>VXBL01010618.1:145739-242975 GCA_013400195.1 Aramus guarauna
AAAAAAAAAAAAAGGATTTCTTAAAAAAAGATGGGGTGATCTCATTCTAAGGTTATACAACAAATTTGGCATTTCTATTCAATATTGCAACAGCCTTCTTGACAGCAGATTAGTTTAACACTGAGCATCACAGCAAAGGAGTTATCTAGTTTACAGTGTGTAATAATTCATTGTTGCCCTTCACCGTACATTAAATGTCACCCATCAGAATGACAGGAATAAAAAAATGATTACACTAGAGTCACTACCTAATAGAATATCATTGGATGTGTTTTTACATACAGAATAAACCATTAAAATATTTCCAAGAGCAACATAATGTTGCTTTAAGTATTTAAAATAGTCAAAATAGAACATCCTTTAAATAAAACCAGTAAATTCTTCAAAATTTAATGTTGGTAATACAGGGTCATGTGGAATATTTTGGACTATTTATTAATGATAAGTATTTTCCGCACTTATATGGCAAAGAAAAAATTTTGTCATCACAAATTAAGACCTGGAGAATTGGGGGTTTGTGTTTATTTTTCAAAATAAGAATCAAATCATTTTCTTTTTTACTATCTGTACATTAAGGACATCACCAAAATCCACAGACATGTCAAATGGAATTCTTCACCAAGCAAATTTTTTACTGAATAAATACAAGACTAGGTGAGAACCTCTATGCAATTCAATATGTTTTTAAAGCATATTTTATTTTGGAAATGTTACTATTCTTATCAATTTAAACAGGGCAATCACATGCTTAAAATTTACCAAGACAGCTTGGTAAAGTTTGATGAACCGAGATCTTCTATCTGATGATAAATATATAGATACACTGACTTAAAAGAAAATCCATAGCTGTATTTATAAGGCACATAATGTTGTCTTTTGCTGACCTGTCACTCTTAACGGTCTTCTGAATTACTAGAATAACTTTCACATTTGAGACTTTAATACAGGTTTACCAAAACATTAATCTGGTTCTTTTTTAAGTAGTCATAAATTAATTGCTTATGGGTTTTTTTTATATTATGGAAAATAAATAATTCTGTATTTAAAGTACATGATTAAAGTCTCTTCAAAAATTTACTATAAGTAGGAATTCAAATAATTCTATGAGCTTCTGTGGTTCCATCTATATCAGTAAGCAAAGGGAAAGATTCAGGTTTCAGCAATGCCATGCAATGATCCATACATTTTACTTGTTAACACGTTCCCATTCACAGTTTTGGCCTGTGCTACTCTCACATAATGCCCAGATGTGGTTCAGGGAGACAGGAAGTGCTGGTAAGCACTGTGGGTGGGATAACTGGGATGAGGGAGCATTTAGTCACATGAAACATAGGCCACACCATGTCACTTGTCCTCTGGGCTAGAAAGCAAGCCCTGGACCTTAGTCCTTAAGAAGTAGATACACAGTCTTTGGGATCCACTGCACTACTACCAAAATCAGTGAGAGCTTTCACATTGACTTCTGCAGGAACATGATAAAATAATCATTTATTGTCTTATTCAACTTGACATTTGCTTACAAAATGTTTCATCCTTTCTATTTATTCCATTACAATTCTCAATTGTAGCAATAATTGTACAAATATTTCAGTTATTGCTAATGGAATATACAGACTCTCTTCAGGAAAGGCCATCATTAAAGGAATTTGCATTGGATTTGCGTGGCAAGGTTTTGCTAGCGGGGGGCTATAGAGGTGGTTTCTGTGAGAAGCTGTTAGAAGCTTCCCCTAAGTCCAACAGAGCCAAGGCCAAGCCCATCAGTGACAGTGGTAGCACCTCTGGGATAACATAGTTAAGAAGGAGGCAAAAAACCCAGCACAAGAGTAATTGTAGCCAGAGAGAGAAGAGAGAATATGTGAGAGGAACAACTTCGCAGACACCAAGGTCAGTGCAGAAGGAGGGGCAGGAGGTGCTCCAGGCACCGGAGCAGAGATTCCCCTGCAGCCTGTGGAGAAGACCATGGTGAGGCAGGCTGTCCCTCTGCAGCCCATGAAGGTTAAGAGTGGAGCAGATATCTACCTGCAGGCCATGGAGGACCCCACCCTGGAGCAGGTGGATGCACCTGAAAGAGGCTGTGACCGTGCTGGAGCAGGGTCTTGGCAGGACCTGTGGACCTGTGGAGAGAGGACCCCACGCTGGAGCAGACTTGCTGGCAGGACTTGTTACCCCATGGGGGACCCACACTGGAGCAGTCTGTTCCTGAAGGACTGCACCCCATAGAAGGGACCAGTGCTGGAGCAGTTCATGAAAAACTGCAGCCCATGGGAAGGACTCAAGTTGGAGAAGTCTGTGGAGGACTGTGTCCCTTTGGAGGGACCCCACACTGGAGCAAGGGAAGACTGTGAGGAGTCCTCTGCCTGAGGAGGAAGAAGCAGCAGAGACAACGTGTGATGAACTGACTACAACCTCCATTCCCTGTCCCCATGTGCTGCTTGGAGGGAGGAGGTAGAAAAATGAGAAGTACAGCTGACCCCAGGAAGAAGGGAGGCGTGGGGGGGAAGGTATTTTAAGATTTGGGTTTATTTCTCATTATCCTACTCTGATTTGATTGGTAATAAGTTAAACTGGTTTCCCCAAGTCAAGTCTGTTTCACCCATGATGGTAATTGCTGAATGATCTCTCCCTGTCCTTATCTTGACCCACGAGCTTTTCATCATATTTTCTCTCCCCTATCCAGCTGACAAGAGGGATGATAGAGTGGCTTTGGTGGGCTCCTGGCATGCAGCCACTGTCAACCTATCACTGAATTCAAATGCATGACTCATTTTAAGTTTGCAAGTAACTTCAACTGAACTACAAGGGTCTACTTGAGTACCTTGAGGTCTGTGTGAGCACAGGGACTCTGCTGAATTGCACGTCCACATCCTGGTGGTGTATAAATACTTGAAGCTTTTTTTTTTTTTTTTTTTTAACTTCCATAATCTAGAAAACTTTCTCACCTTCAAACAAAAAACTGAACCCTGGATATGAACTAACTATAAAACAATCAGCTGGATACTGATGAGAGACCAGTGCTTCTTTCATTGACAGCACTGATGGTCAGGATTTCCCATCCTCACATGCTCACCACCCATGTGCCTCCTTCATAGCACTATCAATGAGCTGGAATTCACCCTACCTCTCCAATTTGATAAAACCTTGTCAGGACACTGAGTATATCAGGTCTTGCTTCAGCTCAGGATTTCTTCCAGACTATGTTTACAAGAAATTGTAATTCTAGAATTAGTATTTCAGCAATGTCAAGACTAGATCCAAAATGCTTCTGCACATATGCAGTAACTCATTATTTTCTACAGAAATAGACTTGGATATTCCTTTCTCTTTTTTTTCTGAAGAAGGACAATTACAGTAACTTTTTCATTACCAAGGACCACTAATTTTACTTCCTTCTGTATTTAACTCTGTCATTTGATTCAAATGTTACGGTTTCTAGTACCACATGGCTACCTGAATCTAACATACTATCTTTCCTCTGACCAGATTGCCAAATCAAATGTTTGTGACTTAACATCAGAGAGATTCAGCTGCATAAACACCAATGTCTCAGAATTTTCAGATTTCTCAATATATTCAAAATATCTTTAGGGATCTAGTATATGTGATAGAGAACCTTTGAGCAATTTCTACATTTCTATACAGGCAGTTAGGGCATGCTCCTGTCCCATGTATCCGCACAGCTTTCCATCAAGTTTCAATACTTGCAAACACATCCTTTTCCACAAAAATTAATCTGAAAATTAACCATTAAAATTTTCTTCTTCATTTGTTCCTCATATACACTGCTCTTCCCCAAGAGAAAGACAAGCTTGGAAATTATTTTAATGTCATTACCATAGGCTAACCTGTGCAGTTATTCCATTTGAATCGCATCCAGACTTCATGTGAGAAAAGCCTCAAGGCTTTCTGTCTTTCAAAATCCTCCTCAAAATTCACTTGCTGTATAATGTAGACAGTAACCTGAAATGTGGTCCTGCCTAGATCACTGATGAACTTTGACTGCTGAACCTGACTGCTTAAGAAATATCATTTTTCACTTCATTTTCTTCACACCTCATAGAAATTTTCATCCTATTTAACTACTCCTTATGAAATGTGAGCTCTTTAAAGCAAGCATTTGGTATTTGTTATGTAACAAGAAGACATGACCTTGCTTGGTGATGCTCTCTGAAAGCGGTTCTGTGTTACAAGAAAGCCCAATTAAGCTTTCCATACCACCCAGAAATCTCCACTACCTTCACTTGCGGAGTCATTTACATTCATACACATAGGTGCAACACAGTCATTGTCCTCTGTTTTGATATTTGCTTTTGCACAGGCACAAATGACTATACAGTATGAAAGTCAGGGTGATGGGGAAGGTGTTATGAACATTAATAATCCCCATCGACGTTTAAGCTGAAGGCAGAACTGGGCTTCTAGCAGCAGCAGAACAGAAAGATATGAGGAGCCTCTGGTATCCCTCTCCCTAGTAACTTTATCTAATTACAGTTACATTTGAAGCAAGGTGAAAATTCCTTTCATTTCAGTAAATGAAGGGCACACTGACCAGGATTTTGACATGATTAAGTACTCACTCTTCTAACATGTCAATTTAGAAGAAGGGGAGAGCAAGAGAGAGAAAAAGAGAGAAGTGTGTGGAGGATAAATATGACTAATTAAAAGCCTTTTTCAGATATTTTTTGCAACTTGACATTAACTTTACCATGCTCTGTGAGCAGAGCAAAGTAGTGCAGCGTACAAAATTCTGCTAACGGCTTCCGTTTTTCTTCTGGACAGGGCTCATTGGTTACATTATGTCAGCCACAAAACCAGAGAATTTTCTAAGTGGTGGAATTCTTTCACAAGATTTTCTCTGAACCTGCATCACACTATAAACCTTTCTAATTTTCACTCCAAAATATCTACAAAGAAAATTGCTCCAGAACATGAACTAATTGCTGTAGTATCTGTTAGGTGAAAACTGTCTCATAGCACTAGTGATGGTGCTCTTGTACAGAAACACTGTATCTGCTACAAAATAAGTAAGTTAATAGCAAATAGTCATCCTATTCTGCATAAAGCTAAAGCTGTTTCTCATGGGAAAGCACAATAACTTCATTAAAGATCTGGGAAAATGAAAAGAAATTATATAACCTTCTCCTGGTGTCTACCATCTCACTGTTTGCCCCATGAAAATTTTTCCATGCAGCATTCCTGCTCCACATAGTTGAGGAAGGAAACTGAAATGGAAAAAGGCAATAGCTTTGGGTGGTTTGCTACCTTTAGTCTGGTGAAACTATATGAATGATCTCATCAAGCTGAAGTAACATTGCCTTCGTGGTTCTCACAGCTAGAGGCTATCTGCTGCCAAGTCTTTAGGCAAGTCCTAACTGGTAAGTGCAGGTGCCACACACGTCTAACAGTCACACAAAACAAAACAAAACAAAACAAAACAAAACAAAACAAAACAAAACAGTATAATGAGAATGAAGTACCAGAATAGGCCTATTTAATAAAAATTACTGAAAACTCCTCTCTGACATGCTATCAGAATGATTCATGATGAATATTTTGATATTTTAAAGGTTTATTATTTTCTTCTAAAATCAGTTATATTCCTCGAATGATGTGAGATTTTTAATTATGATGCCCAAAATTTTCAATATTGTATAATTATTTCCCTGTAAGAATGGTACCTTTTTTGCTAAAGACAGAACTTCTGATATTACTATAATAAAAACAAAAAGGTGCTCACCTTTGTTCTTAAGTCTGAAAATGCCTGATTATCTTTCCACTAAAGCAATTTCATCATCATTAGAATTAACACAGGATGATTTCTATAGGTAAAACAGAAATACTTGGAGGAGACACTACTGATTTAGTCTCAGCACTAAAACCAATTACCATACTACTTTTTTTAGACCGATTTCTGTTGGTGCTTAAATGACTCCTACTCTCTAATGAGTTAGAGACTGGAGGCTTGCATGAGCCAGGTAAATTTCTGGCTAACAGCTAAATCAGAAAGATAAGCAGGAGATAAATAATTCTCATACTTCTGCCTGCAGAAACTTGTAGGGAACAATCTTACTTTTCTCCAGATATTCAGTAACACTTAAAGTCAAGAAATGTTCCTTATTTATTTCCTTCTTTCTTTTAAAGATATTCTTCTGTTTTGAAGTATAATGTTTAATCATCACCAAAGTTTAATATTTTTTTCCTCCAAGAAAGAAGTGCTCTATCTTTCCAAGAGATAAGGTTCTGGAAAGTTTGGTTTGGGTTTGAGTTTTCTTTTTCTGTTTGTTTTGTTTTGTTTCATCCAATTTAGCTCTATTTACATATTTTCAGAATACATTGGATAATGATGACAGTCAGCAGAATTTAGGAAATCTGGGTTTAGCTAAATTTGCAGAAAGTAAACTATTTCCAGTTCTGAAGTCAGAAACTGATAATTTAAAAAAAAAAACAAACAAAAAAACACCAAAAAAACCCCAACAAATAAACACACACACACACACACACACAAAAAGCCAACCCCAAACACCTTGTATTCTAACAGACATTTTATACCACTCCAAATAATTGGATATTTGGCTATTCAGTTACAAATATCCAAAAGTAGCTTAAGATTATATCTGTATTATTAACATTACACAACAATACAAGGTCTCTTTTAAACAAACAAAAAAATAGTAAAATCCATAAAATCCTTTCATTGCTCAGGTTTTCCTATCCTTCAAGTAATCCTGAAACCAGACAATTCAAAGGAGAACTCTGAAATAGTGTCCTACAGAAACTGTTCTTCCTCTGAACATCTGTAGCTAGGAATTTCTACAAGGTTAATAACTATCATATCACATTAGCTTTGCTTCCAATGGTTTATGTCTCCCTCTTCATTTAGATCATATAAAGAAATTCATTGCATATGGGTCCACATATTTAACAAACAAATAATGCTCATCTAAATATGTTTGTTTCATTTAGCATTAAAACTGCCATTCAATCCTTACAGCCATTTTTGCTCATTATAATATGTTTCTGGGCCCTCCAAAAGGAGGGTAAATACAAATCATGAATTCTAATGTTCCATTTTCCACCCTACCACTATAACCCCTACATTTTTCTTGAGGAAACGTTTCACTGTTAAGTCAAGGTGTTCCAAGCAGAATTGTATGTGTGAAATGACTTCAGTAAATAAGAAGTCTCCTACATCAGCTTTTCTGGTTTGACTTTTTGAAAAAATAACAAACCAAAACCAACTGCTCAGCTGCTGGTTGAATTAATCTTCTAATATATCAGGCAATCTGTAAATTCAGTCACTGATGGTAATGGAAAAGGAGTCAATCACTTAACCTGCACATTTTGAAATTACCACTTGTATCCAATTATTAACAAAATCTTCTGACAACACTGTGGTACCTTCTTGGATTCTTATTGACTCTATTCCCATTCCACTAGATTCTTGTGTTTTGTTCTTTAGGCTGGAGGACAACACGATTTTGCACATCTCAAGAGAAAACTGCTGCTATGCATTATGGCAAGAGTTGCAATTTCCTTCTCCCTGCTAGTACTATGCATGCCAGAGTAAAACATGCAAAAAACCTCAAAATAAAGCAAGTAAGTTTCCTTCCCCCTACCTCCAGAAGTATAAGAGACACTGGTCTTTCTCAAAAGCATCATTTAAGCTTGAAAACACTCAGATTCATCTGCAGAGGAACCCTTCTTTTTAGGCATATTTAACATTATTCCATGCTATGATTTGCTTCATAAGTATACAAAGTGCCAAGTCTAGACTCACATCTTCTTTTCTTTTCTTGTCACATATTGGGGAAAAAAATATTTTGACAAAACAAAATTAAGTGATCCAATATCAGGAAAGAATATTCAGTACTTTTCCTGGAGACTCTAAACTTTTTTCAAGAAAACTGCTTCATACAAGCATTCCAGTATTCTTCTTATATACTGTGTGTGCTGGTAATTAACAAGAGCTGCTAAAAATGAGGATGAACCACTGCATATGTTACCACAGCGTGAAGATCTTTCAACACTAAATGAAGTTGTTCCTCTGATTGTTTTTTACCTAGGACTATGGGATTATTTGCTAATGGATGGTAACAGAGAACATAGATACTAACAAATCACTGTCCATGGTAGATACGAAACATGATTTTATGTGATGCTATAGAACTCTTGACAAAACAGTCTTCAGATATTGACTCAACAATAGAAGCTGCTTACCCAAAGCATTTGAAGCCACAAAATGAGGTAGATGAGATTTACCTTGCTAATAGTTAAACCCAATTAAATAAAGACAAACGAAAATTTCTTATGAGAAATGTCACTGTTTTGACTGCTGAGATACTTTTAAAAGCAAATTGCATAGTATTTATGTTTACAATATTTTTTAACTTGGTCATGTAAACTCAAATATGAATATATGAGCTGGGATGACATGTGCATGAAAAGAAATGGCTATATATGTGGCATACCTTCCAGCATCTCCCAGCTTGTTCTAGAGGTGAAGGGAATGCAAATGCAATTATTAAACTGTAGTGGGTGGTTTGAAATAATGATTTAAATAAACAGTGAATGGCATTCAGGCAGATGTCTAGCAATAAACTGTGTGAAACAGAATTAATCAAACAGAACAATTCTAGTCAGTTAAAAATCAAAATGGAAGAAGATGAGAGAGTACAAACATTATTTCAGAAGCCATTCACTAATGAAAACTTTTTTTTTTTTTTATTTTACTAGTAAAAGTGGTTTATCCAGCTGAATCCTCTCTAAGAGCTTTAGCAAACAGCCTTTGGATCCTAAGATACAAGGCACTGTTAAGATTCAAATGTTTATAAAAGAACCTGACATATTTGGGCAGTGAAATATTCAGTGTAACATGTAAATGGGAAACTGAAAGCAAGAGAAATAATGGTATGAAAAATAGCTCAACATGAGTTCTGACACAACTTTCCATAAATACCCCTCAGACCCTATAAAATTTAATGTTACAATGTTCCATCAAAATGGAGAGAAAATATATGCCTATATGTAACAAGGCTTAAAAAGTAAAGTCGGAATGAGTACAGACAGAATGAGCTGTCCACCTAATTGGAGATAATGATGTATCTAGAGCTATCTAAAATTTATGTCCTGTCTTTGGATGCAGGTGCTTAAGTAAATGAGAATGAAGAGATTGAAATTCTCATAGTAAGAGAGTAAGACACACCAAATTTCTTAAGGATGAACAGAGTTATGATTCCGTTTAGACACTCAAAATACCTAAGCTTTTAGATAATTAGTGATGAATTGAGAACTGTGTGATGGCGATCAGAATAATGAGAAAAAAAGTAACAGAAAGGATGGAAAGAGAGATTTTTAGGCCAACTTCAGTTTTACACAGCATAAGGATACTACTATACTCTTAATTTAAAACAAACAAACAAACAAACAAACAAACAAACAAACAAAAACAAAAAAAGCCACAATTTTTTTTTTATTAGGTTAATCTACAAAGTAACAAGAATTAACCTAAAACTTACTGATGGAGCAAGTGCTACAAACAGATGCGTATTACGAGGTATTTTCCTTATGGAAGAAGTTGCTAGACCTACTGCTTTGTGTCCTAAGAAGGCCCCACACAATCTTAACTCTGCAGAAGACAAAGTTTGACTAAACCTACACACACACACACACACACACACACAAAAATCTTTACAGAAGAATCCAGAATTGACCAGGTGTGTTGTACTGAGCATATTTTTCTTCTTCAAAGTGCATATGGGGATTCAACCAATGAGAGGTGACTTATGAATTCTTCAGCCATCCTCAGTTAAAACATGTGAGTTATTTTGCTGGCAGTAGTTTCTTCTTACATTTGATGCACGGTAAGTAGTATCTGGGATGTCAGACTGATCTACCACCAATAAAGCAAGGCTTTAGAGTACTGTTGTTCCCCCCTAAAATCTAAGGAAGTTATTTATGTTAAAAAGAGTAAAAGATAAGAATTTTTCTCTTATTGTAATCTCTAACAGTATTCTAATAGAGGCTATTATGTAGATGCTGTGCTTGTATGTAGACTTTGGAGACCTCCTGATACTCTTGTCTCTCCTTTAGCAGCTGAAGGAGATAGAGAGCATTCAGAAGTGATTCAAGAGAATCTTGAGGGGTTAGGATAAGGAGTCCATACTGACTTGCTTATTTATATATCAGAGATTCTATACACTGACACTGAACCCAGAAAAATCTCTTGTGCAGGAGGTTAGAGAGATCAAAGCATCTTTCTGAATGTCAAGATGCAAAGTGAGAGACTGCTGCTTAACTCATTGCTATATGTGTCTTTCTTTTAGCCATATATCTTCCTGCACAACATTTAGACTTTATAGCACTGATTGTGATCTGTGTCATAACATCTCAAAATAATTACACAACTTAGATGATGACCATGAGAAAGCTTTATAATTCCAGTATGCTTTGCATTTCTGATATAGAAAAAAGCTGGAACACAAGATCTGAGTGCTGATCACATAAAATTAAACATAAATACTATTATAGATTATGCAGATTTATGGTAATATTAATGGCATACAGCACAGAAAACTCCAATTCAGTTTAATCAATTTAAAGCTGTCATCCACATTTTGTGAAAAGTGGTACTCGGAAATATCTGAGCATATTTGAAATATCATATGCAAGTTTTGCTTACAACGTTTCCAGTGACTGCTGTCCAGACAAGATGACTGTACAATTTCATTGCTATAACACATAGTAGTAGTAAAAACATGTGCTTAATAATTTGTTCATGAGTGAAAAAAAAAAAAAGAATTGAGGTATCTTCTTTATATTAACCTCAGTTATTTAAATTCTATTTAAGTGATAGAAATCTAAAATTAACATTTCCCAGGTCTAATGTAAAGAAGAAGAAATTTAGTTCAGAAAGTAATCTTTTTAGAAGATTCTCACATAATCCTAGGATTTCTTGGTATAGCTACACAAACAGTACAGCTAGAAAAGCCACTGACCAGAGAGAAAAATTCTTGTCATGCAGACTGCCTGGTTCACTTATCAAAAATCCCAGTGTTCCCGAGGCTGGCACAGTTGTCCTCTGCTCACAATAAAGATTATCTCTAGCGTTAACAAGGATTTCCTTTTCAACTGGAAAAATCATATGAAAGGAAGCAGACTATACTGAATCTTTTTGAAGCAATCATGTAAGGGTCATAAGCTGCAACTTAGTTTAACAGAAATAAAAATCTCTGACTTTGAAATAACTGTTATGGAACAGTTTTGGAAAGTGAAATTTTTGTCATGCTTTTATTGTTGTCTATTTACATATTATTTTATAGGCAAGTGACAAAATCTCCACTTGCATTATAACTGAGGCAAAACTAAATTTCTGCATTACAGCTGAGGCAAAACTATCTTAAAACTGTAAAAGACAGTAAGAGAATTTCAAGGTTGCCATCTGGATTGCCCTATTGGATGATGAATCCATTCCTGAAAACACCTCATAACATATGCTGCAGTTCTCTAGGGAGGCCTCAGGAATTCTCATAGGAAGAACACTTGTTAAAAATAAAGGGCAAATATACTAACTTCCTACCTGAATAAATATCAACATAGTAATTTAGTAACCAGAGCTCCACAGTAACTGGTAAAGCAGTTCCCTCTCATTCTGCCATTAATTCCTTTCCATCAAGATAGTTTTCAAGGAGTAGTTTGAAAATCAATCAGACAAGCTCAAGGACAGAAATCAGCTGATCAAGAAATATGAAACGAAAAAGAAGACTGATGAGATGTAAAAGGTTATGCATGCACTCCAGAGAGAGATAATGCTCAGGCGTCTGCTCAAGTCTGAAGCAGCAGGCTATTCCTAAGCTTCTTCACAAAGAAAAGATTAAGATAAATGTGTGGAGACATTTTTAAAACTCTTGTCTTCTTTTATTATGTTTTATTCCAGCTGGTAAGAGAAAAATATAATTTCATGATGAGGCAGTGTTCATTGTGCTTTTATCACTGCTTACAAGGAAATGAAAAAAAAATAGTTGATACTAAATGCTTCGACAGCTGAAACCAGCACAAGGGCTTGACTTATGAGAAGTAAGATAGCATAATTCTGCTGAAGGGAGGAAAAGGCAGGAAGTAGTGACATACAGAATGTGGTAAAGGTGAATCAAGCCCTTTAAAATTATAACCCATGATTCAATATTAGCAATTAGGGCAGTGAGCACAGTTCAATGTATATTTACACAATATTCACCTTTATTCCAGACAGCTCATTCTAAGAAGCGTAAGAGTTCATTAGTGGACCACTTTATCCAGGGTAGTTTATCTGCTTCACAGCTGATCCATAAAGGTGAAGTATCATGTTATGGCAGGTGTATATTTTCCACTTATGAAGATAGGTCACTGAAGAGTAAACTGCTTTATGACAGACATGTTCACAGCAAACAGACCTTACTACACAGAGCAATAATAAAACGTGCAGGGAATAACTTGAAATCCAATAAAATTGAGTGGAAAAATAATGGAAAAAAATATTTAAGGAGTTTATCCTCCAATCTGTGTTTCCAGAAATGATACATGAAGGCATGGATATTAAAAATCATACATAAGAGACTCCAAAAAAATATAATACAATCATGACAAAAGCCAGTTGAAGATTAATTTTGTAAGTCATTAATGGAAAGACCTAGGTAAATCAAACTTATTTAGCATTTTTAAAAGTATGAAACTGCTTTTCTTTGCATTGCCTATGCAGAATGGGAAGTATCCTCCAGTCACCAACACATTAGATTTTGCAGAGACCAGAACTAGAAATCAGCTGATTCATATACACAGACTAATGCAAAAGAAGGGACAATAGGTGTGTATGACATTTGGAATACAACACTGTAAGAAATCAACGTCTTTCTTAGAAATGAAACAATGGTTTGCACCAACAGACAGAAATGAAAAGAAATTCCATTAATTGAGATTTTTCATTATAGAGATCTGAAAATCTTCTGTATTTGACAGAACTCCAAAAAGGAGTTGGCACACTTTACTCCAGTCTTAGTTTTCTTTCTAATCACATGTAAAGTGTGAATTTAACTTGGATTCTAAATCAAAGAAACAGGTAAAAGCAAAGGCAAAAAGGGAAGATGTTGGGATTGGAATGCAATAAGAAGTCAGATGACACAAGGCATTGCTAGTTAGCATCAGAAACAGATCTATTACTGTTGCCACAAGAGACAAAAATGCTATGACCTTCTCAGTTCACAGAAAAGTAATAGGCTTAGTGTCAAGTCGATTGGGTTTATCTATCAGTCATCAGCCTGTATGACAAAGAAAGGAGCTTTCAGAGACTAACCACCATAACTACGTAGACTCAACAGTAACAACAAACAAGATTAAGAGGTTTTCATGTGTATGGAGAAATCACAGCCTATTATAATTCCCCACAAAGAATGACAATTAAAGAAAACACTGTGTAGAAAACATATATGTACATCCTACCCACAATGCAAAAATCTGTATTGCCCACATAAATAGATGACTCTTCATTTTTGGGGGGACTACAAGAGGAAAATTGCATAGAAAAGCCCTCCAGCTAACAAATAAATCTCTCTCCTAGCTTTCTGTTTTGCTGAATATGCAAAGATTCCAGCTCTTTATATCTGGTTCTCAAATTAGCAGGAAAATTCAATGGTCTTTCAAATAAAGGAAAAGACTAATAAAGATTTATATTACTCCCCCCACCCCCACCCCCCGGCTCCTTTATGCCTAATATGTTACTCTGAAACTCCTTCCAGCAATTGTCTCTCAAAGATTCTTGAACCTTTTACTAATTTCTTCATCTTTCCCTAAATAGGACCATATCACTAATTAATGGGTGAATTCCAAGTACCATAACAGAACTATACTTTCCATTTTCAATGGACCAAGCTCTTACATTCCAACACTGTTTGGAAAACATGGTAAAACAATAAAATCATGAAACATTTGACACAAAAAATGGGAGGTTTAAATCTAAAAATAAATATTCTACACTAAATACTCTGATGAGCTGTAATTACAAAACATCATATCATAAAAGACATACTAGTACTGCTCCAAACATAGATACACCTTATTATGAAACACATAGTAATTATTATGAAACACTGGTAGTTAAACATTCATTATGGAAGGATTGTTGTGAAATAGAAATCTTCTTAATAAGACACTCTAGGTGGAACCTATTAATTTAGTGGCATACAGTCCAACAGTTGCATGACACCAGGACTGAAAAATACATCATCAGCTGTGAATATCTAATTTATAATCTCTACTGAAAATATATAGCACTGTGCTGCAAAGTCCTCTTCACTACTAGACTTCAGTTAGCAGTATCTCCCTTTACATGACATGCATTTTGTGAATTATATTAGCAAAAGCCTTTTTTACTTTTGAATAATTTTCTTTTCTCTATTATTCAGCAGAAGATTACATTTTTAACTTAGACCTGTTTCCTTATATGAACTATAATGTTAGAAAATGGTACTACATAATATTAAGTCATTCTGCATTATGAATAAAATCTGTAGATTGCTTTACATAACCCTAGATCTTTTATTTCTAAATGTTTTATCAATATTTGATTGTACAAGTTAAGAGGTATTGAAAATCTCTAGATCTGAAGGCTGATATAAACTTAGGCATAAAAAAGGTATTTTATACATCTCTATGAAAAAACAAGCTCCTCTGCTCAGTATAAAACATATTTCATATTGCTTTACAATGAAGATAATAAGGAATTTATGGTGCTGGTCACAAAAACAGACAAGTGAAAAAAAATTCAGCAATATTGGTCTACTATGTGGCACTTCTGTTTGAATAGAAACATTCTTTCCAGCTCTGCTAGTAAGACCAAGTGACTGAATAGCTAAATAAATAAATAAATAAATACCTTAAAGAAAATGTATCTTGCCTACAAAATGTGACAGACACATTTTCAAAGCATAAGAACTCAGCCATACATCTCCTACTAACATTACTAGGAGCTGTCTCTCACAAGCACTGTACATCATGCTGAAAATGTCCTTCAGTGATAACAGGGCTCCAACTTTTGGACATACACATAAAAATTTCATGTGAGGTGTTCTACCAGATAACATTTGTGATTTATGCTCAGCTGTGCTTTCAGAATTACCTGTATCACAGGAACACCTCAGAAATTAGTTTACTCTCTGGTTATATAGTCCACTAAAATCTCCTGTTCTTTCAAGAAACTTTCAACATCTGTCTGGCTCTTTAAAGCAGACTTTTAAAGAAGGCACACAAGTGAAGTTATTCATTAAATAATGTGTTTCAGTGTTATCTATAATACTTCAGTACTTCATGTACTTTATGTACAGGTGATCTCGGTAAATTACTTTTAAACTAGTTTCTAAACATATTACCTCTCCCCTTAGCAGAGGAATGATCCAACTTCTCCAAAATGAAGCAGATAGTATCAAAGAAAGATAGAGAAAAACTACAGCACAATAGGAAAACAAAAATATGAAGATTCTACTGTGTATCACAGTATGAAACCATAAAAATCTTTGGGCTAAAATGAGATTGCATTATCAAGTCAAATATAGGCTTCTAAAAATCATAGCTATAGAAAAAAAAACACCACCTTATTAAAGGGATAAAAGCCAATATAGTTTATATGTATTTGATTTAAAAAATATTTAAAAGTGACTACTAGGAGGAATCTGCAAAAGACATCACATTTACACCCCTGAGAATCACTGATTTACTGTTCTGAATTTTTTTTTTTCTGTCACAGCAAAAGTAAAAGTTACAACATGTAAGACTATATTTCTGTGAGCACATGGATTCAGTCCTAATTACTTAACAAGGAAAAGGTAAATATAATGGGAATTTTTGACAGAAGATATTTTCCTGCTTGTCTGTGTTGAAGCAAACAGATTTAAAAAGTGAGCCTTATATATCAAATTGATTTATAATTTAACAATTTTTGTATTGAGTTCCTTAGCTCAAAAAACACAACTAAACATGCTTCCAAATACATCCCAGTCTGGGAGTTTAAATTATGTGAGGTAACTCAGGGATTTTACGTAGCAAACAATTAAAAATTAAATATTGTTACCCTACTTTTCAGATACTAATCTACACAAAAGTAACTTGTTTTGTTACAGATAGAGGCCCAATTTGGACATCTAGGATTAACATGGGCAGCTAAGTACTCAATTTGAGATTAAGCACCACAGCATCAAATGAAAACAGGCTAACAAAATAAAATATGTCAACCCTTGTCTTTCTAAACACAGCACAATTCGGAAAAGATATTTTGTAAACTTTCTAGTGTCTCTAAATTTGTAAATAAAAGGAGAAAGCTAGCTAGCATACTCAAGACTTAGTGACATAACAAACTAGAGGTGTAATATGGCAGTGGAGAAAATTAATAGTGAGAACCCTCTTGATTAATTTTTCTTCTGTATATCATGAAGTTAAAATATAAGAGTATGAAAGTAAGAAAATTTTTGTGACTTTTGACAATTATTAGTAAGAAAAAGATGATAACAATTGCCAAAAAAATCACAAAAGTTGACATGTTACCTGGCTATGACAAAGAGCACACAACTGACACCCAAGTAAGCCAGCAGAATATACATCCAGATATCAGGGGAGAGAGGATTCAGGAAGGAGAAGACGCCCGGGTTTGTACCATTGGGCTTGCGGTACAAAATACTTATTCCAAGAGTCATAAAGGGCTTGGAAAAGTCGATGACCTTCTCTCGAACATAGGTAATTGCCAGTGGTGCAACTGCAAGATCAGCTTTCTGTTAACAGAAATACAAAAAGAGAAACAGGTCTTAAGTCAGAAGAAACAGGTTGAAGCAGACAATCAGATTAGGCAAAAGACAAACTTTACATGGAGGAGGCTTGTTCTTGTACTAGGTAGGCTGAAATTTAAAACTCTCTTCTTCCTAGAAGTACTGAAACAGATTTATTCTAATTTCTGTTTGCTAAACTGATGTAGCAGCATGTAGAGAAAATTAAAAGTGCTATTACAGGGATAGAAGCAAAGAAAAATATTGGGTCTTGCAAAAACCATGAATATCCACATCTTAAAACTTTTAAAATGTACATATCAGCATATGTCTTTATCACTCCTTCACTGCACACTTTAGAAAGTAATATATTTGTGAAGCAGATGTGAATATGCTTGTATACATACAGGGAAAGGACCAAGAAGCAGTTTTACTTATTTTAGCATAAAAGTATTGGCACAAAACAAAGAAAATTTTAAAATGAGAAGTGCTACGCCTGAAAGTTTGTTACAGGGAGAAAGTTGTAACAAAGTACAACTGTCCTTACTAGTTTGCATAAATCACTTTGAAACTTGTAGATAACTATTACTCAATTGCAGCCTTTAAAATGAAATCATACAATAGAATACATTTTATCAATTTATATTTAGTTTTACTTATTATGGCAATAATTCATAAGAGATTAGTAAATATTCTAGACTAGTTTTTATTCAAAACTTAATGGAAATCATACTGACAAGAAATCTACAGCATCTACCTTTTAATCTCTGTCAATAGCTCTTGAAAGGTGTGTGCATGGACATGTGTACGTATGAAAGAGGAAAGTTCAGAGTGATATTCTATACAGTACAAGACTTGATAAGCATTCCTTGTCAACTATACGTAAATATAGGCAGGGAATGGTAGGGAATGGTATAGCTACTTGTCATCCAAGTAACATAGCTGCAACTAACACCAATTTAAGAATGCCTGTCCTAAACCAAGAGATTTTATACCCAATAAAATCATATAACCTCATACATTTATATATTTTATTTTGCTCAGCTGGTATTGTGCACACTGTGTAACACTCAAAATCCCACACAGTATTATAGTATATCAATGTTCCCTTTTTTTGTTGTCTCACCTTCCACAAAGCTCTACTATAGTCTATTGTTGTTATGAGCATTTATATCGTTAGATCTACTCTAGTAAAGTACTTCTATGTTACAACATGAAACTCAGTTGACATTGTTCATTTGACTTGGCAAGGATTTACTAGTCAAAAACATGACATACACTTCATTTCCATTGGTACTCAGAACTTATAGGTATTAATCAGACCAGCAAGACTTTATTCCACAGCAGTTGAGTTTTTACAGATTGCATATTATTGATGATATTCCAGCTAAAGCAGAAAGAAAACAGTAAAGTAAGAAACCAAAACTAATTTGGATTAAGAGTTATAGGTCAGCATGTAGAAGTTTGAGTAACATAACAACTCAGGATACTAGTTTGAGAGGCAACTAGCCATCCTCACCCTAAGACTCTGAAGCAAACCCACTAGAGACTGTCAGAAGATGCAGCTGCCCAAAGATAGAGAAAACAGATCTTTTGGAAGCCTATTGGCAGTTGTGAATTCTGGACTTAAAACATTAACAGAGCCTTATAGAATCATAGAATGGTTTGGGTTGGAAGCAATCTTAAGGATCATCTAGCTCCAGCCCCCCTGCCATGGGCAGGGACACCCTCCACTAGACCAGGTTGCCAGCAAAGCAAAGCCCCATCCAACCTGGCCTTGAACACTTCCAGGCAGGGGGCACCCACAACTTCTCTGGGCAACCTGTGCCAGTACCTCACCACTCTATCAGTAAAGAATTTCTTCCTAATATCTAACCTAAATCTACGCCCTTTCAACTTAAAACCATTACCCCTTGTCCTATCACTATATTCCCTGGTAAACAGTCCCTCTCCAGCTTTCCTGTTGGCCCCCTTGAGGTCCTGGAAGGCTGCTATAAGGTCTCCCCAGAGCCTTCTTTTCTCCAGACTGAACAATCCCAACTCTCTCAGCCTGTCGTCCTAGGAGAGGTGCTTCAGCCCTCTGATCATCTTCTCAGGCCTCCTCTGGACTCGCTCCAACAGCTCTATGCCTTTCTTGTACTGGGGACCCCAGAGCTGGATGCAGTACTCCAGGTGGGGTCTCACAAGTGTGGAGTAGAGGGCCAGAATCACCTCACTTGACCTGCTGGTCATACTATTTTTGATGCAGACCGGGATACGGCTAATGAATAACAAATCATTTATTTTAACAAATACTATAGGAAATCTGACCCTCTCCCTTAGATGAAAAAAAAATGATAAGCAGGCAAATATGGGATGTAACTATCTCCAGTGGAGCAAAGCTCTAGAGAATTTGGAGATGACATTAGAAAAACAACCAAACAAGAAATAAAGCATGTCTTATATAACAGAGAATCAGATATCCCAACTTGGGAGGCACGGACACAAAATATAGGTGTATATCTTGATATCTCAAGATTTTCTTCAGAGCTTTAGTGACTGTTTCAATATTCTTGAACTAGTATATCACCATAAGAACAAAAATTAAACATCTCAACAAAAATAATATCCAAAGTCTTTCCTGACTGAGGAAACAAAAAGCTGCTAGAATGACAGCATAAAAATGTAATAGTGACACATGTAACCACTTTTGTTAATTAGATATATGTTATCTCAAAAATATTAAGTTCTCTTGGCAATTGTTTCACTCTGAAATGGCACTACTTGAAAGTAAAAGAAATAAGGAGCCAAGTTTCCAGAAGTGCAGTATCAGGGTCTTCTGTACTCTCCACAATGAAGAAATACAAGTAAGAGAATTCTCCTTAGTTAATTTCTCAGGATGAATTGGAGAGAAATGGTGTAAAATTAAAATTTTATCAATCTATGTTTATCAACATTTACAAATGAGTACATCCTAAAATGGCTTTCTGTTAAGTTCCATAACAAAGAATCTTTGTCTCATTTGGCAATGATATATGATTCTATTTTCTAAAGGAAAAAAAAAAAAAAAAGATTTATCTGTCTGAAACCATAATCCTAAATAGCACTTATTCTTGACCTTAGAGTACTTGAAATGAAGGCCTTTTTATGACAGTATCCAAGGACTAGTGAGGACAAGCCAGTTGCTATGGAGAAAAATTCTGCACCAACTAAAGGTTACAATAGCAATTAGAAACAAGTACGTCTGACAAAGACATTCCAGCATAAGGTTCTATCTTGAGCAAAATGGAAAAGTTGTACAGCAACCCAAACAGTAGCCATACCATATGATGGAGCGCACTGCAGACAACAATGGCAATGGTAGACAGCAGAGACTGAGGAAAAATACTCCTCACAATAAATTCTTACTTTAATTATTTCAAGTGTGAGGAAATCACAATCCTGCATTCACTCCACCATTCAAAGACATGACATGATAAACTGGAGAATGGCACTCACATTCTGCATTCATCTTGACAGTTTTTCAAAGAGACATTCCCTAGCAAGGAAGAGAATGTCCAGGACAAGGGGGAGGAAGAAACAGAATTTATCATACAGGACGCTTTTCAAAGTCAACTGAACCATTGACAGTTATTCCTACTCTGCTTTCTCAAAGTGCATCAGATACTTTGAGCATTACTTTTAACAGTACATTCTCAGTAGTACTTGACCTACCATTTTCACCCTCCATTTTAAAAGGTAATGATATTTTATCCTTTTATATGCACACTCAGTATGGTCTGCTTTCTACATTACTGTACAACTCTGTGAGCAGAGATTGCTAGACCTTCCCTTCTTTTAGTGCCATATGAGGACTGCACATACACTCTTCACCATCTTGTAAAGGTTTCCGTGTATTGCTGCCATGTGCAGTTGTACTATGTTCACTCACCAATAAACAACTCAAGGTGTACACAAAATGTTTACACTACAGAAGCCCCTAAGGCATGCTAAAATCCTCCTCCTTTGCTTCTTTATTTACTTTTTACTTTCAAGCAGCTTGTTGACTGACTATTTTACATAAAGTAAAATTTAAAGAAAAAAGAGGACTTTTTTTTTTTTTTTTTTTTTTTTTTAGGGGTGGGATTTGGGANTTTTTTTTTTTTTTTTTTGCATAGGGCTGGAATTTGGTACATAACCTCTAAGAAGACAAATTTTTAACTTATAAAAAATTCAATCTATGCATGCGGCTACAAATAACTTCACAGAAATGTTGAGTAGTGCATGGGCCATAGCATATATAGTAAATTGGTATTTGTAGATTCTGATATTTTGTATGTGAAAATTAACTCTATAAAATATAACCTAGAGAAACTGCTACATTAATTTTTGGGGAAATTGAACTTTGAAAGTGTTTAATAGTTTCTACTAAACACTGATTAAATTTTCTTTTGATGATACTTTTCTGAAAAATTTTTGTCTCACCTATTTTATTCAAAGGAATGAGAAGTTTAAATACAATCTAGACATAGCAACGACAAAATGGCTAATAATTATTTTTAATTAGACTCTGAAACGACAGAATATTCCACCATAATAATGGAGTTATTTAGCCTACATAAATGGAGTCTGCTCTTCAGCCTAAAATCCTAAGTCAATACATAAACTTCTTCAGCCACCTCAAATTTTTGGTGTTGTTAACCTGAGAGCTGAATTTCAATTACATTCCCTTTGGAGAAAATGCATCCCTAAGCTAAACAGAGGAAGGCTAATGCCCAGCTTCAGTTCTTTAAACCCATCTGATGGGCTCTTAATGCACAAAGAGCTTATGCATTATTCCTGTTCACAGAAGTGCATTTCTGTGTCACCGACTTGAAAAACTAAGATCTGTAGTTTGCTTTTAAGCTTGTAATCTGTCCTAACCTAGCTTGTTCATGCTGCTACATTATAGAAGATTTTACATCTTGTGAAAAGCTTTTGGTCTTGACACAAGTTCTTCATTGCCTTTTGAAACCACTAGGACTTAATCAGGGCTTTATTGCTATTTTTATTTTAACTAGCCACTTACATTATTTTGATATAATATGTTTTTCATGTTTTTCTACTACCTTTCACAGGATCATAGAACAATTCAGGTGGGAAGAGACATCAGGAGGTTCTAGTCAAACCTCCTCTTCAAAGCAGGGTCATTTATATGATCAGACCAGGTTGCTCTGGGCTTTACCCAGTCACTGTTGAAAACCGCCAAGGATGGAGATGACATAACCTCTCTGTGTAACCTGTTCCACAGCTTGTCTGTCCACATAGTGAAAAAGTTTCTACAGAGAAGCAGTAGAAACGTGCTTAGAGAGGTTAGGCAATTTCCATCCTTGGAGGTTTTCAATTTATGCCTGGTATAAATTGCTTTTTGTTTTCCTGCCAGGCATCACTGTGAAGAGCTCAGATGCATCTTCTTGATAACCTCCTGACAGGTCCTGGAAAGCTGCTACTAGAAATTGTTACCTTTGCCAAATGGAAATAACATACCATAAAGTCCAAAACAAGTCTAGACTACATAGCTGAGTTTGGATGTCATGCCTTCTCACTTGTGGGATCCTGACTTGTATCATTTAAGATTGCTAACAATATCATATATAAATGCAACTTTAGCAGTTGTTACTTTATTATGTTAATAAAGTATGTTAACATATGATGACAGTTTCCATAGGTACAGGCTTAAGTTACATATTTGTTTCTAACTGCTGAGCTGCATCTCAGTATTTACTGTTCAGCAACAAAAAGTTACTGAAAGAAGGGCAGTTTACTCAGCTTCATTTTACTGACACAGTAAAATTTCATAGCTGTTTAATTTCTGTAGACATCCTTATGTCAGCATGGCTAATACTTTTCTTGGCAAAGTCTTGGACAGCATGGTAACTAATGGTTGTGTCAACTGCAAGACCTCAAGTTTCCAGAGGAGGGTCCTGATCTAGTAACCAAGACCATCTAAAGATCTAGATCTCAAAAGAAAGAAAAAAAAAAAAAAAAAAAAAAAGGAAAAGGTTTGGAAANAAAAAAAAAAAGGTAAAGGTTCTGCAGAGGAAATTTGCCTGCTGTCCACTATTACAGAAACAACTTGCTGTATGAATTCAACTAGACAAAACCATTTGGAATCCTTCCTATAACAGCTTTGAATTAGGATGGAAAAGATCTTTTGATCAACCTAACAGTGTCTAGAACTGACTTTTGGTATTGTTTTATGTTTGCTCCTTTGGCAGTCTCTGAATGTTTAGTCAAGGAAAAATACTAGTATTAAAACCATCAGGAACTCTGTAATTAGTAAATTTACATTATTTCCTTTCATTCAAGCTTAGTAAACCTAGGATTTTTTTCTTGCCCATTATCATTTAGCTATGTCAGCACAGATTAGATTTAGTAGCTGAATAGATGTAATATGAGTACCTATTGAAAATAGTAAAAAAGTTTCTATCTGTTGATTTATAGGACACTGTTTCACTAAAGTATTTTGCACCAACTTTGTTTTAATCAACAGTTACACAAATAGTATGTAACAGAACTAGAGGTAGTGAACCACAGAACTACACTTAGCAGGAAGGTGGATGACAATGTTACAACAATAAGAAAATCTCAGCTTTAATCCTTATCACTTCACTTCAGTAGTGTTTTCCACAAAGGGCTCTTCTAATGGTTAGAAGAACAAGATTCACATATCCACAGAAAGGGTAAACTGCCAAAGACAACATTTACAAGACTGTAGACATTGTGGCTCAGGGTTCAGGAAAGGAAAACTTCCTCCATTAAAAAAATATAGAAATGAAAGATTTATAAGATTACTGAAATTAATTACAGCGTTACAGATCTTCTTTACAAGTATCACACTCCTTTTTTCCAAAATTGTATTCTTGTGCCAGAGATGGTTACTGAATATGAAAATTACTGGACACCTTGCTCCAGTGTAGCTTGCTGAAATAAAATACAGAGGTAACATTGATTCCTTGTTGTAGCTAACATTTTTGTCATTATACTTTCCAGATTTAATGCAACTCCCTGGAAGTCTTTTTTTCATGTTGCTAACCAGTTGTGTCACTTATACTTATAGTTACTGCACTCAGGACAAAAAAATCCCACACTTTTTAATTATGATGTAAATTCTATTCTCAAATATATGTTTTTTAATCAAATTGTTTCAGTGAATTTATTTCATCATGCAAACAACTTTGACTTGTGTCAAATTTGACTTGCACCCACTTTTCTGTATCACTTTTTCATTTGCAATTTTTTACAAGGGAATCAAAGTGATTAATAATGTTTTTGCTTATCATTTGGATGGGAGTAGATCACTGCAGGATATACTACCTTTGATTAACAGTTCTTGACTGACAACTTTTTTAACTCTATCATTTCATCAGCTTAATTAATTAATGGGATAAACCCCATTAAAATGGATAAAATCATCCTCCTGTGCACTCATCCAAACCAGGTGAATTTTGATGCAGCCATCACAAGAACTAGACTTTATTTTAAAAAGAATCCACACACTGAAATTCTCAATAAATCATTACATTCCAGTGTCCTAGGCTTTAATTAAAATCTATTATTATTATTATTATTATTATAAGCAATAACAAAAAGAATCTTTTCAGAGAACTCCATCATATATTAAATAAAAACAGAAGTGTTTTTATATTGTGTATATTCTCAAAACATTATATATCATGCAATTGTTTACATGTGCCATAATTATAAAATGGTTAATACTGTACATATTTTATTACCCAAAAATACTATGACAAATCTAAGAAAGAAAAATGTCAGCAGTGTTTTTATGCACTAGATCCTAATTTAGTTCTGCTCTGCCTATGGTATATTTAAGCTAACTCATTTGAAAAACTTGTTACATTTATTTAAATTCAATAAAGCTTATCCAAGCTCTAGGCATTTTTTAAATACTGAAGATACCAGGATAAACTTATTAACAATCAGCTTTAATAAAAACAAAATGCAAATCCTAACAATGAAATCTGTGCTGGCTGAGTTAAAATGTTTCTGATATTTATAAGATGGAATCTATGAAACACTTTAAAATGTCATTACAGTTATAATTTATTCCTTGTATTATATGAAGTTCTGCTTCAGTTTGGAAGACAGGGATCAACAAAGGGGTACAAATACATAATGAACAAGAACACAAATACAACAAGAAAAAGCATTGATACATGATAGGCAGATGTAGACAAATTTCTAGCCTAACTACTGCCTGAGTAGAAAGTGGATA
Organism: Aramus guarauna; assembly: GCA_013400195.1. Lineage (NCBI taxonomy): Eukaryota > Metazoa > Chordata > Aves > Gruiformes > Aramidae > Aramus > Aramus guarauna. Next base: position 170,748 of record VXBL01010618.1, read on the forward strand.
GATAGTTAAGTAACAACATTTATGGATGACACTAAGTTATTCAAAGTAGAAAGACTATAAGAGAATTGCTCTGTGTCAACCTGCACAAAAAGAAGTGGACAAGAGTAAATAAAAACAGCTCAGAACAAGAAACAAGGAAATTATTCTTCACATTAAGTATAATTAAGCTGTAAAATTCCTTGCTTTTGGAACCTGTGGATATCAAAACTTTTAATGTTTTCAAATAATTGAAGAAAATTCATTAATACTATTTTATACCAAAAAAACTCAAACACCCCTCTCTCCCCCGCAAAAAGAATCCCCACCCTGTCTTATAGTTCAGTAGGACCCTATCCACAATTGCTGATGGGGTAAATATCACTATGTTCTGTTCATCCTCATACAATTTTCTTGACATTTCTTGTTGGCTAAACAGGAAGTCAGGATACCGGGCAAAATAAGTTTTTCCTGTCAACAGCTATGGGGCAAGAAGGAGCAGTGCACATAGACACAGTTTTACATCAATAAATATTTACATCTTATACCTACCATTATAAAACTATGAAGGATACATTGCAGCTTCATACAAGTGCGTATTTTGCATCCAGTTAAGTTTCAAATTTCATTCATACCTTCACACTTGAACATGTTTCCTCACATATTTTGAAGAGGGACCAATAGCTCACAGAAAATGATGTATTTGTTATGTTTAATTTCAAAGATAGATTTTGCATTATCTTTTACCCTATAGTCCATGACAGCTTAGCTGAACCTCATGCATTAAATGGAAGGGATTACAGGCCATGCATCTCTGCACAGAGAGGGTGTGTTTGAGGTGAGACAGAGAGAAAGGTGATGCTGGGTTCTTTCTGGATCTCAGTGAGAAAGGCCTGACAACAAATGTATTAATAAATTGTCCATTTTAATAAGATATAATAAAAAGATTAATATGATGCCTAGTAAATCTCACGTCCCTTCTGATGCAGGGAACCTTGTTTCTGTGCAGCACTGGACAGATCCCACATGGATCTTCCCCCCGTACGCTGTGCAGATCCTGCCTGTGGAGAGGCTCCTCCTTCCTCTCATGCCATGCTGCCTTTTGTTTTGTGTAATGAACAGAATCGTATATCTTCTCCTGACAGGCTGGAGTGTTGCCACTCTCATAGCTACAAGCTCTCAATGGAATGCATTACTGTGAACAAGTTCCTCAGACAACTAGAAGAACCTTTAGGTTCCCAGATCCTTGTCCTTACGTGGGACTTTACTGGCCCAATATCTGCTGGAAGGATATCTGAAGGATATCTGCTGCAGGAGGGCAAAAGCAATCCAGTAGGTTGCTAGAGTGTAGTGATGATAACTTCTGGACATAAGTGATGAAGCATCTGACAAGGGGAGATGCTCTGCTGAACCTCACAGTTACAAACAAGGATAAATGGGTCCCAGACATCTTGCTTGAAGTGACCAAGAGACAGTGAAGTTCAGAATCCTGAAGGGTTGCAACATGGAAAAAAGCAGGATTATAATCCTGGACTTCATGAGAACAGACTTTGGCCTTTTCAGGGACCTGTTTGGAAGAATCCCATGGGAGACAATCTTGGAGAGAAGAGTGGACCCAGAGAACTGGTTGATTTTCAAGGATGAGGATGACATCCTCCAGGCTCAAAAATCATTGTGAGAATTGCAGGTAAGAGGTTAAAACCACCAGTATCCACTTATCTCATACAAACCTCGTAGATGGAGATCCACAAGGTTGGTATGAGAAGCAGCAGCAGAAGGGAGTCTTACAGCAGCAAGACAGACATGTTTTGGCTATGGAATGTAGAATAAACAGATAGACAGTTTCTACACATAATTTTGAAGGCCACAGTGCCCGGACTGAGACCTTTTGCTTCATTACCTGTGAAGTGAATATTGAAGTTGACACCCTACATATGATAATGAGCTGAAAGGAGTACATGCTAAACATACTTGATTATAATACTTGACTCTCCACCCAAATCATGTTAAATGTCACCTCTGGGAGGGAACAACTAAGGTTGGGGTATAAAGGATATTGAGGATGTTACCCCCTGGGAGGGAGAGAAGAATTTGAAGACCCTGAAGAGGCAGTCGATGGGCTGTGCTCCTTCTCCTCCACCCAAGATAGGAATGCCTTCTTGGTAAACATTGCAATTTCACCTTTTTGGTGAGAATACCCAGGATGGTATTTTTCTAGCATTATAATTATAATCATATATTAGCACTGTTGCAGTAAGTGCATTTATTAACAGCAATTCCAAACTCTTTATATCTGTCACTTTAATAAACTTTCTATTAGTTTCAGCTTTGTGAAACTGTCACAGTGAAAGTACTTTAAGGGGCTCTGACAGGCAAACATTGATTCTGATATGTGGCTATACATAATCTTTTAGACATAAACCATTGACCAAGTCTGGGACTAAGACTGGACCTACCTGCACCTAGGCTCTCCTCTGAGAAGGAGTTTAGAAAGCAAGGGGGTTCTTTCTGAACCTCATGACTCAATAAGAGGGCCTCCCTCAGCCACACATCAGACTCTTACCCTTCACATGACAATCATCTATCCCCACATTCAGGCAGTCAAGAACAGATGGCGGGAGGCCTGCATGAAAAAGGAGCTCCTGACAGAACTTAGGCATGAGAAAGAATATTAGAGGTGGAAGCAGGAACAGGTGACCTATGAAGAATATAGCAACACTATCCATGCATTCAGAGACAAGATTAGGATGCCAGAGACAAGATTAGGATAGCCAAAGCCCATCTGGCATCAAATAGTCTGAGGAACATCAAGGGCAAGAAGGGCTACTACAAGTACTTAAGCAACAAATGGAAGACTAGTGAATTGTGGAACTGCTGCTGAATGGGGAAGGGAACCTGGTGATAAAGGACATGGAGAAGGCCAAGGTACTCAATGCATGCTTCACCTCAATCTTTACAAGCAAGAAGACTGGTCTTCAGAAATCCCAGGTCTCTGAGACTATGGGGCAAGTCTGGAGCAAGAAAGACTTACCCCTTAGTGGAGGATGATCAGGTGAGGGAATATGTAAACAAACTGCACATACACAAGTCCATGGTACCTATAGGATACACCTATGAGTGCTAAGGGAGCTGGCTAATATCAGCTAATCTCAATTATCTTTCAAAGGTTGTGGAGATTGGGGAGGTCCTGAGGACTGAAAGAAAATATATGTCAGTCCTGTCTTCAAGACAGCCCATTCAGCATCAAATTAATTCCAGGGAAAGTGATGGAGCAAATCCTGAAATTTATATTAAGGACAAGAAGATAATTGAACGTTACCAGCATGGATTTATAAAGGGGTGATCTTGTCTGACCAACCTGATATCTTCCTACAATGAAATGACTGGCTTTGGTGGGTGAGTAGAGGGCACTGAATGCTGTTTACCTGGACTTTAGCAAGGTTCTCCACACTGTCTTCCGTAACAACCTCAAACTGGCGAAATACAGACTAGATAAGTGGATGACATGGTTAAATGAAAACTGGCTGAGTTGTTGAACTCAAAGGGCTGTGATTAGTGACATGAAGTCCAGTTGAAGATCAGTCACTAGTGGTGTTCTCCAGGGGTCAACACCAGCACCAGTACTAACATATGAATATTAACATATTCATTAATTAGCTGGATGAGGGGACAGAGTGTGCTTTCAAAAAGTATGCAAATTATACAAAACTGGGAGGTGTGGCTGGCAGGCCAGAAGGTTATGCTGATATTTAGGAGGACATCAACAGGCTAGAGAAATAGGCAGACTGGAATGTCATGAAGTTCAAACAAGGAAAATGCCAAATACTGCACCTGGGAAGAATAAACCAGGCACCATATTCTAGTATTTACTAATGCTGGAAGGATGGTGACCAGCTGGGCTGCACTNGTGATAAAGGACATGGAGAAGGCCAAGGTACTCAATGCATGCTTCACCTCAATCTTTACAAGCAAGAAGACTGGTCTTCAGAAATCCCAGGTCTCTGAGACTATGGGGCAAGTCTGGAGCAAGAAAGACTTACCCCTTAGTGGAGGATGATCAGGTGAGGGAATATGTAAACAAACTGCACATACACAAGTCCATGGTACCTATAGGATACACCTATGAGTGCTAAGGGAGCTGGCTAATATCAGCTAATCTCAATTATCTTTCAAAGGTTGTGGAGATTGGGGAGGTCCTGAGGACTGAAAGAAAATATATGTCAGTCCTGTCTTCAAGACAGCCCATTCAGCATCAAATTAATTCCAGGGAAAGTGATGGAGCAAATCCTGAAATTTATATTAAGGACAAGAAGATAATTGAACGTTACCAGCATGGATTTATAAAGGGGTGATCTTGTCTGACCAACCTGATATCTTCCTACAATGAAATGACTGGCTTTGGTGGGTGAGTAGAGGGCACTGAATGCTGTTTACCTGGACTTTAGCAAGGTTCTCCACACTGTCTTCCGTAACAACCTCAAACTGGCGAAATACAGACTAGATAAGTGGATGACATGGTTAAATGAAAACTGGCTGAGTTGTTGAACTCAAAGGGCTGTGATTAGTGACATGAAGTCCAGTTGAAGATCAGTCACTAGTGGTGTTCTCCAGGGGTCAACACCAGCACCAGTACTAACATATGAATATTAACATATTCATTAATTAGCTGGATGAGGGGACAGAGTGTGCTTTCAAAAAGTATGCAAATTATACAAAACTGGGAGGTGTGGCTGGCAGGCCAGAAGGTTATGCTGATATTTAGGAGGACATCAACAGGCTAGAGAAATAGGCAGACTGGAATGTCATGAAGTTCAAACAAGGAAAATGCCAAATACTGCACCTGGGAAGAATAAACCAGGCACCATATTCTAGTATTTACTAATGCTGGAAGGATGGTGACCAGCTGGGCTGCACTAGGCAGAAGTATTGCCAGCAGGTTGCTGGAGGTGATCCTTGATGTCTGCTCAGCACTGGTGAAACACATCTGGAGTGATGGATCCATATCTGGGCTCCCTGGTACAAGAGAGACATGCACATACTGGAGTGAATCCAGCAAAGGGCTACGGAGATGATTAAGAGATTGGAGTACCTGCATTATGAGGAGACACTTGAGAGAGCTGGGACTGCTTAGCCTGGAGAAGAGAAGTCTCAGGGGAATCTGATGAATGAATACAAATAACTGAAGGGGGGAGGGGAAGTACAGAAGACAGAGCCAGACTCTTCTCAGTGGTATCCAGTGAGACAAACTGAAATTCAGGAAATTCCATTTAAACATTAAAAAAACTTTTTATGGTAGGAATTGTCAAACACTGGAGCAGGTTGCCCAGATTGTGGAGTCTCCATCCCTAGGAACAGTCAAAACCTGATGGGACATGGCCCTGGGCAACCTGCTCTAGTTAGCTATTCTTTGAGCAGGAATTTGGACTAGGTGATCTCTAGGTTCAGTTTCAACCTCAACAGTTCTTTGATTCTGTAATGTAAGTAATTTCTCTTTCCAATTCTCTACACACATCTCTGTAACAAAACTGCAATTTTATTTCTATTCTGGATGCAGACAGAGCAAGAAAGTTTGCAACTAGTGAAACTATGTTTGGCATATACTATCCTAAAACATTCTGTAATAATGCTGATTTCCTGTTAAGCAGTTAAATAAATAGATAAAATAATTTTAAAATTTACAAAGATAACCAGAAATTGCTCTAATATTACAAGAATTTAAATACTAGAATATGGCATCTATCTCATTTATCTTATTTCTATATTACTGGTTTACAGTGGGGAATTAAGAGAAAAAGGCAAATATTCTTGTCTGATGGCTACACTACAGAACAATTTTTAAAAAATACTTCAAACTCATAAACTTAAATATTTAAATATAGCAAATAATTCAACAGAAATTCTAGAGATAACATGATATCAAGTTAGATACAGGACTACTAAGTCTAGAATTGAAATGTATTATTTCTCAGTCTCACAGAGCATGGCTGGTGCAATGGCACTCTGCTGGTGCCTGGTTCTTGTTTTCTGATACAGGCACACTTGAGTGACATCTGAAATCACGCTCCCATTGTATTCTAAGCTGTTGCCTCTCTTTCACCAAAACTCTATCACCTTTATGCAGGTCTCTAATAGCAACAGGATCAGAATCATAGAATCATTTAGGTTGGGAAGGAACTTTAAAATCATCGAATCCAACTGTTAACCTAATACTACCAAGTGCACTGCTAAACCATGTCCCTAAGCACCACATCTACACATCTTTTAAATACCTCCAGGGATGGTGACTCCACCATGTCCATGGGCAGCCTGTTCCAATGCTTGACAACCCATTGGGTGAAGAAATTTTTCCTGCTATCCAATCTAAACCTTCTCTGGCACAACTTGAAGCCAGAGAGCAATGACACTGTGCTTCTATGGTGGCTTTTCCTAACTGACCTGTCTATTGTTACACTGCAGCAATAGTATAAGTGTAGATCTTACACTAGTTTTGATTTTAGTTTTTGGAATTATGAAATACTACAGTATTTCAATAGCTCTTATGAGGGCCAGAAGGATCATTTTCAAACTAACTTGAAAATCATAAGACATGGAAGTGACAGGGCTGAATGCTGCATATGATATTTTGAAAGAACTCAATTTCTTTTCTATTCAGGTAAATTACATTTAAAAACGAATAACGATAATAAATTACCATGCATTTGAAGAATGACTTGAGGATTTGCAAATAACAAGATTTTGATATATTTTTGACAAGACTCTTATTCTAGAATACATGTAGCATTCTTAAAATATCAATCTACATAACAAAAATAACTAACAAATTATATCTATGTATGTCTCAGTACGTCACTTATTTACCTAATATCATGAATTAAAAAAAAAAAACAAAAAAAAAACAAAAAAAAACAACCAAACCTAACAGACATCTATACTGTTTCACAGTTTCTACTGGCACTTTATGAGTACTGTGCCCCACACATCCACACAAAAATTTACATTCAAACCAATTTCAAGCTATTGTGATAAAGTTTTCTTCCCAATATGCACTTGGTGTATTTTGGACTTCAGTAAGGCTGCACTGGCAGCTTCTTTTTTTTTTTTTTTTTTTAACCCTGAATGTTCAACTTCTCCATAACTTTCTTAAAAAAATGAATTATCTTTGATGCTGTAAGAATAACAGATCAGAAGTAATATCTTTCAGTTCTTCAAACAGTATGGGTGATGTTGCGTTTTGGGCATCATTCCCAGGGACACATCTCCTGCCAGCACATCCTGAAACTGTTTCACTAAAATGCTATTTTGCTGAAAGTTGACATACTCCTGGATTCCACACTCCCTCCTCCCTACCTTCCATCCTTCCATGATGAGCAAATAACAAATTGCAGCACAGACCTTTTGAACATTTTTTTTTAACTTTTAGCATTAGTAATGATATTAAGAATTCATTTGGTTGTGTTATTTGTACTTCATGAATACACCTCTAGTTGATTTATAAAAGTCCCCTGCAAAATACTTCTGCTACCATTTCCAAATGAAGAAAATCCAAGCAGAGATTAAGTAGCAACATTTCTGATGAACACGTTCAGAGTGTGCCATGTTCAGAGTTATAAGCAGAATTTATGAATTCCTGATCTACTTCAAGCATGCAATCAAAGTCCTTAATCATTACTTCTGGGAGAAATGAGGTTAAAATAAGATCTGTGTAGGCAGAGAGGAGGACTAAGGGAAGATTGGGGAAACTATTACTGATCAACTTTCCCTGTACAGCTGAACTTATTTTAATCTTTGCAGTGATCAAGTACTGTACACTGAAGTATAGATATTGTAGAAACAGACTGAATGAACAGATTCACAATAAGCTGTAAAAATAACTTGCTGAAGATTTGACATGAAAAACAGAATTGCAAATCACCTCCTTGGAGGAAAAGCACATATTTGAATAAAGAAGTTGTTTCATCAATTTTCTCCAGGTAATTTAATTTCTATTAAATGGGGGCAACCCCAACGACCAACCTTTTATAAAACAGAAGAGACAGAATAAAAATGCAGACACATGAATTTACCTAATAAAAGGGATAAGTCCCAATGGAAATTAACTCTGCTATTAGAGAATTCTAATTTTCACATATATTTGACTTCAGCAGACATAGACATAGAAACAATAATCCCCGTGTTATTTTCTACCATTCTTCGCTATCATTATAGCAACAAAAGTGATTGTAAAGATCAGATAACTGTATGAGGATATGAAAAATGTAACACTTTTATGAATACAGCCCTAGCCCTGGATTCAATCAGTTTCTAATCATTGCTGTAAGCATAGATGACGCTTGAGCTAAAGAGTTATCTTTTGGAGCCTCATTTGAAAAAATTCATGCTGCTGCCTTGATGGGCTATGATTCACTTCACTGGCAATGCATTGAAAATGAATTCCAATTATTCACTGAAATGTTTTCATCTGTCACTGAAACTTAATCATTTTATATAACCAAGTGCATTAGCCAGGCATGTCCAAATAGCTAATAATTATAAATAGGGATTATACTGGTTAGACTTAAAACATGCTCTGTGTTAATGTTTATATACTAATTCTTTCACTCAGCCTCTAAAATAGTTGGTCCCTAATTCATGCTCCAATTTGCCCAGTGCTGGCATTCTTTTGCCAGTAACTTCTCAAGGAACATTTTAAATGATTCTCCATCATTTCCAGAAATTTGTGAACCTGGGACTGGCCACACACAAAAAATTTTAAAAAAAAAAGGAGGGGAGGGACAAGTGGGCAAACATCCTATTTATGAATGTGGGTAGGTTAGAAAATGGTGAAGGCAAGGAATATAAATCACAAACTAACAGTTTTACACAGCAAAACATGCTATTTATCATAAAGGTTCCTGGCTACTAAAGTCATTTAGTGTACTTCTTGAATTTCATCTGTTCTTTAAATAAAATCTTGAATTATCTAGCAGAATGTCAAAAGGCAGATCATGGATATTGTTCCATATAATGTTTGATTCTTTGGCAATTCACTGATAGGATTCTATAAGACTGGTAGAATGAAAAAGAGAAAAAACAGAATGGAAAAAGAAGAAAAGTTATTTTCACATAGCAAAAAAAAGGGGGGTTTAAAGAAAAAGATTCCTTAGTAGTAGTTAAAATTGTGAAAATTAAAATTAGAAAACCATAATATCCTAACTGTAAAAAACATTAATTAGGCATACTGTAGTTAAATGAACAGGAAGATAATATTCACAGTCTCAAGAAATTTCAGATAAACAGTGCCCTGAGTACAGATCATGAGAAAAATTCCACAGATCTCAGAGCACTTATTGAGAAGATCCTACTGTAAAAATCTTCTACCACTTCTGGTGTTAAATAATCTCAGAATGTACTCAAAAATATTCATCTGGTTTCTTTGGGAAACATAGTACATGGTCAGCTCAAAATATCACGTGATAAATAACATTTATGGCTATTAAGAAAAAGTGTATGCACTATAATTCTCTATATCTTATTGTATTATTAGAAATATTGCTGGGCCGTGCTTTATTAAATGCAGACTGTGTAGAAGTTCTTTGCTCTTTGGAAAATAATTCCTCACGCTCAACTGCTCTTTTTGTTGAAAACTACATCTTCAGTCTGTCCTGTACTTGAAATCAAAACACACTCCTTGCCTGCAATTTAATAGGGAATTCATATATGCACTTCTGCTATGCTCCTCACTGAATTAATACATATGTTTTGCACACTTGACCTAAGTTTCTGGTTTAGTATTTCTTTGACATTTTAGATTACTGAATTTTTTTATTTCCCTGGTATTTTTTCATGGTGTTCTGCAATACATTCTGCTGCACTATATCTGGACTTTCTTTTCTGCATAACATTTACTCTGAGTTAGGATCTGTTTGTACATTTTTGCATGGGAATATCATATACAGCCTTTATTACAGAGTGACTAAGCAGACATGCAAATTAAGTGTCATCTTTTAAGTGAGTATATAGAGCAATGGTTGGCTGTTTGTTTGAAGTAGTAGTAAAGTTGTAGTTAATAATTCTCTGGTCATGTAAAAGACCATGTCTTTGATCTTTCACATTAAAGCAATCAAAACAAAACAAAACAAAACAAAACAAAACAAAACAAAACCAAAACAAAAAAGGAACAGTAGATGCATAGTATGACATATTTGAGCAAATTCCATTGATAAATTCAGACAGAAAGTCAAGTAACAAAAGAGACACGGTTAGGTGCTTGTCAGGGAGGCACCTGCTGCTGCTTATTTGGCTTGGGACAAATGACATTGGAAATGAAAGGTCAGAGCACTTGGAGTTATGGATTAATGAATCAGCAATTAGACTGAAAGGCACAAAAAGCACAAGTGATATTTTCTGGCATATTACAAATTATTATAATAAATTTTCCTATAAACCTCAGGACAGATTTCACAAAGAAATTAAACGCTACTTTAATGCAGAAAAAGAAAGCATGCAAACAATAATAACTGGAAGATAATATATTTAAAACAATGAACATACACGTGAAAAATACATTAAAGGCACTTAACAGTTAAAGAAATGCAGATACTTTATCGTGATAGAATAATTGGAAGGAGTTGGACTACTATTTTTAAATATTAAATAGTATGAATTAGTAGCTTTGTTTAAAGAGAGGGTTGTGCAGGAAAAGTGCCAACATAACTTAACAAATGTAACTAATAATGATTACTGGAAATTCAGAAAAGAATGGTTCAGCATAGGAATGCTTAATCTGCAAGGTAAATAAATATATACCAAGAAATAAAAATGCACTCAGAACAGATGGACTTCAAATTACTAAATAGATAAATCAAGAAAGAGAGAAATTATGAACAAAATATAAGACAGATAAAAATACAAGCAGATAAGGATAAGAAAACTGAAATAGAAACAGCATATTTAAAATATATACACAGAGTACAGAAAAAAAGAGAATTGCATCTTTTTATTTATTTATTTATTTTTAGGAAGGTACTTCAGCAGAAATCAGTAGGCATTCAGCTTACCATCTCTATATATTCACCAGAGTTGCTAGTTCAAGCAACAACTATATCATAACTGTGGAATTGCCAAAACACTGTGTGGTTTATGGAATATTATCCCTCAAAATATCATCTCCCAAAGGATCAGAGTTCAAATTTATGTTATATATAGAAAAAGTTTACCATTATTAAAATTTTCATCATGTGATACCTTAGATTCAGTTGCAGATGCTAGCTTAGACCTAAGACTTGGAAAAAAAAAAATGTGAAAAAAAAATGTAAAAAAAAAGTGCAAAAAGTCTCTCATAGTTGTCAAAAATATAGCCTAAATTTTGTAGGCACTTAGACTGTTCTGTAAGTACTATGCATTATGTACTAAATGATAATTTAAGTTCCACTTTTGTAATGGAAAACTGCTCAATGTATCCCATGTAAACTCATGCAAGGTTTTGTCTAGGAAACAAGATGATTAATTTAAACCAAGATGTGTAAGATAATTTATCTTATGCTATTAACCTAATTAAAAAAATATTTCATCAAACTATACAACCAGATGAAAGACAAGAGTTCTATCCAGACAGCTTGAATGATCTATTTAAAGGTACAGAAAAATTAGGAACACACACAAAAAAACTTGTTATGAAGGCACTGTTAGCAAAGTTACTATTCTCTTTCTGAATGCATAAAAGTTCTCAGATAGCTGTTTTTCACATCATAGCTTCTCATGGTAATCCTTATTTTTTCCAGCTCCTAATACAAACATGCTAGGTGACAGGGATAATGAAAACAAATAATTGGAAAATAGCATAATTCCATAATAAAAACAGTTATGTTTACTTGCATAAACAAGTCTCAGCATTTGGAAATGTCTTAGTGTACTTTACTGAGAGAGGAATCTACTCACATTTACTGACAGTAATTAAAAAAATTTTGTAAAGACAGATTGCAGCCTCACAATTGCTTCAAGCAAGACCTAAGCAGGATCTAACACCAAAAGGCAGACTCCTGAGCTCTTATTCCATTCCCTTTTCTGAATTGGACTAGAGCTTGTGATATGCTCTAAGGTATCTATATGCCCTGGATCTAGTTGCTCTTCCATCAATGAAAAGGAATCCCATAGGTCTTAGATCCTCCAGCACTATGTGGGTGTCTTTGGAAGCTGAAGGAAGCTCACATATGTGGGCTACTGGCTTAATCTGCAGCAGTTTAAACTCCCATCACAACCAACGAAGGTCTAATCAATACAGGTGATGGAGTCTAAAGAGCAATTCAGCTAACCAAGTTCTAGAAAAGTGTTTTGGGTTCTTGAATATGTCTACTGCATATCCCTAGGATAGCCAACCTATCCTTAAACGTGCTACTCTAGAACAGGATGGATGTCCTCTGCCACATCTGCTGCCTTATGCAGATGTGCTTGAGATCATGGAGCATCTAACCTGAACTAATCCATCGGACACAGCTTTAGAAGGTAAGTCAAATTTATCTCTCGGCTCTGGTATGATTCTTTTCACTAGGTCTCTACTGGCTAAGAAAGAAGCCTGTGTAGCTAGTGCTCCAACAAGCACCTTTTACCAAAACATTCATCTAGGCATTTTAATCCTGAACTTAGTCTTTTGCAGCCCGTCTTCCATTCTGAGGTACAACAATCTAATCTGTGGAATTGTACTCAGGATTAAATTGATGTTATGAGACCTGATGTAAGATATGAAGTAGGTTCTAAAAATGTATCTGAAAAAAGGAGTTTGTATCAAAATCCTCTGTCCTCTTTAAGAACACCTGCAATTATTAGTACCTTATTTATGTAATAACACTGAGAGTAAAGGTAAGCATTGCCAAAAATTACCTTTGACATCTATTACACATAAGCTGCCCTTGTTTCATAAAACTGCAACATTGTTTACCCTCTCACATTCCGTGGTTTTCACAGAAAAACCTCATTTTTTTAATGAGTCGGATTAACAAGATTGCCATAGTGTTAATTATCTCAGCAAATAATGTGATGTGTACAGAAGACAGTCATCAAAATTATATTATTTAATATGGTAATGGGTACAAGTCAAAGATAGCACTTCTCTGAATAAAGCAAAACTGCCCAGGACTACAAGGGTTTTAGAATAATATTATTCTAAAACAAAAAATTTGTATTTAATGTGCTCGTCATAGCTTCATTTTAAAGGAATATAGAATAGGATTTTTTTTTCTTAATATTGATGATTAATTGCAAATTTCAATATAGAATTTTTTTGTAAAAAAAAAAAAGAACCTCTTTTTTAAACTGGTTCACATACTATATTGTACTTAAGTTTTCCATAGCTATTATATTTAAGGAAAGAAAAGTCCTTCAAAAACAAGAAATATAAAAAACTTGACAACTTGTACACTTATAATAAAGAAATTTTTACCACTTCAAGAATGCAGAATCACATGTTTTGCAAAGGCAGACTTTAAGAACTAAACTTTAAAGTGTTATCAGATAAAATACTGAAATTACATGCACCCAGTTCCCCACCACCACCACCACCCAAGAATGCAAATAAGTATCTTTGAGAAAAATTGAAAACAAAACAAATTAAACTCTGAGTTTCTGTGAGTTTGGGGGTTTTGTTTGTTTTGTTTTGGGGTTTTTGCACAATTAAAAGTATGTTGTACGTTCATGAAAAATGCATACTCATTTTGCAGATGCTAGTGGAAAGATATCTTACTCTGAAGCTGAGTCTTTTTCAGACAAGAAATGTGCTAACGATAGACTCATGTTTTGCAGTATTTGACATGTTATAATGTATTTTAATACACTGTGAGTAGTATCAGTTTTAAGGAGCTTAAAAGTAATACCACAAATATGAAGAACTAAGAGACAATAGCATCAAAATCAAATTAATATATTTTTCCACTAACAAAAATTTTAGCTTGTTTAGTCAAGTAGAGAAAAATGTAAAATACGCATATCTTTGCCTGGTATCTCACCAATGAGGAAGAATTATTCCTAAGATAGCTCATTAAAAACTTGTGTCCTAGAATTTTTTTTATTTTATTGAAGTCAAAAAGTTCCATGACAACAAGACTTTACTCAAGTCTTCAAAAGGAAAATCACTATGAACCCAAATTGACTGGTCCTGAACTTAACATCTGATTCTAAAATTGTAATTTTATCACTTTTTTTAATTAAAATGTTGGATAGATTCTATTTCCCTTCCTCTATAGAGTACCAAAACCAGAACAAGAGATTCCAAAGAGAAATTCACTTACAATTAATTGATTGAAAAATACCTGCCAAAAGAATTTCTAATGAAAAAATATTCTTCGTAACAACAGTTACAGTCTGTAAATTCTCTTAACTGGGAAACAAAAAAAAATCTATTTTAGGATTCATTTCAGAGTCAAATTGTCTGTTGAAATGTGAACAATCATTAGTAATGATTTCTACAGAAACAAAAATAAAATATGAAGGAGTCTTAACAATACCTTCATGATTCAAACAGGAATAGTGATATGGAAATAAAGCACTTTCAACAGCACTGATGCAGCACAATAAGAGAAAAGCATGCATATAAAATGTTAGGTCAAACCAACGAGGAACAGGGAGCTCAAGAAATGGTTTCATGAACTTCTCCAAAGACAGGAACAGGGTTACTGCTGCAGGCAAACATAGAAGAGAAAGGTCTGTCCTGAGAGCTATTTTACTGTATGGAAAAGGGAAAAGGGAAGGGGAAAAAGGGAAGGGGAAGGAGAGGAGTGGAGATTGATTTTTCAAGATTTATAGAAGGCATGGCAAGATGTGAACACAATCTCTATGGAAAGGGAAATAAAGAGGAAGAAATCTGAAATTATTTCCTTATGTCTTGAACTTTTATGAAAATGTTGGTGTTAGGAATGGTGATAAGAATGAAGGAATAAAAAAGACAAGTAAAAAATAATGAGAAGATTTGGAGATGTTCAACTGGATTGGACAGTAAGATAGCAAGATGAACATTAAGAGAAGTCTGAGATGCAGGTTTAAATGGAGAAAGGTCAGGGGAAAAAAGTAGATTTTTGCAGAAATATGAGTTAGAATCACTTCTGCATTATATATGTTCCTATATATTTTTTACTTTCTGATATATCATTATGTGATCATGTGATCAATCTATACTATGAATTAGTGGAAAATGTGTTAAAGAAGGAGAAATAACCAGTTCTGGATTTAAACTCATGATTTTATAGCTTCTCTGGAGAATCTTCTTTTTTTTGAATCGCCACTTGTCTCATATTTCAGGCCCCTTTTTTTCCCCTAATGCTTACTCAGTTGATATATGTTTCAGCTATGACATCTATAATATTTTTAAAGAAATATGAAATGAATGACAGCTTAGAGTCATAAATATTGGCCTCAAAGGAAGAGATAAATCACTGTGCCAAAGTCCTGAATTTTTTTATCAGGAATAGTGTGGCCAGCAGGAGTAGGGATGTGATTGTGCCCCTGTAGTGGGCTCTGGTGAGGCCACACCTCGAATACTGTGTTCAGTTTTGGGCCCCTCACTGCAAGAAGGACACTGAGGTGCTGGAGTGTGTCCAGAGAAGCGCAAAAAGTTGGTCAAGGGACTGGAGCACAAGTCTTATGAGGAGGAGTGGAGGGAACTGGGGTTGTTCAGCCTGGAGAAGAGGATGCTGAGGGAAGACCTTATCGCTCTCTACAACTGCCTCAAAGGAGGCTGTAGTGAGGTGGGTGCTGGTCTCTTCTCCCAAGTAACTAGCGAAAGGACAAGAGGAAATGGTCTCAAGTTGCATCAGGGGAGATTTAGATTAGATATCAGGAAAAAATTCTTCACCGAAAGAGTGGTCAGGCATTGGAACAGGCTGCCCAGAGAGGTGGTGGAGTCACCATCCCTGGAGGTGTTTAAAAAACATGTAGATGTGGCACTTCGGGACATGGTTTAGTAGACATGGTGGTGTTGGGTCGATGGTTGGACTTGATAATCTTAGAGGTCTTTTCCAACCTTAAAGATTCTATGATTCTATGAATTTTTCAAATTCAGCGAAGTAGGGGAAAACACATTTCTGAAGTCACTAGCGATACCTTGCCTCTGGATTATTAATTAGACTGTCTTGAGAAACATTCTTATTATTTGAAGCTGAACTTAACTCCCTGCTACTGTCAAGTTTTCTGAGATTTTGACTAATGAAAGATGTGTGGCTAAACTCTCCTGCATTGTATTAAAAATCTTAACTGTCAGACCTTTTGCATGAAAGTTACAAGGAGGAATACTATCTTTCCTTGAAGAGAAGAGGCAAGAGAAGCTCCTTAGCCTTTCCTTATGAGGTTCCATACAGCAGGACTTGATGTAAATATGAAGAAAAGAATGAGAGTCCAAACAATGTGATGAAACTGCAGGGGAGGAACGGAACAGAAAAGAAAAAGATGGAAGAAACTTAAATTCCTTTACTCATATAGATTTTTCTTTGTCTCAAAAAGGAAGCAACTGAAAATCAATATAGTTGTTTATTGGAACCTTTTTTCACTTCTACACAGTACTACAAAGAGCTTGGCTCTATTCCTTCAAGAACATAAAGACTTTAAATTGTGGGGGGGAGGGGAAGAAAAATAACAAGTTATTGGAGGAATACGTCTCCAGAAACATTTTAAACCGATTATATAAACATCTGAAACTATTCTGTTCTTGAGAGAATAAGAAGCCACTACAATTTTTAAATGTAAGCATCTTGTATGTAAGCATTTGTTAGTAAGATATTGATTTTACAAAATTCAGAAGGTACTGAAGTAAAACACAAAGCTATGTCTGAAGATAATTCAGATTAAGTAGTGCTTTCCAATTGCCCAACTGCATAAGGCTTAACTTCCTCTAAGGTGAAAACCCTACTTTTCTCAGATACGAAGAAAAGTTCCCATTTAATCCTCACATATAATAAAAGAACAGTCATGATCTAAAAATTGGACCATTTCTATAACTCTTTATGGATCATAAAAGATCTGCAAGTCTTTAAGTCTATTTGTCATGCATAAGCTTTGTGCTGTAGAAGAATCATTCAAACAAAAGGCCAAGGAAAAAAAAATATATTTTTAATGGTATATAATAATAACAAATTACTTTCCAGTGGATTTCATTTATATTTCTGGGAAGCTATAAAATAGTAATTTTTTCCTAGTTTAGAACCTAATGATAAGAATGTTTTGAAGTAATTTTGGAGCCATAAAGTAGACTGTCTAACAGAAAAAAAAGTAAAATTATATATTTTGATTTTATCAGTATCTGTTAGCTGTAGGGAACATAATTTACACACTTGCACTATATATCTCATACATCATAATACAATGCCATAACAACTTTCAGCACCACAGAACAACCTGAAATCTCCAGAATTTATAATTCAGTTAAAATAAATTCAATAATTCTATCCTTATAATAAAATTATTGAACCAAAGACAAGTCAATATAATGAATGGAGATACCTGGATATTATGTCCCCCTTCCCCAAATATCTAACCCTCTTGCCTTGAATTAAGTAAAGAGGAGGGTAAAATACTGCATAAAAAATTGTGGCAAAGAAATCAGACTGCTTAACTGGATAAATTCAATTTAAAATGTTTTCACAGGGAAATCTCATTTATATATTGTCTATCCTAGCAAATATTTCCCTTCTATTTGCAGCTATAAAGACAACTGTCTTTTCCAACAAGAATTCATTATCATTCAGTTGTCAAAGGGGAGCAATCACTGAACTCATTTTTCACTTTCAGTATTGATCATTTATTCAAAAGGAAACTAGTCATTGTTTGGAGATGAATATCTGTATGATGACATATATGAACAGTGAATAAAACAGTTAAAGAAAGAAGAAATGTGAGTAAACTATAGGAAAGGAGGTTGAAAACACCCAAAGCCTGATGTAAAGGCTTCAGTCTCCGTTCACACTGTAGAATTTCAAGCCTGAGACTGACATGATATGTTGAGCTCAGTTCACATAACATCCTCATTTCACTTACACTTTTGAGTCCAAGCAATAATGTAAAGTGACTAAGCAAAGAGTTTAAGAGTTTATTTAAAAATTTAGATGCTATTTGGTACTTTTTACCTTTATCTAAATTGTGCATCTCCCTTTCTACATACATAATATATAGAAATTATCCATTTATTTTTCTTGATTAAAAATGTTACAAACTACCCTTGTAAAGATATATACTATAGTATCCTTTCTTTCTGAAAAGTCACTTAAGTGACTCATGATTAAAATATAACAAGCAGATAAAACCAAAATAAATTCTAAAAATATTTTTCAAATAGATGTAAGTACTATGGCAACTTTCAGAACTCTGTCTTTAGTCTGAACTCTATTTATTTTAACTAGAAACTTAGGTTGAAAAATGTAGACAGAATTATTTCACCTTTCCGAAAAAAGAGCAATTGAGTTTACTACATTACTTTATGCAGAACAAAACCATTTTGATACTTTGAAAAATATTCTCTAAGTGAAAAGAAAGATTGTAAAGCTAAGCAAATGGGCCAAGTGAAGTACTAACCATATGGATACATCAAATATGGTAACTGGAATTCTTTTCTAAATTCTCATGCTGAGGTCTGAAGTGTTGCTGGCTAATAAAATGTACCAATAACATGTATAAAATTAAAGGGCACAGATGCATAAATAAATTGCATGCATTCAGATAAATTAAAAAATAAGAATACATAAAGCCAGAAAAAATTGAGGGAAAATTTTAGCAATTAAGAGACTTGTAAAGTTATGATCAAGATATTAGACTGCATCTTCCATGATGCACTAAGCATAATTTCAAAACTTTTTTGACTCCTAAGTAAACATCATTTCAAAAGCCAAAATAAATTTTAATCTAAGTTTAGTTATATGTTATCTAGTGGAAAAAGGAACACATGTTCCATTCTGTCTTATCAAGGGAAATGGATTAGAAAAGCTCGTGTTCCACACACTTTACTGCTGCGACTTCTTCAAACGCATTTTATTTGAAGATTACTGTAGTGAAAAGCTTAGGAGGCTCTAGTAGTGCTTGTTCAAGAAACCTTTAGGGCTGAATAATAAAGCATACCAAAACGTGTTTTTCCTTTGCTTCTGAAGAACAATACAAGAAATACTTTCACAATATCTACCCCAATCATGGAAAATTAGTTCCAGATGATGAAAATACCTAACAACCATCAAATCTAATAGTTACACATGCCTATGCATTTATACCTGTGTGAAAATATGCATGTAAAGAGACGGACAGTGACTCTAGCTAAATATCTGTTTGCTTTCTATGTATGAATACTAGGTAATACATACACACATTAAAAGATAATATAAATATAATACTCCCACTCATTCTTCTTAAAAGTGTGAAGCTAGGCATAATCAACATCTGTTGCAACAGCAATACCAGATTATTATTTACTAGAAAAGCACAAAGATAACAGCTCTTCTAGTAAATATGAATATTTTGATTAGTACATGTTCTGCCCATCTGCTGAAATCTTAAAGCAAATTGAAACAATTAGTGAATATTTTTCTTCAAGTTATTTGTGCAGTTTCTGCCATTATTAGGAGGTTTCACTTGAATTAGCTATAAAATAGTCTCCCCTTCTTCCTATTTTAAGTGATAGGGATGTGCAGAATACGTTTTATCTCATTCTTTGATCAAATGTCTCTATATCAAGCAATTCACCCAAATATATGCAAAAAGGGATAATGACATAATTTTCAAATTGACTAAAATTTTTCTAAGACACTGAATTTAACTGGCATGACCAATTGAGAAAGCATGCTTTGAAGGACACAAAGTAATGCCTGCCTTACTCATTTACAAGTACTTACAATGGTATCTGTTTTGAGAAATATTGTATTACTTTGCTGCTTCGGTACATGTTGATATTTTTGTCTTACTGCTTGCACTTTATTCTTCATGTTTCAAGAAAGATGTACCTCTTCTTTGCATTATATCAAATAATTTATGTGTTTACATTACATATACAGAAATTTCTCTAACACAAATCTGAGATCCTCTATCAGAAGAGGCCTGACTCCTATTGATTAATGAAGATCAGAGAATTATAGAATCATAGAATCATAGAATCATCTAGGTTGGAAAAGACCTTTAAGATCATCAAGTCCAACCGCTAACCTAACCTTGCCATCCCACCACTAAACCATGTCCTCAAGTACCTCATCTATCCTTCTTTTAAATACCTCCAGGGACGGGGACTCAACCACCTCCCTGGGCAGCCCATTCCAGAGCCTGACAACCCTTTCTGTGAAGAAATTTTTCCTAATGTCTAACCTAAACCTGCCCTGGCGCAACTTTAGACCATTCCCCCTGGTCCTATCGCTTGTTACCAGGGAGAAGAGGCCGACCCCCACCTCACTACAACCTCCTTTCAGGTAGTTGTAGAGGGCGATAAGGTCTCCCCTCAGCCTCCTCTTCTCCAGGCTAAACAACCCCAGTTCCCTCAGACGCTCCTCGTAAGACTTGTGCTCCAGACCCCTCACCAGCTTTGTTGCTCTCCTCTGGACATGTTCCAGCAGCGCAACATCCTTCCTGTAGTGAGGGGCCCAAAACTGAACACAGTATTCGAGGTGCGGCCTCACCAGCGCCGAGTACAGGGGCACAATCACTTCCCTACTCCTGCTGGCCACACTATTCCTGATACAAGCCAGGATGCCATTGGCCTTCTTGGCCACCTGGGCACACTGCTGGCTCATATTCAGCCGGCTGTCAACCAGTACTCCCAGGTCTTTCTCTGCCATGGAGCTTTCCAGCCACTCTTCCCCAAGCCTGTAACGTTGCATGGGGTTGTTGTGACCAAAGTGCAGGACCCGGCACTTGGCCTTGTTGAACCTCATACAGTTGGCCTCGGCCCATCGATCCAGCCTGTCTAGGTCCCTCTGCAGAGCCCTCCTCCCCTCGAGCAGATCAACACTCCCACCCAGTTTGGTGTCGTCTGCAAATTTACTGAGGGCACACTCGAGCCCCTCGTCCAGGTCATTGATAAAGATATTAAACAAGACTGGCCCTAGCACTGATGTACATCTTGTCACAAAAAAACCCATATATTTGTTCCTAGAAATAAATTCTGAATACTATCTATTCCATGTTTTGAATAGTCGTCTTTTAACAAATTCTACATTATAGAAACCATTGATTTGAATCTACTTGCATTAAGTCTTTAAACATCTGCATTTTCCCAAACAGTTCTATTCAAATGCAAAATGGCCTTATAATAAAAGGTTTACAATTTGTATAGATAGAATTGAAATCCAAATGGATAATGAAAAGCTTCCAAAAGTTAACTTACATGATCAATTAGTTCACGAACCATTCCATTCCACTGTCCGCTGGCATCTTCCTGGGCTCCATATTTTCCATCCTCCACCAGTCTAATCTCATAGGAAAATCCAAGGATAGTAGACAGCTCCCTGAGGAGGTCAATGCAATAACCTTCAAAACGATCATTTCCATACAAGGGTTTGTCAGACTTCTTGAACATAACATATGGCTCTTCCTGTAAAAATTAAAAAGACAAAATGGATAATGAGTGCCCCCACAATTTTCTTTTTAACCTAAAGTAGCACACTACTGTGATACTACTCCCTGTAAAAAGAACTAAAATTAAAAGCAGAATCCTTTTAGCTTCAACTGAAAGTTGAAACTGAAGTTAGTCAGAACACCCTTCTTTCTCATTTTTATTTGAAAAAATGACACTGTAAACCCTGTAGACATATCTTCAAGGAATTCATATAAACACTAAATTTAAATGTGCTCCTTAACAAGTTACATTATACATTAACATCAAATGCATTGTTTGGATGGACATTGTAGGCTTTTTAAAATGGAGAAACAATGTGCTTTGGCAACTGAAAAAAAAATTAATTAAAATCCCAAACATCAAACAAATGTTTTAAGTATTAGGTTTTACACTTTTCTTTACAGAAGTATTTTAACTGTTTTCTCAGTGTGTTGTTAGGTAAAGCGTAGATAACCCACAGGGGGAGACACAAGTCAGTGAAATCACTTCTTGTTCTGTTGCCTCAAGTTACAGGCTGTCATTTACAAGACTGCAGCAAAACCAGGAAAATGTTAACTCAAAATGCCAATTTTATGATATACATTCCATGAAAACTTAATTTATTTTCTTTAAACATTTATCTTTTTCTATTTAATTTAAACTGCAATGTGAATTTTTTTTTGCATAAAGTGATGTGCAAGCAGAACAGCAAACAAATTAAAAGGATTGGCATAATATTCATAATTATGGGAAGGGGAAGAAACAACATTTACCAAAATATAGGATTTTTACATCTGTTTCTCAATATAGGATAACCTTCCTCAAGTACAAAGCTGAAGGGAAAAAGACAAAGAAAAAAAAAAAGCTCGATTTTTTCACTACAATATAGCTCCAATATTCAAATTGTATTCGATAGATTAAATACATTACTCAGCCTTTGTTCATGTTTTAGACAGGCTTTTTTCATTTTTCACAATAATAAAAAAATACACACCAAGTAAGGTAAGAAAAATGGTAGTAGATGCAATTACTGCACAAAATACGAGTGTCAATGAATAATCAGATAAACTCTGCAGGGTAACTTAAGAAAATTCATAGAGCCCTAAATCTCCATATCAGCACTCAGCGGGGTTAAAGTCACTTCATTCTACAGGCATCTGATGGTTTTAATAAGGATTTGTCAGCGTTACTGACGTAAACATCTATGTTGAGGTGTCCCATGATTTAAGGATTATATCTGTATAAAACTGGAACTTTAATATATAAGATTTTACCCAAAATGCAAAGTAGAAAGCAGGGAGATCTCTTGCTCTTAAAGAAGTGCATTCAGAATATATCTGTTCCCCTGTTGCCTCTTACACTTTTTTTTTCTTTTTTTTTCTTTTTTTTTCTTTTTTTTTTTTTGTAAATAAAACGAACTACTGAATCAAGACTCTGCTGAGATTCTATTTTTATATACTTCTGTTGAAATGAATAAGGTTACAGACATATTTTGAAAAGTACACCACTGCTCTCCATACAATTAACAAGGAATGTAACACGAAATAAATTGTCCAGAGAAATTACTAGGATGTTTTGACAGAAATGTTTCAAACAATAGATAGGCAAATGAGGAGAGCTCTTCTAGATGTAGTACTGACAAGAGCAAAGACCTGAATGAAAATATGAAAATTGAAAGCAATTTAAACTGCAAGAATCATTGAATAATTCTTGAGAAGCAGAGAAAGTGACAGAATCATAGAATCACAGAATCATAGAATGGTTTAGTTTGGAAGGGACCTTAAAGATCATCTAGATCCACCTCCCCTGCCATGGGCAGGGACACCCTCCACTAGACCAGGTTGCCCAAAGCCCCATCCAACCTGGCCTTGAACACTTCCAGGGAGGGGGCATCCACAACCTCTCTGGGCAACCTGTGCCAGTGCCTCACCACCCTCACAGCAAGTAATTTTTTCCTTATATCTAATCTAAATCTACCCTCCTTCAGTTTAAAACTATTACCCCTCATCTTAAAGTACTTGAACAAAAACTATGTATGAAAACAGTTGTTAATAAACCCAGACAATTTATATGAAATATCCCATCAAAAACAACTGTAAGAAAAGAAGTTCTTCAGGTGAAATGAGAATTCCTTAAAGAAGGTACACTACTGGCCAAGCAGAATGATACTAACATAAAACACAGAAAGTGTAGGAAAAGAAGCAACAAGACTCAAACATAAATTCTTCAGTGAACTGAAACACAGAAAAGGAAATATGGAGGAAGTGAAATGTCACTTTGAATGTGAAGGAAAAACAAAAAAGCAAACAAACATAAATCTTATGCAGGGACAAATGCATAAATGCCAAAGCAAAAAAATACAGTACAATGTGCAATTGATATTAAGGATAAAAGGAAACATTGTAGAAGAAAGGATAAAAGGAAATTCTAGGAACTAGTTCATCTGTTGCTCAGCAGGAAGAGAAAACCATGAAATAACATTACAGACAATCAAACAGTTTGATGGTTTTCCTATGCCTGTCTTCTCTGAAAAGGCTAATGTTGATCAGATAGTGTACAAAATTAACAGAAGAAACACATGTAGAAATGTTTAGACTAAAGTAGGGAAAGATAACTTCAATGAGTCCTTGAACTTTAAGCATTTTCAGGAAGTTTGGACCTGATGAGTTCACAGAAGAACTTGGTTTAGCAATTTCAGATCCAATAGGAATTACCTTTTAAGAATTCACAGGTGTTTCAAGGAAACTGTAAAAGGCTTATCTTTAAACTCTTCCCAATCAAAAAAAAACTTCACAAATTGGAGAAAGGAGGACAATGAAATTGTAGTCTGATTAATGTAATTTTTAGAAAAAACAGTATTTTTATCCTAAGAAAATTATAAAACTATTTCATTTGTGGGAAACTAGAGCTAAGAGAGTATGGAGAAGGGAAGAAGTTGAGGAAAGTCATCATGTTATATGCAAAGACATCCTGTTCTTCCTAAAAATATGAAGAAAATATGATTGTCCAGAAATGTGCATTTCATTGAAAAAGATTCATTATCAATATGAAAGGTCATAATAAGTGGTATTCCTTTATAGGATACAGTTTAATATTTCCACTTACTCTTGAACAGAAAAGATGTTAATTGGATATGTATTCACTCTATAATGGGGCAGGATCAGAACTCAAAATATTAAGTTTCAGAAGAAAGAAGTGAAATTAAAAAAAATATACATTCAAAAAGAATTAATTAATATTTCCACACTTCAGATGAATAAAAAATTGCAGAAATTCAGGAGGAAAAGAGCTGATTAGGTAGAAAATGTACAAAATTAAGTTCTAGATATTATAGAAGATCATGTACTAGACTCAACAATATCACACCATTAACTGAGGTGGGGGGAAATCCTTGACCTATTTTGATCTGTTCTGAGCAGGAGTTGGGACTGCAGGAGTTGGGACTGGAGGGCTTAGAGTGGTCTCTTCCCATCAAAATTAATCTATTATTTTATATTTTTGATACTATTAATTTTTCAGTTGCTGTATTCCAATCCATTTTGAATATTGCAGATCAGGAGAAAAAAGAACCAAGGTCTACAAAATAAGATGAGGAAACACTGAAAGAATATAGGCTGTTTCACAGAACAGACTGGGAGGGAAGTGATAAAAGTCTTCAACACATGCAAAGTTTTTGCAAAAAGGAACCAGAAAAGTTCTTTGCTGTAGAGAAGACAGGAATTAATGGCCTTAAACTTTGGCAAAAGAAATAAAGGTTAGAAATTAGGAGAGACTTTATAATGGTAACTATACTTAAGTGCCACAGTAGGTTATCCAAGAATTTGAGTGTTTTTGTGTAAGAAAAAGCTAAACTCAATCACTTAATCTAGTTTAAAAAAAAAATAAAGAAAAAAAGAAAAAAAGAAAGAAAGAAAAAAAAAAAGACCAAGAAAACAGCTACCTGTGGCAACAATTTCTGATGTGAAAAGAATATTCCCCATCCAGGAAGTGAAATCATGACAATTGAAAAATTGTCCATTTCAGCTGTGAAGTTCTGTGTTTTGGGAATTTTCCAAAATGCCTGGAACTTCTTTATCAACAGTACTTAATTTGAATATTTTATCCCATATTAAGTTGGGATTAAATACTCAATAAAGTATATTAGCTACACTTTAAATCCTAAAATTTATTTCTGAAGGTTTAAAAAAAAGAATGTTTCAGATCTAAAATACCTCAGACTTGTTCTTCCTAAATATAACATTCTATATATGTCTCTGTAGGCATTATGAAATTCCTACGTAGCCTGGAATGCTTATATACACAGATCCTAGACATTTGCTCTCTGAGTGGTTCAGATATTTACAGAGTCGCACATCCCTCAGTCTTCTGGAATCTTGACAAGAATCTTGACAACAAGTTTTCTTCTATCTTCTATTCCATGCAATCCTGAATTATATGGGGCAAAATTTAAATATCTGCGATATCAGGGAGGCAGTATAATTGCCAGTTCATGCTTTTTGCACCTCCTTTACTAAGTAAGGTCAGCAGAACTTTCTTCACTGAGCCATCCAGATCATCCACATATTCTTGCATATTTTCCTGTAAAATCATTGCAGTAATCCTCAATTGCTTTATCTATTCTGCTAATGCTTTTTTACACTATGTTAAATTAAATCTTGAAACACTTTCTGGAATTCATAGCTCCAACTCCATACTCTTTTATTATACTTTCATCATCTTGGATAGGGGCTACAATAGTCTCTATGCTACTATTTGATAATTATAATATTTTTTAATGGCAAAAAAAAAAGCTTTTGCTGAGAACGTTGATCACTGTGTTATTAATACTCTCTTAATACTTTCACAATCCTTACCTTAAGCCATTACTTAATGGTTCTTACTACTTTTTCTTATAGTCTTCCACTGTCCAAAATATTTGCTTTTTCTCTTCAGACCTTTTATCTGCCATGTAAAGCATTTTCTCACTTAGCTTCAACAGGATTCATCTTTGATTTATCAGGAAGTGGTTTTTGGCAGCTTCATCCATGATAGCTCTTAATGCTAAAGTTTTCTCTAGTTCTTCTCTTTTTCCTCTGGTAATATAAAAAAACCCCTATTCTAAATACTGAACATGGTATTCATGTATTTTGCACAAATTCATGCAAAAGATCTACCTGCATGCTTTATCTGTTCAAGTTTTAAGTTTATACTAAAGAGTAATGTAAAACTGGTTGCCAAATACACTCTCAGGAAAGTGTCTGTACATTAAACATATGATCACCATTGCTTCTTGATAGATGATCACTTCCACCAAAATCTTTCACTAGGACAATTATAATTGATTAGGTAGACAGAGTATTTAAACTGAGTCATTAGTAAAGATTGGCAACTGGTTTATAGTTATTTTAATATTGTTCATAATTTGATTTTGTCTTTTAGTTCCTGAAAACATGATCCTTAGAAGTTACTAGACCACATCACAAATGAGTTTGTCAGACTTGTTTTCAGAATTTTATTATTTTTATTATATTCTTTAAAACCTAAAGAGTTTCAGTTGAAATTAATAGTATTTCTGAAGTATACATCTCCCCAGGGGAAGAACACCTTCTCCTTAGGACTTTTATTATTGCTCAGAAAGACATGAGTAGCTTGAAGCAAAAGCCATTGAATAAGCACTGTCTCTACAAAGGTGCTCCAGAAAAAAAGATTCCAGGATAAATCCTCATGTTGAAACAATGTTTCCAGAAAATGTGCCTGCTCTGAATTAAGTTAGGCTATAGGAAAGGAATTCTACTATGTATTATTATCAAGTAAGCTTGTCCTGAAATAAGAGAAACCAAAGGGAGAGTTATTGCACTTTAAAAACTATCCTTTTCTTCATCCAAACTAATCTTGCTTCTACTTCAGCTTATTCTTGATGTGTGAAATTTGTCAACTTTGTAGTGAACCTTCAATCAGATCAGCAGCAAGGAATTACCGAAATTAAGTCCATACATATAGAAATACTTAGAATATGGAAATAAATAAAAAGATAAAAGGCATTTGGAATAATGAATGAGATGAAAGGGACATGTGTAAAGAAAATCTTTATATCATTAGCTTACATTTGAAAATGGGAGGCTAAATAAATTGATGGTTTTTTCATAAGATTTAAATCACAGAAGTTTATAAACCTTGTGCAAGAACAGAATCTAAATTACATATACTCAAAAGTTCACATATATAATCATACATCTAATTCTACAGTTAGATAATTCATAGTATCTAATGTAAATATTTTTTGAAAAAGACAGACATGTAAAGGGTGTCGTTTCAATGCCAACAGAGATGTACACTGAGCAACAGTATCATTACGTATCTGTACGCAGAAACTGAAGTTGCAGTACACTCCTCCAACTTCTAGTGTACACCACCACCAAGCTATCATATTTAATCTGAAATCAAACACTGTTTTTTTTCAACTGACTATGTTTAATATGGATAGCTTTTTCTCTGAAGGGAAAGTCTTTCCACCACTAGTTCCTTTTAAATTAGGACAGTTTAAAGAAGAACAAAAGCAAACAACTAGAAACTTTGATTTTTCACTGAAGAGATAAACTGACAATATCTCTAGCATTCAGGAAAATTGTATAACCACTCTCTCTGGTTTGTTTTTGTTGGTCTTGGTTTGTTTTGGTTTTTGTTGTTTTTTTTAGAAATTTGAGATATACTGTAAATAAATTCTGTTCAGTGCTAAGCACCCACATTGCACCTGAAGGAGACAGTCACATGAACAGTTAGGAGACTGAAATATTCAGTTTGGCTAATTAACTCTATGAACATGAGCTTGGGTTATCTGAAGAATGCAGTCACCCTTTTACGCATGGGTGGCCGTAAATATTCTGTCAATGAAATACAGGTGAGAAATTTGGAAAAATTTAGCAGAGTTGAAAATTATTTTCTTGCATGTCCCATCAAGACTATTTTCACTGGTTCTCTCAATAACATTACGGCACCATTGTTGTTATGTCAGTTAGATTTCAACACGTGAATATTAAAAACAGGTCTTCCAAGTATGAGCTTATGATTTATTCAATGACCACAGAACAAGAATGTATACCATGTATGACTAGAATACTTTGAGTTTGTTTGGAAAACATCAGTGTACATTCTCATAACTGTTTTTTTAAAGCCTGCTGAAGAAAAAACAGGCAACTCACCACTCACTGTACAGGGGGTCATTCAATTTGATCATGTATAGCAGCCTACTGAAGCTGCCCATGGCTGCTAACATGAGAGGAGCCATCTTCAAACTGTGTATTAGACTGCCACAAGAATGAGTGTTTGAGTGTCAGAGCGGAATTTATAGCATATGCAGAATTTATATTCTGTAGTTATGATATAGATACCATCTTAATAACATTAGAGAGATATACCTTTAAAGCGGTGTATCGTCTTGTATCCTGTTCTTGAAGCTTGGCTGTAGTTTGGATGCAGTAAGTTGCAATAAGATGTTTGCTTTTCAAGTGCAAAAGTAGCACTACTAGTTCTGAAATGGTGGTCATGACTGTCAATGATTGTGTGACTTTACTTTTTTTCCTGTGCATGGGGACCTTATGTAGAGTGCAAGTTGGATCTTACAGAGGAAAGCTGCCTTTTAAAAATCACCAGGTCAAAGGAAATAAAAAATGGTATCAACGCATTCATCAGCAACTGTTCAGTCTAAACCAGAGGAAAATCCAACACACTTGTAAAGAGATTTCTGAAGAATAATGAAAATATATATAAAAAAAAAAAAAGAGAAATTTTTGTCTAAAAAATAATTCTATATGAAGCAAGTAAATATCAGGATGGAATTTTTCCATTCCGGAAATGTTGTTCTATATCTTAGTAGTCTTTAAATGCAGATGAATGTAACTCTAAAATGATCTGCAGAACTCTCAAAGATTTAAGAGGATCATGAGGTGATAGGAGTTTATTCTTGGAAATCATTCTAGTCCAGTGAAAGAAGGTTAATGAAAGGCATTCAATTCTAGTGACTCAAAAAGTGATATAATACAAAGTGATCCTGTTTCATGAAATGCAGGTTTATGCCTAGTTAGAAAGACATCTAATTTATGTGGCCTTTATCTCAACACAAGGAAAATCAATTATCTGCAAAAGCAGCTAACTAGTACCTAGTTGACTAGAAAGAAGTAAGAACTTGTTCAGTACAAAACATTATAAGTAGAAAAT
Organism: Aramus guarauna; assembly: GCA_013400195.1. Taxonomy (NCBI): domain Eukaryota; kingdom Metazoa; phylum Chordata; class Aves; order Gruiformes; family Aramidae; genus Aramus; species Aramus guarauna. Next base: position 200,434 of record VXBL01010618.1, read on the forward strand.
CAAACAGGTCTAGAGAGAATGTAAGGTAGAAAAACGAACAAAGAAACAAACAAATTCCAGGATTAAAAAAACAAACAAACAAACAAACAAACAAACAAACAAAACAAACAAACAAAAAAAAACAACAAAACAGAAACATGATGATAAACCTAGCAGGAAAACATGCATTCTCAGAATAGTTAAATTTCTTGTTTCAACCATTAAGAAAAGACCAAATTAGCTAAAATACTTGTACTTCTTGTTCATATGTCATATATTAATTGAATGATTCTTGGCCAATATTGTAAATGATAAATTAGAGGATGCAACACTATTTATAAATATATGCACTAAGTGGTACTACACATGTCTATGTAACAAAAAGAAAAATCAGACTTTCATAATCATAACAGACATCAATCTGATTGAAATACATAGCAGATTGATACAGTCAATACTAAAATTATGTAAAATAAATAAATAAAAAATTAAATATTAAAAAAAAATCTAACTCAAAGGTACTGAAAGCACTTTTCATATCAGATTCAAATGACAAATAAATAAATAATTACAGAATTTAAAGTTAATTTTAATTTAAATAAAATTGTCATCATTTCATTACTTATTTCACATATAAATTAATAGAGGGCCAAACCTGCCTTGAAGTGAACATTTGCAAAATAATGAAGTATTTGATAACTGTGTTGGGTTTGCATGGTAAGGTTTTGGTAGCAGGGGGGCTACAGGGGTGGCTTCTGTGAGAAGCTGCTAGAAGCTTCCCCTGTGTCTGACAGAGCCAATGCCAGCCGGCTCCAAGAGGGACCCACTGCTGGCCAAGGCCAAGCCAATCAGCACCTCTGTGATAACATATTTAAGAAGACAGGAAAAAAAAACAGTTAGAGAGAGCTTTTGCAGCCGGAGAGAGGAGTGAGAAGATGTAAGAAACTGCAGACACCAAGGTCAGTGCAGAAGGAGGGGNTTGTCCCCCTGTGCTGCCGGCGGGGGGAGGATGTTGAAGCCGGGAGTGAAGTTGAGCCCGGGAAGATGGGAGGGGTGGGGGGAGGTGTTTTAAGATTTGATTTTATTTCTCATTCCTCTACTCTGTTCTGTTTGGGAATAAATTAGATGAATTTCTTCTCTCTAAGTTCAGTCTGTTTTGCTCGTGATGATAATAAGTGAGTGATCTCTCCCTGTCCTTATCTCGACCCACAAAGCTTTTTGTTATACTTTTTCTCCCCTGTCTAGTGAAGGAGGGGAGTGATAGAGTGGCTCTGCTGGGCACCTGGCCCCAGCCAGGGTCAACCCACCACAATAACAAACATAGAAAGGGATCAAAGAAAGGTTTCATAATACATAGAAATTAATCTTCTTTCTTATCTGTTTAAGCAATGTTTGACTGCAAAACCTAAGCTTCTTGATTTGGTGCTACATAAAATTTTGCAGCGAAATTTACACATATATTTAAATTCATTAAACCCTGGCTGGCTAAAGTTTAATCCTAATCAAGTATTCTCTTCTGAAGAGCAAATTGTTAAAACCTTTCTAGGCATCCACTCAGTATATATTTGTGATTCTTTTCAGTGCACTTTTTTTTTTTTTTTTAAACACTGACCCATTTTCTTACATTGACCTGTAAGGAAAAAAAAATGTGTTTTTTTCTGATAACACAAATATTGGGTGAACAGTAAGTAACAAGGAGGAGATATCGTGCAAAGATTTTGGTAAGATGGACTGCAGAAAATAGTGTATATGTTATTTTAAAGGAAAGCTTTGAGAAACAATAAGGAAAATTATAGCTTTAAGAAAGACATTTACCCTGTGAACCCCTGTTGGGAGCAATTATTTACTTAATTTCATCAATAGGTCAGCTTGCTACAAAACTTTAAGATCCAAATAGTCATTTAATGTCTCATAAGATAAAATATCTTCAGTGAAGATTGATACAGAACAGCTCCTTCCCTCCACCCCACCCCCGAAAGGCAGATAGGTACTAAATGTGAGAAAGCAGATAAACTAATAAATGTAAGTAAACATTTTTCTGAGAAAAATTACTGCAAAGTACACACTAACTAAAAATAATGTAAGTAAAGATGTGGTCACAAGGAACAGTAAAGTAGCAGATAGATTAAAAATTATATCTGTAAATAGAACATAAATCCTTGAAAAGTATTTCTTGAGTAGTATAAAAAGATTACAAAAGTTCATTGAAGAATTATATGACCCCCAAGTGACAGATGATTGTTGTTTTCATACAAGCTTTCTGTTTACATGTACTGTTGATGAATAAAGACATTTTGCCATATTGATAAGGTGATGTCCTCTTGGCTTCATGATGAACTTTAATCACAGTGATTCTTTTCAGTGACAGCAAAGTCAAAATAATCAGAAGATGACAGTCATTTGTCATACACTATCATCAGAGTGGGTAGCATCCTTCTGGATGCAAAAAAGAGGATTACATCAAGGAATAGAGAGATTACATAAAGACTTTATTTGATATAAAGTATTTTCTGAAGTCCAAAAATCAAATAAGATAGAAATTGGACAGATTTTAAAAAGAAACTAGGAGGAGTAGTCAAGTTTCCACTGTATTGTATTAAAGGCCAGATTAAATAATCAAAATGTTTTCTTCTGACTTTAGAAGTCAGAAGGCTAAGCCTCCATGAATGTAAACAATCAGTTTTCTCATAACTCTCTAAGTTGCATCATTTCTATGATACACAGTAAGTATACTATCTACAAGGACTTTTTTCATTAAGAATGTCAAAATAACAGTTTTTCCATTACATATTTTCATGTATTTTACTTGCAAAATTTATCTGTATTTATTTTTTAATGCATAAATTTCATCACAAAGTTAAAGCTTCCCTACACAATAAAAGATTTTTGTCTTATGCTTATAGATGTTGAACTAATATTGTAGCCTTTCTGACTTGTTTTAGTGTTTAAAATGTACAACTAACACTTGAAGGAAAACCCACTTATTCTACACAAATGTGGGCATGGAAAAAATTTACTGATTGCATCTTTTATATTTGGCTGCTCGATCTATATATTTTCTTTTCAGATTTGAACAAGTAATACTTACTTGAATTATTCCTGTAAACTGGATTATATTTCAACTACAAAGTTATTACTAGAAATGACTACAATAAATTCCAATTTTATTACAACAAATTATTCTAATTTTAATTTATATGGATAGTTATCAAACATATGGATTATTCATTAATACTTGCAATATGGACATATGTATTTTTTAAAGAATCTAGAACTTTTGTATTATATCAGTATTGAAAAAAGCAAAACAAAACTAAAAAAAAAAAAAAAAAAGTGGCAGCCCTGATGATGAAAAGAGGAAAACCATCTTCAAAATCTGCCACTCTTAGAACAGAGAATTTTAATCATTAGCTTCTGTTCACCAGGGATACTGGAGTTAAAAGGCTGCCATATCTAATTAACACTTATGTCGGACGTAAGGAATACACAATAGGCTTTCACAGTTGGCAGTCAAAATTCAAGTGGGAGAGGTGAAGCAATCCACTAGTTACAATCAATCAAAACAATGTAATATATTAGACATCTTACTAGTCATTTGAGCAAGGATATTCTAATAGAAGAAACTAAGGCTAGATACGAGAAAACCCCAAAGTCGCCTTCCTCCACTATAGAAATTAATTATGAATAAGTTCATTTGACATTTTTTAAGACATATCCTGAAAGATTCCCTAGTACGACCTTTTTTGGGCCATGAAACAAGTAGTCATAACTATGCTTTGATAAATCATGGCCTAAAGAACTCAAGCCATTGTTCTTTTCTGTAGTTTCACTCCTTATTTTGTCAGGCTCCTAAAAAAATAGTTTTCTCTATTCCCCCACAATTTACTTTTAACTTTGGTCAGACTTTAACTCAGCTGCATCCTAAGAATGTGTACTAAATTTCCATTCCAGTAAAGCAAAACAGATATGAGTGGATGCCTATTTCAAGCAAAACAATTTGGCTCAATAAAACACAGAACGTGAACTCTAGCAACATTGCGTACTGTACTAACCTATTTTTTCAGCTGAACTGAATCATACTGTCTTCATCATACATGAAGAATATCAAAGACATTATTAGGTCTTACTATAATGGAAAAGAAAACATTATTTTCTTATGATGCATCTTAAACTTTCAAAAGACTGTGGGGAAAAACAAAAAAATGCAAACCCAAGACATGGAACAAATACAGCAAACATTTCCTAGACTTATGGCCCTTGGCGTTCATAAGTGCAAATCCTGAAGTGGAGCTATAAACTGATCCTTGCCACTATGTAAAAATATTTTTTTATTACTAACATTTTAGTAGAAGGGAATTGAAACACTTGAGAATTATTTGAGAGAAGTTGTTTGGGATGATGGTGTAAACTTGGAACCCAAAGAAAGTACTTCTCAGTCTTTATTCAGACATATAAATACGTGGCCATCCTAACTTCTGCTTGCATCCAGCTGGGAGAAAAATAGCTTTATTGACCTTTTTCTAAGTCAAACTTTAACTTGTGCCGATCCCACTGCAGTCATTCACATACTATGACTCCCTTCAAAACTCACCATTTTTTTCTGATAAACATCACTTACTTTTATGTTTGAAATACACATAAGCACTGTGACCAAGCATTGCTCTGGATCCCTTGCAAGTCTGTAGGCCCCAAAGGTTATTAGAAGTACACAGACATTATGCTAGATTTCAGGACACATGTCATTTTCAACTTAAACTCTTTTGCATTTTGAGTACCATAAATTATAAAGTAAGCTAATTTAACTTCCTCAGTGGAAAAATTCATGAAACACATTAGTTTGCTTTACATTTCTGCTACATCTTCAAAAAATTAGTTAGTTTACAGTCTGCACTGGTGGCTGAAGACAGACAAGTGGAATTGAGGCATAAGTGGAATGAAGCTCAGGAAGAGGAGGGTGCGGACTCTGAATGTTGAAGTGGGTATGAGAAGTCTGGGAGAGGCATTTAGGCATACACTAATCATGACAGAAAAGTATATAAAAAGGGGATAAGAAAAGTACTAAAACTGGAAAGTAAGGAGTTGTATATTCCTTTAGCTTCCAAAGAAAACAATTATCACATCTTAGTAAATAAAAATAGAAAAACTTCAAGTTTGCATTTTTCTGCTAGACAAAAACAGATTCAACTAATTCATAAGACTACACAAAATTCAAACAGATTTATGAGAGTGAAATAATTATTTAGGGCTATCACATCAGCAGGAACAAAATATTATTGAATTATTAATATCTCAAAATTTAGGTATTGCTTGAATCATTCCAGAATGATATACCATAGCAATTATGAGAAAATGCCTGCATCGGATACCTTTCCTCAAAATATACCATAAAAATGAAAAAGTTTACAAATATGCAATTCTGAGTACAAGAGATGAGTGACTCATCTTTATAAAGATAAAAGGTAAAGTTATTCTTTTTTATAGATAGTAATTTAAAAATTGGCCATTAAAAACTCACACTTTAAATATCCTTTGGGTCCAAAAGAAAGAGAAAGTATGCAAAATGAAATATGATATACCTAAAAAAAATCAAAGATGCTAAAACCTTGGGCTTTGCTTGATTTTAGATCTTCATATTGAAAACAGGATGGCATTTACATGGCATCAGATTTCTACATATTTGACAAAGTATCATTTATAAATAAAATACAGCATAGGGATATTAAATTTTGAACAAAAGAAATTGTTTTGAAAATCCATTATAATTATTTCTTCTAAAATATTCAAAGATTTTTTTTTCAAGTAAGTATAGTAAAAAAAATCACATTTCAAAAGTAACAAAAAAAGCTCAATTTGAGATTTTCACACACCTTTCATAACTTTCACACATTTCTTAAAAAAAAATTAAACTTGAAAACTGTGAACTTTTCAGAGATTTGATGTAAGCAGATAGAGAAAAGCACACAAAAGCTATAAAGGTGAGAAAAGGACTATCCATTTCAGCAGAGCAAGGCAAATGAACTTGTATGATAAGATGTACAGACGGGTTTGCAATTTAGCATACATAAAAAACCATCATGCACATATATTTATAAATATGAAAATTGAATTCAAAAGTTTAAAAGCTTCCAAAGTAAAGGTAGAATATGTATAAGAACAAAAATATTTGGGTACTTATATTTAAAATCTAGAGGAAAAAAAATAAATCAGAGTTCTAATAGCTGGCATAGCAAAGTCAACTTAAAGAGAATCAAATTATAAGAAAGCCATATTAAAGAACTTGAAAGGTTTCTTGTTTTCTTTTGTTTTGTGTTTTTTTTTTTAATGTAGAATGTTCAGAATGTAGAAATCAAATTGTGGAAGAAATTATGAGTTCTAATGCAAATGGCATTAAAATAAAATAAAGCAATACTGTCAAAAAGATTGAAATATCCAAAGCTATGCTTATAAAAGATAGAAGCAGCAATTCTTTGTAATTATTATTATTTTTCAAATGTTTCTCCCCCCAAAAAAAAGCTGAGCATCGCTCCATTGGACATGTTCACCTGGTACTTTGGGCTGCTGTGGAACCAGTACTTGGAAGCCAGACATCCTTCTGCACCAAAACTACATGCCAGTACACTTCTGAGAAGTGATGAAGTCCTGGGAACCCTGACCTGTTTTCATAATAGAGCTACTGAACTGCTGATGAAATAAGGAATAATCTTTTAGATGGTTACCTATAGCATGTATTATGCAGAATTCAAGACAAAAAAAAAAAAACCAGATCACATAGTTCTATCCTTACTTGCAGCAGATAAATTTATGAATTGTAGTTTATTTATTATTTTTTGTCTATCAGTATATTTTCTTCTTCAGTAGACTCAGCTACCACTGAAACAGCAGGGTATACTCACAGTTGTAAAGATCTTAATGATTACAATATAAAAAAGGGAAAAAATATCATTCAGAATTTCAGAAGACAGAATTAAAAATAAAACAAAGACTGGTATCTTTAAAAGAAAAGTGAGTGTTAAAGCAAACTACGGAGAAAACTGATCAAGACTCTGTAGCTGGCAGTATACTATAGACTCTTGTCAAGAATTGTTAAAGTGAAAAAACAGCATAGAAGAAACACATGAACAGTTTAAATGAGATAATTGCCTTTTTTTAAAGCAATATTTTCCAGACTGAAAAAAGGAGAGTACAGGAAGGTGATGAAAAAGAAAATAAGTTTATAGGAGCCATAGTACTTTATATTGTTCGCTTGCATTGCTGCAAAATGAATATTCAGTAATATACTTTCTGTCCAACAGAAGTGTATTTATTAAGCACAAAAACACAGAGCTACAGAAGTAAGCTAGTATATGTGCTTCCCATACCAGAACAATTTCTGATTCATTTCATTGTTCTGAGTACCACTCAGAATATCTTCATAGATGAAAAGAATTATTGCAATTACCAAAACTTTCACTGAACAATAACTGAAGTATAAAAGGCATTTATAAGTGAGCAACTTGTAACACCAATTTAAACTCCTTATATTTCATTTATTTATTATTTCATTTAGATATGTGCAGGAGGACAGATGCTTATAAAACACAACTAACCAAAAGTTGTTCCTTAGGAGAAAGTGCATCCTTGATTACAGAAAGCAGCTGCTATCATAAATCTCAGGAATCTACTTTTGTGAGCTTTACCAGTCCAAAATCAATGCTTATTAATAGCACTGCTATTTACATTTTTGCAGTTTACCTTTTCTTGAGATCATTATTTCAAATATAAATATGCAATTGTAAGTACCACTATACAAAATCAATGATACATACAGTATATGAACTAAAACCTCATCAATAGATAGATGTTAAAACATGAATAAACTTGAAACACCCTAAGTTATTGAGTGTTTCTTAAGCATTCTTGCAGGGATTGATCCTTTTCCCAGTATTGTTATCACTGATCGGGAATCAAGTATACAATAATTGCTAATGAAGTGTCCAGATGATACAAAGACTGCTTGAGTACTGAGTAATGAAGTGAACAGGTCACTAATAGAGATAAGATGACGTTCTGGAAAGTAGTAATAGTAGAAAGCAATTAGGAAAAAGGTGAAGCATAGTTATATATTAGCGCAATGCTTCAAGAAAAATCCTACTCAGGACATCTGGATACAATGTAATGGGCGGGGGGGGGATCAGTCAACTGGAATTGCTAAGAAACATTACTTAATAATGCAGTAGTTCTTATATATACAAAATTTGAAAACTTCTGAAGGGCAGTGGGAGAAAAAAAGACAGGCTAATACTGTAGAAAACATGCTTTTACTCTAAGAGACTCTAAGAGGTTCATTTACATTTTATAAAAAAGAAACCCAAGAAATTACATGTTTATAAATTGTAATTAATGGTACAAGAGAATGTTGCGATAAGACTGTGCTGGTCTTAAGACTTACATCTGAAAGTGAGTCAGGCGTGTTCCAATTACATATCAGGTATGTATTTTTCAATTAATGGAATGAATGAAACAAAAGCTTCAGAAGATTTTTCTATAATTTGTAAATATTCACATAAAACCAGACTTTCTAAGTAACAAAAAAATTACCCACTGGATGAAATTATACATCTTATGTTACATAAAAATTTAGAAGCACACTGACTTTTGTATCTATGTACCTATGAAAATTCATTCTAGCTTGAAATGTCAAAATATAAGTTGGTAGGTAAAAGCTTATTAAAAAATAAAACTGTTGGGAAGTGAATTATTTTTTGATATCTGCAAATTCATGACAGTGGTGACAGCAGACAAACATGGCAGACACTTTTGGAAGGTTTTTCATAGAACTAACTCATTCACCACTGTGAAGTTGTCAACAATGGCAATGAAAAAGAAGTCACTTCTGATTTAGTTCAAATGATTGCTCAATTAAATTTCTGTATGATTAAAAATTTCAACTTAATAAGTAATAACAATGATGGAAATAAATTTTAAATATTTCATACTTTCCCTAGAGGTCATATCATGGTATTAGATGAGTAAATGAGAGCAAGACATTTTGCTGGCTAAAATAATCAGGCCAAACCATTTTTTAAAGAAATACCTTTTGTCATTTCATATGGTGCTAAACTAAACGGCTTTGTGATAGAACCAAACATTTTAGTCAATAATAAGGAAAGTGAAATTACTAATCAACTGACATAACTCTAAAATTGGGATAATTTACTTACAGTTCAGATGAGAGTAAATATCCATGACTAGCTTAACAACTGGAGTTCATTCATGACACAGTAATTTCTAAGTAACTCTAACATATACTACAGACTGTTCATTACTGTTGTAATTAGTATAACATATTCTATTAGCTTTCCTGTACAACTGTATTTCTGGAAATGCAAATATAATTGCTTACCAAGATGGTGGTAACAATTAAAGAGCGATTGGACAGGGAATCTGTGATGTTCGCTGGTTTTCCTTTCTGATTCTCTGTCATGTTAAGGCCACTCAATGGATCCCAAGTTCCAACCTATAAAACAGTAAATTACTGTGTAAATTTTCCATTAGTTACATTTCAGCATCTAGAAAAGAACACTATAAGGAAAAACAGATTGCTACAATTAAAAAAGAAAAAAAAAAAAAGCTAATATTTCTTATTAAAACCTGTTCCATTTTTCTCTGTCATTACATATAAGGTCTGTTTAAAATATAATCCACAATACCTCAAAATGTGTTTTGTGAAGTGTGACATTAAGTGGAAAAATGATGCACAGAATGTCTAAAGCTACTGTGAATACTTAATTTTCCATTTAACTTTCATTCTTCAAGATGAACCACATCTGAAGATAACTTAATAGTTAGGATTTACTATTTTCTGTGATCAGAGAGAACAGCAGAGCAAAAAGATGATTTGGAGAAAATGTAATGGAGAAGACTGAAAGTAGGTTAAGTGTAATAACTTGATTTACAGATAATGTCGATAATGTACACAATTATACCTTGCAATTCTTATTCCAGTAAAGTCAATAGGATTTTTCTCTAAGTAAGGAGGTCCAGGGTTATGCTTTAAGGTTCAGGTCAAGGACAGTCTCACATACTAAGTAATACGTAATGGGGTTTATGATTACATCATTTATCTTCATTTTCATCACTATATAACTAAAATGGGCAAGCAGTAAATACAACTATCTATTTTTTGTCATCAGAATGTTTGTATTACTCCATTACCTAAAAATTTCCGTTCCACAGAAATCAATATTTTATTTTTCTTCTTTGCATGACACTCAGTACAAGAAGTCACTCCTTTAAATGATTGATTCTTTAATTTTGGCCCTTCAGTACCTCATAAACTGACAAAACAATTATGAAGAGCAGAAAGGGGAACATGTGTGTCACAGAAATATGATTGGAAAATAACATCTAACACATCATTTCAAAGTATTGAAACCAAAGCTTTCTACCAAAAAAACTCTTCTTCATTTACTCTTTTAAGACTGTCTTATTCGGTGACTTGAAAGGTTTTTAGGAAACCCAAAATGTTCAGCCTTGCAGTTTGGCAACAGTTAAGAATTTATAAAAGGATTGAGAACTTTCAGTTGCAACATACTGTTAATTATGGCAATCATATTGTTTCCTTTATTTTGACAAAAGATCAAACCAGAACAGAATAACAAGGAGTGACAAAGACTGGAACGTGACACTGTCGCTGCTGTTTTTTCACATAATTGAAGCTGGACCAATACCCTCTGTGATTCAACTTCAGGTAGACAAGTAACACAAAAAATTTTAAGGGAACATCATCACTTTATTTGATCAATTTCAAATCCTCAAGTAATTAAATCATATACTTTAGTCAAGTTCAAATTCATAATTCAAATTTATATTGGCAAAAACTAACACATTTCTAATTAAAATACTTACTCTCCTACTTTTTAATTTAATCACAGCCACAATCAAATGAATAATTATCAACTGTTAGAATTTGTGGTTTATCAAACTACATCCATCTAGAAACTTCTGTCTTGAAAAATTATCACATTATTTTTCTAAATTAGATTAATTACACTTGTATTGCTATTTTTTGTGAATCAAAAATTTAAGAGATGGTACTAAAGTCAGATGTTCCAAATAAGACATTTTTTGTATTATCTTTGTTAATGAGCTCAAACTCAACAACTTATGCCACGGATTCTGATATACTACTGATATGTATAGCTCCCAAATCACACAAACATCTTCTCAAAGCTACTTCTTCTAGAGAAAACTGTGCATAAAGAGTGCAGTAAATTCATTCTTTTCTATTTGCTTAAGCAGTGTTTTAATGTTAAAGTTGCAGAGGAGAATTGCTAATGTGTTTCCACTAGAAAAGTTTAAATGCCAAAAATGTAAAAAAAGCAAATCAAGGTGCTCCTATATATATAACTGCAATTTAAACAGCTTACAATTTACTGCTACTGCATTACATTTATTTCCAATAAACTTTCACATTTTCTTTGAAAAGAAAATGAGGTGTGTTGAGAACTGGTTGAATGGCAGAGCCCAGAGGGTTGTGATAAGCAGCACAGAGTCTAGTTGGAGGCCAGTATCTAGTGGTGTGCCCTAAGGGTCAGTGCTCGGTCCGATCTTATTCAACATATTCATCAATGACCTGGACGAGGGGACGGAGTGTACCCTCAGCAAGTTTGCTGATGATACAAAACTGGGAGGAGTGGCCGACACACCAGAAAGCTGTGCTGCTGTTCAGCGAGATCTGGACAGACTACAGAGTGAGGCAGAGAGGAACCTAATGAAGCTGAACAAGGGCAGGTGTGGGGTCCTGCACCTAGGGAGGAATAACCCCGTGCACCAGTACAGGTTAGGAGCTGACCTGCTGGGAAGCAGCACTGTGGAGAAGGACCTGGAAGTCCTGGTGAACAACAAGCTCTCCATGAGCCAGCAATGTGCCCTCGTGGCCAAGAAGGCCAATGATATCCTGGGGTGCATCAAGAAGACCATGGCCAGCAGGTTGAGGAACATTAACCTCCCCCTCTACTCTGCCCTGGTGAGGCCACATCTAGAGTACTGTGTCCAGTTCTGGGCTACTCAGTTCAAGAAAGACAGGGAACTACGGGAAAGAGTCCAGCAGAGAGCTACAAAGATGAATAGGGGACCTGAAGATCTCTCGTATGAGGAAAGGCTGAGAGCTGGGTCTGTTTAGTCTGGGGAAGAGAAGACTGAGAGGGGATCTTATCAACTGTTATAAATATCTAAAGGGTGGATGTCTAGAGGAAGGGGCTAAACTCTTCTCAGTGGTGCCCAGCAAAAGGACAAGGGGCAATGGGTACAAACTGGAACACGGAAAATTCCATCTGAACATGAGGGAAAACTTTACTCTGAGGGTGCCAGAGCATTGGAACAGGCTGCCCAGAGAGGTTGTGGAGTCTCTTTCTCTGGAGATATTCAAAACCTGCTTGGATGTGATCCTGTGCAACCTACTCTAGGTGATCCTGCTTTAGCAGGGGGGTTGGAGTAGATGATCTCCAGAGGTCCCTTCCAATCCCTACTGTTCTGTGATTCTATGATTTCTAAAAAGTGAAATGAACTGATATTCTAATATATACCTTAGAATGTTCACACAGTAAAAACAGTCACAGGGAGGCTGTCAAGCCCTTGATCCTCTATTCTTCCATTCAAGTCCCCCTAAATGGCTAGACTAATCCGGAGTGAGCATACCAATCTGAACATGCCAACACTTATTATCCATAGCACAGAACCCAAACCAGGATTTCCCATGAAGTTGACATTGCGCTCCACATTGAGATGAAGAATCTCTGTGATACAGAGAACTAGCTCAGTGAAGAATCTCCTTAGTCAAGTTGAATCAATTCCAACAAGAGCTAGTAAAAGACACATCATCAAATATCATAGAATATTTTGCAATATGGCAATCTGGGTGCTTCTCAAGGACATGGAATACAGTTTCCTGACTACACTTGAGTGATAGATAAAACCTTCCAAGCTTCCATGTATTTAACTACTAGGCAACTGTCAGGTTACTGCGGTCCTGCAGAAAGCTTGGACAGAACTTGCCATTTTTTTATTGTTGCTTTGATAAACCACAGTTCTCTATTTCTTAGTTGGAGTATTTTGTGGGGTATTTTTGTTTGTTTGTTTGTTTTTAATAAAACAGTTTCCAGAAAAAAATCCTCAAGTCATTCACAGTCTCTTAATTAAGTTGTGTCATCTGATCTAAGACAATGGTGGCAACGCAAGGTAACTTCATTATATAACTGTATGGAAGAAGCCCTAAACCTGTAATGCAAATGAAAAATACATGTTTGTGATATTATCAGATGTCTTACTAATAGGAAATTAACAGCAAATTATTCCTTTTTCTTTCATTGGAGATTATGACCACTGAGAGAGTCATTAGTGAAAGGTAGATAAAGAGGAAAAACTAGGAAATATGTGCTTGAACTCTGATTGTAGAGTCATCATTTTCTCAGAATTTTGTATTTAACAGAAAATTACCTGTGTCTATGAAGAGACTATCTCTTTAGACTTCAATAAGTGGAGTTTCTGGGAGTGTTTTGGTGTAGTACTGCAATATGTTTGCCATTTTCTTAAATTCTTCCCTAGACTTCTGCAAGTGAGTACTTTCACATACAGAATACTGGACTAGATTAGTCTAGGATTCTTTTCTCATGCACCACAAGAAAAGTTTTCCATTCATCTTTAGGCAGGTACAGTCTTCTGAGGTTTCCAAATGGTTAATCAATTCTATACCACTTAAACAAAACTCTTAAATAATCTTCACAATATTTGCTACTCAATAGTTAAATAGTACAATTTCAAAACTAAACCTCATCAGAAGTGTTTAAAACCAACCAGTGTCATTACCAAAGGACATGACCCAGCAAATACCAAAAAGAACTTTAGCTAAAGTTCACCCAAATTTAAATTTAATTGGATTCTTCTGAGTTCAAGTATTTTGTGCATTCAGTCTCAAAAAAAAAAAAAAAAAAAAGATCAGTACAAATGTTCTTATTTCCAAAAATATTAATTTAATTTTCTAATAAAATGAAAATGGCATGATTTCTGAAGGCATAATACTCTAGAAAAAAAAATAATTATAAAAGCTAAGTAAAAATATCAGATGTGTTAAATCAGAATGAATAACAATTCAAATTCTGAATACTGAAAATGGCCACAGTTAATATGTATAATTTTCTTTTTTTTTTAATTTTATTAGGTTCATATAGTAGAATAATTAGAGATAATTATGATACATTCTTAGATCTTTATCTAGGACAGAGCATGCTGATTACAGTATTTCTTCACATAGAATTTTTATAGTTTGCTGAGCAATCTAGTAGGGATTTGAGAAGAAGAAAGCTGTATTGGACTTCAGCTCAAAGTTGCTAGTCTCTTCTGGAAATATTAGATGTATCTTTGTGACATTTAGCAATATACTTGGTATGAGAATAAGGACATAAATCTTCTCAAACCTTATCAAAATTTTTCTCTTTTCAAGGTTATTGATCAGTAACATTTCTGAGTTGATCTATAAATTTAAGCATAAATGTAATTTGAAAGGCATATTCAGACTTGGCAATTTTTATAGATTGTAGTATAAATTAAGCTTGCATACAAATAAAAAGTTCACAGGTGAATATTTAGACATAGCTATGTAAAATGAACAGCATTAAAAGAAGTGATAGCCACCTCTTATCCCATTTATTTTCAAAGATACAGCATGATCCTAGTTTCTTTCCTACAGTGCATCTAAGGTGCAAGTTTCCTCTTTAAAATAAAAATGCAATTTGTTATATAATAAAGATCTGCTTCTACTCATGCTAATCACAGTTCAGCAAGTTATTTATTTAAAAAAAAAATAAAAATCAAATTTGTAGTCTCTCCTTAGTAACACCCAGACTTTCTTCAAAGTTACTATCCTTACCAAGACCAAGCCAATATAATTGTCGTGGTTTAACCCCAGTCAGCAATTAAGCACCACACAGTCATTCACTCACTTCCCTCGCACTGGGATGGGGGGGAGAATTGGAAGGGTAACAGTAAGAAAACTTGTGGTTTGAGATAAAGACAGTTTAATAATTTTTTAAAAAAATAAATAAATAAAAATAAGGAAAAAAAACCCCAACCAACGAGACGAATTAAAACCCAAGAAAAACAAGTGACACAAAAGAAAATAATTGCTCACCACTAAATGACCAATGCCCAGTCATTCCCAAGCAATAGCAGTCCCCGCCAACCCCCACTCTGTGCAGTTTTATGGCTAACCATGATGTCATATGGTGATATGGGATATTCCTTTGGTCGGTTGGCGACAGCTGTCCCAGTTCTATCCCCTCTGAACTTCTTGTATATCCCCAGCCAACTCACTGGTGGGGCTGTCCAAGGAGCAGCGGAGGCCCTGACGCTGTGTAAGCACTGCTCAGCAATAACTGAAACATCAGTGTGTTAACAACACTATTTTAAGTACATATCCAAAGCGTAGCTTCATACAAACTACTGTGAAGAAATTTAACTTTATCCCAGTCAAAACCAGTACAATAATTCACCACCACCCCAAAAAAGCAGCATTGTACACTCCTGAAATTTAAAATTTCTGAGTTTACATATATATATTAGTTTACTGAGCATCACTCTTATGAGATAGATGTTATCCACAAAAAGTCAATAGATTAATGTAGCTTTCTTACTTCAGCATGTTTGAGAAAAAGAAATTTATCTTTATGAATAAGCAAGTTTTCTTTGTTGCTAATTTCCTTCAAAACTCTCCTAAGAAAAGTAACATTTTTTTGGCTCTTAGTCAACCAAAACTGTACATACTACTCACAGTGAAGAGCCAAGAGCATTGTATTAGGAAGGATCGTTGCCCTTCTGCAGTGGTACAACTGTCTAACTATGCAGCCAATATCAGATCCGTATTCAGTCCCTGAAGAACTGACTAATGTGTTTACAGTTTACCATCTTTCCTTTATTATATTTTGTAAAGTGGCTAGTAATAGTGGTGATTACTTCAAGAAAATAACTATTTATACTCCAATATGTGTAATATTATTTCTTCTTTTTTATGTATTTCCCATTTGAGAATTGCTTCATTTATTTTACTTTCTTCCGAAATATTAATATGCATGCCTTCTTTGCCAAATATCTTGTTAATACCAATACTTCTAGCTTCCATAGATGTTATCTCACTTTCTTTTTTCCTCTAACTTTTACAAAACCCTCTGTTTATGCCACTTGCTGTTTTTTCCCAGGTCATTAATAAAGATACTAAATAAGATAAAATTTGTGTCATTTATACTCACCCTACATGTAGGTTCCTGAGCACGATTTCATGTCAGTTTTTAACATCTATATTCAAGAAATGTGATTCTTCTTAAGTGACTAATTTTTATATAAAAAAATGGTATTATATTCAGGTATTTATTATCTCCCGGAAGTATAAAATAATTTTACTCCAAGTGCAGCTTCAGTGTAAATACTGATTGATTGTAAATTACATGATAATTTGCTTATTGTACTGGATTGCAACAGTTTGGGATTTTCACTGTGCTTAACCATAGTTTCAGTGTGTCCAGACTGACTGTCAGAAAATTGTGTTGTACATTACATTAGCAGCACTCCAATCATCTATTAATTTTGTCATTTTCATCTTACAAGAAGCTATCATTTTTGTCAGACGTGATTTTTTTGTTTGGAAATGCGTACTTCTTATTGATTGATGTTTGATTATCATTCTCATTCCAGAGTTTCAGGAACAGGTATCTTATATAAAATCTGAGATTCACACGTGGCATCTCTTTCAAATAAGTGAGCAATTTTTCTCTTCTCACTGACTTCAGCAGTCATTGCACTTAAAATACTTGATTTATGTAATTTCCCATTATAATAACCACACAATTTATCTAGGACTTTTTTTTACAAAAATATCAAAGAAATAGGTCTTCTAGAAATACTTCACAATAACTCTTTCCTCTCCATAAATATTTTTCTCCTCAAGGTATGTCATTTTCTCACAAAAGCATTACAGACTACAGCTGAAACTGTTGGGTTGAACTGTTGTCCTTCACATAAGAAATTGTTCCCCCATATTTTGAATGACATTAGATGAAATAATAGCTATTTACAGTATGGAAACACAACACACATAATATGGCACATATAATTCCCATCTCCCATCTTCTCTCATCCCACAAAATGAGCAAACGAATGAATAAATAAATAAAGTAAAACTGTTCAGGAATTTCAACTACATAGACAGAGAGGCTTGACAAGATGGTGGTTTGTGAAGAACATTGGGAACATACAAGATAAGGACAAAGATCGGGAAAGGCTCCTGAAGAAAGAAGAAAATAGAGATAAATGGGATGGAAAGAGTAAAGAGATGAAGAGCAACAAGTGGACAGGGATTAGATGGAAAGGGAAACAAACAGGGAGAAGAGAAGGGAGTGGAGGAGGAAAGGGATGGGAGAAAGAGGGAAAGGAGAGAAGGAAAGAGTAGCAGAAAGCAGGAGGGAAAGAGATGGAGTGCATGTGTGAAAGGAGGGAGGGAAGGAAAGGGAGATGGATTCATCATAGCTTTAACAGAAAATAGTCTTGTGGGAAAAGAAACCTTTGAGACAGCTCTTTAAAATAAAAGGACTGACTAAAACGTACTCTCTCTACCAGGAAGTGTGCTGCTCTGGAGTTTAATGATTTGCCCTGGATTCAAGAAGAATAGGGTTTGTATTCTTTGAGAATAACTAAATTTTCTTCAAAGAAAAATCATTTCTTTGTCAGCATTGATTTCTGTTTCTCAGTAAAATACCTTATGTGTTCAAAATTTTTACGAAGCAATTCAATCTGATGTGCATACACCTTAATTTCCCTTTTCCTAATCTCATATCACTATACCCTACAGAAACTGCTCTGCTTTTGCTCATAGGTATCCTTGCATCTGTGTAGCATTGCTCATCATTCTTTGCTAATGCTTTCCTAACTCCTAAACTTTTCCAATTCTTATTGCTCTTTCCAAGGATTGTCAGCACATTTTCATGACAAATTAATATTATCGTGATCCTTTATCACATGGTCAAAATGAGCCATGAAGGTAGTAAAAGTATCATCCTTTTCTGTGAACTTCTGTATACAGAGCTCCATCATATGCTGGTTGTTTTTAAATATCCATATCATTTTACAAGTATTTCTGTTGTTGTCTCTTACATATCTTTCATTATTACAATTTCCCAAGTTCCTTTTTCCTATTATGTGTTTTAGACTACTGAATTTCCTGTGAATTTTATTTTCTTCCCATATTTCTAATCTCTGTAGACCTTTTTATTTCTGTATTTTCAGTGGAGTACATATCTCCTAATATACTGTCAACCGAGAACTAAATTAACATGCTTTCATGTTTCTACTTTCATATCAATACTGATGGTGAAATAAAAACAGACATAACACAGATCTAGATGGAAGATACCATTCCTTTAGCCCACTGCACATCCATTATGCAATATTTTACACCAATGTTCTCTCAGAAAATTGCCAGTCCACATAGAAAATTTTGTAACAAAAGCAGCTCTTTTTTTAATAGCATTGTGAAATAGTATCACATAGGTCATTAAAAGAAAAATACATTACACTGTATCTATTTCTTTAATTATTTTGCATTTCTGCCTGAAACGAAATTAAGGATAAAAAGATTTTATTTTGCAGAAAACCCATGTTGCTTGATGGTTCTCCAATGCCACCCAATGTTCTTAAAGCCATCCTAGATTACAGAGACTTCCTTTCCTCATTTTCAACAATTATCACTTCAGTGACTCTTCAGCCACTACTGACTTATTTAGCTATTCCCATGTCATTAATTCTTCCATTTCTGTTTCCAGTGAGGAAAACAGGTTGCATTGCATCTATTCTGCTCATAGAAAAAGCTAATTTGCTTTTCATATCTAATCACTGCTATATACTTTTTTCCCTTAAGTTTCCACAGCCCCTTCATGGAATAGTTCATAGGAAGACTCTTTACTATCAGTGTATTTCTGAATGTTTTAAAACATAGTTTAGCCCTTTAATCACTGGACATTTAAAAAAAAATGTTATTACCTATGCAAGTGTTTCAAAGCAAGCTCATGGCTTCTGAGCTTTTTTTAAATCTTCCTAGTAAGAGAACATTAATCTTCCAAAATTAGTAGGGGGAAGTTTTGGAGAAATACATTGTTTATGCTAGCTTCTCCATTCAACGGAGAGAAAGGAAAATGCAACCCTGCAGCATAGTTCCTTCCTTTAATTTCTCTTTTGATTTGTGTCCACACCTTGGGGCAACAGCTGATAAAACTTCATCTGCAGGTGAAGGAAAACATAGTGCTTGCCAAACACTGAACACCACAGCTAAACAGAAACTGCAAGGCAGATGCAAATGGCAAACCCATTGTCTGCTGATCACAACAGTGTGAGACACTGCAGCTTCTGCATTGCCTCTCCATGGCAGGGTGGCTGGAAAAGAGAGGGAAGATGATGTGATTTCAGATCACCATGGTGTCATGTGGGCAGGCCAACTATCTGTATGTGCTTCCCCAGGCCTTTAGTTCAAATATAAACAATATTAGCCAACACAGAAACGGCATTTCTCAATCCTTTGCTCTTTCACTCAATCTCTGTACAAGAAAAATTCATGTCAGAAGACAGACAAACCTGTCAGGCTACCTATTAATTTTTTAGTACCACTTACAGATAGAAACTTTGTATTCCAAACAGAGAATAAAAGTTTCCTCTTAAAACACAGAAAGTTGCCAAAATGAAGCTATTCTACTTCATTCAGTTTGAGGTATTTCTTCCTGAATTAGTAAGATGTAAAGAAAATAGAAACACACATACCCACAGGTTCACACGTGAGGATAGCCAATGGGACTGGAATCACAACTAAAACTAAACTCAATATAGATTTGAGACAAAGTATGTTAATGCATGACTCCAGGTCCAGCTGTTCACTCTTCCCCAGTCCTCTTGAATCTAAGAATGTGGCTAGAATCACACAGTTAAGAGGTCACTAACTGTCAGACGTCAAGATAGCAGTTTTTACTAGAAGACTTTGAAACCAGATATCAAGTTGAGAACAGGTATATAGGCTTATGTAACACATGAAATGTTGTTGAAAATGCTACTGTATTTAGGGGGTGGGGTTTTGTTTTGTTCCCCATCACTTTCGAGGTAAAGATCTTACACACCTTTTCAAGACCTTCTTCCTTGAGGCTGATAACATCTAAATCAAAATCTGTCCTTAAGCCATTGGTTTTGTTGAAAGTTATCCTGCCTGTGAGGCCTTCCCAGTGGGCCTATGAAGAAAGAAAAAACAATTTCTATAAATAAATACCTCTTCCTTTTTTTTACCCAAAAAGAACAAATTTTACTTCTGCCAAAATGGGAACATTAATTATTTATTCTATCTAAATAATTTACCTTGTGGCTGATTTAAAAAAAAAAAAATTTTGTATTCATTTTTTTGCTTATTAAATTAACCTCTCCTCAGTCTTCACAGACAATTTTTTAAACAACTTCCCATGTTAGCCAATAGACTCTTCTTACTAAATGAGATAAAAGGTTGTATTGTTTTCATTCCTCCACCATTCATGCACGCATTTCCCCTTCTGCTTCCCTACATGACCCCTCCTTCCCCAAGCCTCAATCTCTTTCATTAACACTGGATTTCATTTTTCTGTCAGGAAATTTCAAATAAAGGCTTACTTTTGCAAGATGCTGAGTCCCCTGAAACCACACTGAGACAGCAAAAATTGAGGTCAGTGAGTCAGTCTTCCAGAGCTGATTCCTTACTTTTAATAAAGTGCAATATCTTCATTTTTTTATAACTTACAGTGTACCTAGCTCTAAAACTATACTCAAATAGAGGAGGGAATGTATAAAACAAAATTATTATCCTAAAAGGAACCAATATTAAAAACAGGCTTATATTCCATTGCAAATAGTTCTCTTTATCAAATTACTTTGCATATCTAGAATGAGAAATACTGTATTAGGAGCTTCTTACAGTACAAGAGACTTGAATACTCTACAGTGTTCACCTTTAGCACCTTAAATCTCCTAGCTTTACTTTAAATCATTATCTACCAGTATCTAAACAGCTACTAGCAGAACAAGGCCACATATATTAATTCAACACAGAGAGAGAGAGAGAAACAAACAAACAAAAAAAAACCCACAAACCCCAGAAAGTAAACTTCATTCTTGTCCCCTTTGAACTTACACCAATATTTAGTTGCTGAATTTTTAACGGTCAGTCTATGGTTTGGGATTATAGGGGTTTGGGTTTTTATGTGACAAATGTTCAAACCATCCCTCCTTCCCAATTACCTACAAACAAAGTTTTTTTGAATGCAGTTATTTCACCCTTTTATATGTTTTTTTCCAACCAATACCTCAGAAAAACCTGCTTTCAAATAAAAATGCTCTCTTGCCTGCTAAACTCTTTATACATAACAAGCTGAGAGATTACCATTTACTGAAGAAAAAAAAAAAAAAAAAGGCAGAATTCAGGTAGAGTGGGAACAAAAGAAAATAGGAATTGGAAGAAAGAAAAGTAATGGATCAGGATACTTTATTAGTAACTTACCTCCTTAATGAGACTCATAAAACGTGTCCCAAAGCGCCACGGCTTGTGGCGGTTACACTGCAGA
This sequence comes from Aramus guarauna, assembly GCA_013400195.1. Lineage (NCBI taxonomy): Eukaryota > Metazoa > Chordata > Aves > Gruiformes > Aramidae > Aramus > Aramus guarauna. The sequence goes on from VXBL01010618.1 coordinate 222,060, forward strand.
GAACTGACAGTCATCTGTGGGAACTGCTGGACTGCGACTGACACCACATGAACTGCATCATACATTAGTGCTGCATCCGTCTGAAGTTAGAATGAAATCAGAACAATGAAGACAAAAACAAAACCATGTGAGAGAAGGAAACAGTCAGAGAAGGAAACAAAAAATTTGCACTGTTTGTTATACTAGAGGGAGAAAATTGTCCAATTGCTTGTGTAGCACTGTAAAATGCAGCCTTATTGCCAAGTCCTACACAAGATGTGTTAGACCTTCAGTTTCAGCTTTTTTCCTTTTGATGTTGAAATAAGGGCCCAAATACCAACTTTTCAGGATCGCAGGAGAACACCGGTATCTCTGATAAGTCATGTTACTTTAAAAAAAAAGCAGTGCATTAGGGGGCTATGTAAATCACCATATGTATGTTTGATTCGAGTCAGTTATTTCCATGAGTGAGGTGAAAGAAAAAAAAAAGATTAGCAAGAGAGCAAAACCTTACCTATGAAGGAAAGTGCACAGGCTAAGGAAATAATGTTTTTCTGGTTTGAAATTACAGGCTAGATACAGTCCCAAAGGTACTCAACAGATTCATTAATAATTTTTATGGGTATCAGTTTAAATCCCTAGGACAGCTCTAACCGGTATCTTCTATAAATCAGATGCAAATTAGATTTGCATTAAAAAGCACATTCATTTTAATGGTTTTCATGTCCCACCCTAAATAAATAGGCTGTTTAGAGCTGGTATGTGAAAACTAATGTTGTATTAGCAAAGGACAGAGACAGCCTCTCAGTAGACAGTCATGCTGTACAAGGAACTGACATCTCTCTCCTGTTCTATTTGATAAACAGAGGCAAGCCTTGGAACCAAAAGCAAGAGAGGACCTTAGATTCAGCTAGTGGAAATGAATGCTATGCCATCTGCTCAGCATACCTTAGAGAAAAAGGACCTATTTCCCCTTCTCATTCACATAATTAGTGAGCTGTGAAATTAGTTCCTTAATGGATAGGAAACCTGGAGATTATTGCACTTGTCACAATACAATACAATGCAATACAAAATGAGCTTATATAGTGCCTTTCATGCAAATGCATCCCAAGGCTCTTTACAATAAAACTAAACATAAAAATGCAAAAAAGCTCTACCATTATAGCCCATAAGCTACTGTTAAAGGGGAAAATATATGTTTACATTTAAATGGCTCTCCCAAGGAGAGATTTCAACATTCAAACAGAAATAAATCCTAATTTTAAAATAGCCAGTGTAATAGGTTTCAATGATCTCAGATGCCAAGTAGTTTACGCAAGGGCTCCAAATCAGTCAGAAAATATTTTTGCTGCCAAATTGTTCATTATCTTCAAGGCATTAAAGTGCTTTTAAGGCAAACTGATATTTGACAAGGAGGCAGCAAAACACCAAAAAGTTGGAATGACATGCTGAGTAAGCGTCATACAAAGCTTAATATTCTAGAACCAGTACTTGGCAGTAGTTAGAGTCTAGACATCAGGGTTTTAAATAAACTATACAATAAGTACAACACATTAATCTGGCTCAGAAATGCAAACTTTTCTTTTTTTAATCAGCTTTACTTCTAAAACTGTAGTCTTTGTACCAATGAAGGAAAACTGAAATTGCTGTGAGACTTTAGCAAAAGCAGCCCATTAAGAAGCAACTTTAAGTTCAAAAAACAGCATGAACTGATTAATTAGATATAAATTTAGACACGAAACTGATAAGACTCATCAGCAGGAATCAAATGGACATTATGTCAGATGCAGAGCAACATGGCTTTTTGTTGAATTCTACAAGCCACTGAGCTGGAAATCTGGGGGATGACAAAACAGTCAACTCCAGTAGAAGCATTAAAAAAAACATTGCAGTTTCAGAAGTAATTCAAATTGTGATAATATTCTTCATATTTGACTGATGAATATTGCTTCACTGGAAATAAATCTCAATCAGAATGTACTTTTAAATGCACACAACATAAACTAATCACTGGCTAGAAGCTGAGTGCCATATTTGATTTTTAAATGCTACAAGATAAATCCCTTATTTACATAGGATGAGATTCCACAATCCATATTGTATAGGAAGATTAAAGGCTTAAATGTTTGTACTGAATAAACACAGATAGAATCATATACTCAAAAATATATTGGTTTAGTGATTCAATATTACACTCATCTCACTAGGTGCAACCATTGATTTTAATGCAAAAGAAATAAACAGCGCAGAAGGCGGGAAAAGATATAAAGCATATACTTGAATTTGCGGGTTGGGCTCTCCTCTTGTCTGGTCACTTTACCTTTCCTCTGAGAGACAGTAGGAATTGATAACTGTTGGCCACACTCCCCACCCTCGTTCATTAGGCATGCTAAGCTTTATGTCTCACTGCCCTGTGTCCATAACACTTTCTTGTCCTTAAATCACACTTTTGGAACTATGGTTTGTGATACAGAAAGTAACGCAGGTTTCAGCAAGAGACTGTTTGGGACCAGGGAGGAAACATCCCTAATGGAATTTTTAGGATTTGTTATGTTATCTAAACAGAAATTATCAGTCTGGAAGGAAGAAGAGGTAGAAACTTGAGGAGAAGCAATGGTTCTTGAATTTCAGATAGAAACCTGCTACAATGTTTCCATTCATTGAAGCACATATAATACAGGAAAATAATCTTACTGAAAAATGAGATTAGTACTGTTTTAGCTTGTATAAACCTCTTCAGAATTGTGTTGTATTTCACAAATATATCTTGGTACAGTTTCTAAACCATAGCTTGTGGGTTTTTTGTTTTGTTTTGTTTTGTTTTCACAATCCTACTTAGTATTTATGGTGACTTGCTTGGATACAGATAAACTCATCTAAAATATTGCTCACGATACTGTCATTTGTATTTCTACAACTACAAAAGAAAAAAATTACTACAACTGCAGAAGCTACAAAAATTTTTCATCAAATTGAAATAGAATGAGATTGAGTTAGGTGATTAAGATGTCAGGTGACAGATGTCTGTGACCACAAGTCTGTTTTTCAGTTGACTCTGCCAAGTACCAAGAATGCTTTTAGCACTCAGAGGTAACAGCTTAATCAGAGACGTGATTTCAGTCACAATATATATCAAATAGAGAGAAAGTACCAATCTGTGTTTGATTTTTATCCCAAACTCAGTTGGATACTAAACATTTATTCTCAGTACTGTTCTGGCATTCCTTTACCTCCTGTCTTACTGTGGGTGTTGTGTTTGCCTCTATATTTTACATGTGTTTCTGTGTAATCACTTTTGAGTCTTGCTAAATTACTTGCTAAATACTGTCTAACAAATTGCATACAAGTACTCTAATCTTACTGTGAAAGGGCTCTGGTGGAGCTAGACTCAGTATAAAGAAGGTAGAAAAAGTGTTCTCCCTGTTATCGGAGAAAGAGTCTATTATTTCTCCTCAGGGATCCTCAGAGTAAGAAGTGGTCTTTTTCTGCTCTGTCCCCTACTGTACCCAAAGATGCCAAAGGCATGTGATAAGCTCTAGTAGATATATGCTGCAGTTTTTGTCACACGTTGCTTGTCCTGGTTAATTAGCATTGTAAGGCGGGTTTGAGGTTTTGGGGCTTGGAGCTGGGGTAGAAGGTTGGCAGGGTAGTGGTTTTTACTGATTTCTAACCTACAGGGGTGCACCTGATGAAGAAGAAACCCATCATAGCCTGTGTCTCAGCTAAGAAGGAATCTTCCCCATGTAATGGAACTGACAAACTGCTTCTCTGCCAAGTTTTTTTGCCCTTCTTATGACATACAAAAGGTATGATTTTTAGTGACCTTCAGCATGGTCGTAGGTTAGACAAAAATCAGCTGAAAAATCTGAAACCAAATGGGCTGTTCATGAAGTACAGCTGCAACCTGAGATCTAGGTCTGTATTTTAAGACCTAAAAAAGGCTCACACTCTGATAAATAGATAAAATCTAAGCAAGCCTAACAGAACAGAGGAATCATGGTCTTCATAACCATTTTCAGACCTACAGTACATAGGAGTTGGTTGTTGTCCTTTGATAGCTGCCTCGACCAATATACTAACTGCTTTTGGAATACCTGCGCCTAATTAACTCTTAAGGGTTAAAAAAATTGCAGATTCCACATTAATGACATAAAATCATGACTTGTATGTGCACCTTATTTGCACAGCAATGTTTTTGTATGACATTTCCATTTACCTCCATCAAATTACACAAGGATTTCATGTATCAATAAAGCAGTCCTCTCTGGTTCATATCTCAGTGCTCCAGAATTATCTCTAAATTGCAAAAATATGTGCTTTATTTTTAGAAAACATAATTTTTATCAAACAGTCAAGTTTAACATTAATTAAAAATGAAGGATTGCTAGGCTAATTCTGTTTCTTCATGAGCTATATCAGAACTAGTACACTTCTCAAAGAGAAAAAAAATATTTCAGCTTTTACTATAACAAATTGTAGTCCTCTATAATCTAAAATTAAAAAAAAAAAATAGAACTGTTACATAGCATGATCTGGAAGAACTTTCAATTACTCAAATACAGATGATTAAAAACAGCTTGAAAGCAGGAAAAAGCCCTCAGGTTTTCAATTAAATGTTAAATTAAACTAATGTGATTGTTTTTCCCCTTAATTAAATTTAATACTAATAAAAGTCTAAGAAGAAATATGGTCTTCTACTTAAAAGTGCTCTGTGAAGTACTTGAAAACACAAAGAAATTTTCTACATTGAGTGACATATGAAATAAGTCAATGGAAAAGAGAAGCTTAATAAATTTACCTTTTGTTCTTTAGTATTTGATCCAGTGTGGATCCCAGACAAGAATGAGTTATTTGCAATATTAGTAGTTTATTTTCCCTAGATCACAAGATTCTTGTATTTACAAATCTGTGACATACAAGATCTCACAATTGTCCTCTTTACTCTGCCAATTTTTTTCAGTGACTGTGGGAAACTTTTTCCACAGAAAAGGAGTCAAAGAAGAGCACCGAGGAAAGGAAGAGTTTTGGTGGTTGGTGATTTGGGTTTTTTTTGTTGGGGTTTTGTTTTTAAGTTTTAATTAGCTAACTAAATTATCCCCCTAACAATATAAGGATTACTTTTATGAGGATTAGAGTCCTTAACCATTTGCAAAATGTTTCTATGGTAAATGTAAGATTTTATTAAAGACAACCTCCTTGCAAGTATGATACATACTTGTTTACACTGTTCTGTATTGTGTGTGTGAACTTGACTTTATTCATTCAAGTCGTGTCCAGTAAAAGCAATATCCCTTTAGCCTTTAACTCTGAAAGAAAGAAAAGATCTTTTCTTCCAGAAAAGATGTCAAAATATATTTGTTCATCAAAGACAAAGCAAATGAGAAAGAAAATGCAATAGTGTAATATTCTGTAACTCAGTTGACAGGACCTGTCCTATCACAAGGTGGAGATCTGTATCTGCATTTACCAGTCACTACTGTCATTAGTATCAGGTTACAAATACATCATAAATTAAATATCTCTTTTTTTTTTAACGCAAAGACAAATATTTTCCTAAAAATCTTATTTTTTTAAACAGTTCTTTAACAAACAAAATATTCCATGAAAAACAAATCTGCAGTAAAAAAAAATCTTGAAATTTAGTAGGCTGATTCTCTAGTCATTTCTGTGTTAAACTGAATGGACTTACTAAAAATTTCAGGAGAGGACACTGTACAGTTCACTTGAAATACTACATTGCATGAGCCAAGCTTTTTCTATTCATTAGTGAAGTATGCATATACTTTTCTACTTTTTAGTTCTTATGCTATCTTTACCTGCATATTACCTGAATAAGTACTACTACATTAAGAATAATAGCTTATATTTTTCATATGCAGCTCATCATTCGATTCAAGATTAACTTTGTCTTCCTGTCTCTGGTCAGTCAAATTCCACCCTTGTGAAATAAGTCTAACTGCATTTAAAAGGCCAAACTGTTCAGAGGGTTTTGCCTAGTGTCTGATGGTAATGTATTCTGAAAAATTTTGTGCATTAGTTAAATTGAGGCTTAAATTCTTTCCAAGTGTGACTTTATTAGATGCATCAAAAATGAAATGAAACTCAATGTAAATGCTTGCAAATGTATATCTGCATGTTTCCTAGGTGACCATGACAAAAGTATCCAGAAAAATGCTTAAAAGTGAAAGAACACTTTCCACTTCTTTTGTTTTTTTTACCAAATCCTTGAAAATCTGTGAACATGTTAAAAGCAATTCATGTGGAGTCTTTAATGCATTCTGAAACTTATTTCATCATACAGTATCATTTGTTACTGAATTTCCATTAGCTACACAGACAGCTATCTCTGACCACAGTATCTTCTGAAATAAACCTAGTTCAGACCCACTGTGGACACTGATTTAGCTGTGTTAACATGCCCATTTCATACTGCAACAAGATTCTCCTGCTGAGCTTGTATTTATGGTACCTGTCCTTGTGAGACTTCAGAACATGATGAAAATGTTACATTCCCATTTAGCAAAAGGAGCATAAGTACACAAGGCAGAGCATATTCCAGAATGACAGAATTTTCCATTGGCTCTTATAAATCATATTTTATTTCTTACACAACCGTAATGCCTTGGATAGAACACTGGATGTAAAGTCAGGTTGTTGGTTTGTGTGGGATTTTTTTAATTCCAGATATATCCAGACTATTTCTAGTCAGCTTTATGAGGGACAGAGATGACATTGTACAATTAGAAGGGTAAGAACAGCAGCTCTGTTTCTTTGATCTGACAGCCCGAGCAAGTAGTGGATACCGGAGGTACAATGAACAGGACAGTGTAGTCAAATCTCCTCCCTCCACAGCACAACCCTTTTAGGGAGAAGTAACATTATTTAGGATGCACTGCACAATAAGGACTTACAATGGCATACTTATTAATTTCAAAGCCCTCAAAAATGTCCCAGAATCAATTTCCTTAGCCTGCTAAGCAGTACCTCTCCTTTGATAATTACTTATTTTTCTCTCAGTTATCCTTACTGATAATTTAACACACAATACATAATCATTAACCACAAAACCTTGAATAAATGGCGTATTACATGAACAAAAAAAACACTTCATTTTTTTGTTATTCTGAATTCCCCACCACATGTCTTTCATTTTTTCCCATATTAGTCTTATTTTCTAGATTATTTCATTGTGAGCACAGTAATCAGAAATAGTCTTCTGTGCAGGTTTTTTTTATTATTATTATTTTCCTTTGAAGACTGAGTTTATCATTGAACCTGACCCTGCTTCCTTCTCTTAAACAACTCAGGAAAAACAGATAAGAAGAAAGATGTGAGAAAAGTCTGAGAACACTCAGAAGTCAGGAAGGGGTGACCACCTACAGGGCAGAAGAGCTCTCATTACTGACACAATTACTTTCCTGAAAAACTGTCCTGTTAGACAGAAAATGACAAAGTTGCCTTTAAAAATTACTGAATATGAACTACACAAACTGTGATAGTGTACATATAAAAATAAGCTAAGATTTACTTACAAAAATCTGTAGTTTCTTTATTGTAGATTCTATTATTGCCTGGTCAGAAAATTCGAAGGGCCAGATCTTGAATTATGTTAGGACAATGTGATTTTAACACACAAAACAGAATAACTGGTAACACAAGAAATTTTTTTTTTCCCAAAATTCTCATATCATGCGGTGTCAATAGTGCTAACATTACACTACTTGAAGCTTGATTCACCACATACCCTATATCAGCTACCTCCAAACTGCAGGTAGCTTCAAATCTGCACTACAAAGTTATTTTCCAAGGAGGTCAAGAACAAAAGATAATAGAAAGACAATAGAAAGTATTTTTTCTTTAACTTTTTCAGGTCTAATAATGTTAAGCAAAGAATGATTGGATAAGAAGATGAAGAGGAACATCAAACTTGTCAAGGCCTGTGCACTATAATCTCGAATTTTAGTCACTATAATCTCGATTATTTTCCCATTTTCAGAAATGATTTCTCAGAAAGGCTAATAGTAGAATTACAAAACTCCATGGATATATCTGCTCCTATTTTATTTGTGACAATTACAGTCTGTGATTAATGGGACAGCCATATATTTCATTGCTTCCAGTCAGTGTTTGAAATGCAGTTCCTAAGATTTTACGTCATTTTTTGTATTTTATATATATATATATGTGAGAGATAATTTTCTATAACAAATTATTATAATAATGAAGTGAATAATGTTCATGTTTAGGAACTTCCACAAGATTCCAGTCATATGCATAACAAAATATAGTATAGGTTGAATTTACCACAAAGATGAAACAGGCAGAAGTCTAGATTGAACAGAGACAAGAATAAAAGGATTTATGTTTAATCCCATAACAAAATATACATCAAGAGAAATGAAGCCTAAAGAACAGTCCAAAGGAAATATTCATATCATAAGTATGTTTAATAATATGAACTATTTAGGACCACACTGGTCTGTAAGAGGCACAAGAATACAGTATCTTTCTCTGCATACACATACTGCAGAAAAATTTGAATATCAAAGTAAATATAAAATTAAGTTTACTCTTTACTACTCCTTTATGTATTATAAGATGAAACTATTTTTTAATACAGTTTTGCATTGCAGTAAAATAATACAGTGTCTTGCAGTATACTTAAAAAAAACCCAGAAGAGTAAATCATGCCATGCTATACTCATTTTACAACCACAAAGTGATGGTCATCATATGTAACCTCACTCAAAAGTAAATAATAAGTATTGCCCCCCATCCTTTTTTTAATTCCATACACTTATGAATATACAGATTGATGAAACACAGCTTTCAATAATGAGGCTTACACTTCATATTGTAAACTAGATTCAGGAGAAAAGGTCCTTTGGGACATTCAGGAAGAATTAGACAAGAGATTAGCTGTAAAAGCTAAATTTCCCCGTACCATTCCATATGAAGAAACAGTTTTGTCTAATGAATGTGACTCAAGACATAAAGAGTATAGAAAATCCAGGCAGGGTTGTGTTAAAGTCTTCAGCAAACCAATAGAGCAAAAGAGCTGGGCAGACAGATAGAGAGAAAAACCTTTCCAAGTTAACCTTATGTAAGTAGAGCAGGTATATCTTATCTTTTCTTAAATATTTCTATCTGTATTGGAAAGCATAAAAGCAAATAAATACTTTTATATTTTCTTAACCTACCTCAGATTAAGAATGATCTTAAGGCAATAAGGGAACAAAAAACCATTTATCAATCCAAAATATGACAAATCTAGCCAAGCTCACTAAAACATTCTCTTGAGTATCCCATATCTCTGTGAGATTATGCACCCCATAGAAATTTGTATTGCAGTTTGAACACAATTTGGGCAGCAATAATGGAAGAAAAGTCATTTCAGTAATTCATAGTAACAAAGATATTAGTGTAGCATTAAGTAAGATAGTTGTGGGCACACTTGGACTCTGAGCAGTGTTTTCAAGGAGTTTGACATATGAGGCTGCAGGAATAAAAGTATTGGAAAACATTCACTTTAAATTATTTCTTTTTTTTTTTTGACAGTTGAATGATACATTAACATTTATATAAGTAGGACATAAGCAGGTGATACAAGTCAGCATACTATTTCACTTGGAAGTAACAACTGTCTGGAAGAATAAAGCAGAATTTTGAATCCTCTAACTGGCAGAAGTATTAGAAAAGAGACTGAAAGAACACAATTTCTGTAGCTTATGAAAACAAACACTGAGAACAACTGTTGAGAGGATCAGAAACCAGGGAAGAAAGGAAAGCTAAAGAGCACAGAAGAACAAGCATGGATGCAAAAATGACAAAACAAAACAAAACAAACAAAGAAAAAAAAATGTTTTTATCTTACAAACAGAGGCTTAAGTTGCACTAGATTTAAAAATCTTTATTAATCATTAAAAGAACTGCTGCACAAGACCACCAACAGTAGATATTGCAGTTAGATGATGCCTGACAAATATAGTAGCATGCACACAAATTTCGGAGACCCAACATGCTACTACTACTCACAGAAAGCTCTCCTACTCAAGGCAATTATAATGAGTGAATGAAATTAAGAAGAAATGGCTTGCAAAACTAGTTCTTCACCTCCTCGGGTAATAAAATCTATTGCCCCTGAAATCATTTCACTTAATTCTCACTTGCTAACACATCCCACAAAACCATTTTGCTGAGTGAGATTTAATAAATCTCTCAGCCTGGGATTAAATTTTACTGTTTTATGAACTGTTAAATTGCATTGTATGCTTATTAAAGCTGGTGTTTTCTTACTTCTTGACACATTCTGAACCCCACCCTGGGGTACAATTAAGCAAATAGTAGAGATTTTGTTTTCACCCCCAAAAATGTATTCTGTCTGGAAACAAGATATGAGCATCAGCAAGCTATAAACATTGTTCATCTAACTTTTTAAAAATCAAAAAACTTGTTAGTATAAACTCTTTAAAAAAAAAAAAAATAGGAGCATTTCAGCTGAATAATCATCACATTAAGGCATAGTTGCTTAGATTATTTTTTAACGTTTGGTTGCCTAATGAATTTTAAACAGAATGTTTGTTTATGGAGAGGTGTATATGATTTTAAGTAGAGACAAAACGGATGCAAATTAATTTCCCCATCATCCAAACAAAGCAAATGATTTATTTATTATTGAAAAAGGGCTTAAAGCTAACAAACTTTAAAAAAAAAATAAAATATATAGATATAGATATAGATATAGATATAGATATAGATATAGATATAGATATAGATATAGATATATAAAAGAATTTTTTTTTTATAGGCCAGGTAATTATTTTGGAAAAAGTGTAATTTTATCTTACACAGAAAGGAAAATATTCTCCTCTTTTGTTTCAATGCCTCATAACTTGTTCTCAAATTCTCAGAGAAATGGCAAGTGGAACATGAAATAATTACAAATTTTGAGAAAATATCAAGAGAACAAAAGAATAGGAAAAGCACTCCAAAGGATAGTGATGCTGTTGCCACATTTCTTGCCATTACATTGTCATTACATAGGAAAGGATAGGCATTTTTTATTGTCAGAATAAAAACATATTTCCCAGTGTAAAAGTTTGAAGTTGTAGAACTTTTTTATCTCACAAAACAATCTCAGATAATTATGTAATTTAATAGAATATTTATGGTGCTAAGTACCTCAAAGTATCTGAAAATGAGTTAGGCAGGTAGTCACTTACTGCATCTTGATTTTAACTTAGTGTAGGTGAAATTTTCAGGCAACTTGAAATTTTGCCAGCGATTGACACAGGAGATGTAGTTAGCAAGCAGGTTTAACACAGGTTTTCTGAAATAAGAACAGCAGTATTTCTCTCATCTCCTTGATCTTTGATTCAGGATCTGAATACAATTTTAGCAAATAAAATGCTAAAGATTTAGAATACACCCTGAAGTGCACAGGAAAATTTTGACTATGTTTTCTGACAAAGACACCTTGTCATTCTTGCAGAGTAAAAGCCTAAATCTTAAGTATGAGGGAAATTTTCAGTTAAGGGAATAAGTAGAATGAGTCTGAGAATATTTAGACATGTATCTTTTTTCTTGAATGTTTAAATTTGATTGGATGACAGTCTAGTTTCAAAGCCAGTCTCTCTATGCAAGGTTTGCTATTCCGATGTAAGCTTAAGCTGTGATTGATTTCCTGAACTTTCTAATTGACTCCTCATTCTCACTTATTTTTAAATTAACCATTTATTGGCAAGTTATCTGTTACTACCCTGTACAGGTGTTCATGGTGGTTTACTTCTTTCCAACCATACAAAGCATCCTGGCTTGTATCAGGAATAGTGTGGCCAGCAGGAGTAGGGATGTGATTGTGCCCCTGTAGTGGGCTCTGGTGAGGCCGCACCTCGAATACTGTGTTCAGTTGGGCCCCTCACTGCAAGAAGGACACTGAGGTGCTAGAGCATGTCCAGAGAAGGCCAACAATGTTGTTCAAGGGACTGGAGCACAAGTCTTATGAGGAGCAGTGGAGGGAACTGGGGTTGTTCAGCCTGGANGTAAAAATTCAGCTTATATGGTCATCTGCATTTATCTGGAATAAACAGTTAACTGTTTATTAAAATTTTTTTTATTTAGTAAAAAATAAGGCCAAAACAAAAAAGTTTCATAATGATATTTTATAGAAATTTATTTTCTCCCATTTTCTATTTTCTGGCTAACAAGACCACGTAAAGTGTGATTTCATAAGGACCTATAAATTTCCCATCATGTCATAAACTCTACTAATCCAAGAAGCAAATGAATTTCAGTGTACTGCTTGCAATAACAAATGCTGTCTGACTGCAAAAGCACTTGAAGAATCATGCTTGTAATAAACAATTAGGAAAGATGTGTTATGATGTTATGTTTCTATATATCCTTAACAACAAATGTAAAAATTCCAGGTGAAAGTTATTCTTAAGTAGTTTCTTAACCTTTCTTCTGAAATTTATAAAGTATGTTATGTGCTATAATATTTTTTTGCAATAAAAACCCCATCATGTTCTTTTATATACCTTAAAGAAAGATAGCAAAAACCTAATTACCAGGAACAATGGGTCATTATTTGGTCGTCGGTAGTCTATTTCCTTTCATCTGTTCTCCCGTTCAAAAATCAATGATTGTGATCACTGCAACTCCATCAACCACATCCATAATAAAGAGCTGCCTGCTACTATTATATTAGCTCAGTATTCAAGACTTATCAGACCACATGAAAAGTCCCTCTGCATAAGCACTTCATAAGTAATTACAGAAAGATCCTACTCAGCATAAATACTGAACACCTTTGTTCCCATGTGCAACAAGAAAGTACACCTCGTAACATAAACTAGACAGACATAAAATTAAAATAATCCAGAGATTAAATGCAAATCTGATAACAAATTGAGAAAAAAAGCATTTCAAAGAATGAATCTCTATGTATTCTATTCTTGTACCCTGTAGAAGCTTCATAATGTTTGAGGATTTCACAGCTTTCATACTTTCAAATTTTTAAATAAAATGACAAAAATAAATGTAAATTTATGACTTTGAAATGCAGAGACAAAACAGTTGTGAGTATTCATAATAAATCACCTTTTCCTGCTTTCACCAAGCTCCATTTACATTACATTCCCCTTAGAAAGAGCTAATGTCACAGATTTTAATATCCTCAGCAAAAACCGTGATTACATGTGCAGCCTTGCAAAGTTCATGTTTGCAGGAGAAAACAACTTGTTAAGCAGTGTACAGCATAATTAGCCCATGAAAGAGTATATGTTTGTTTCAAAACATAATTCTGCTTTATATCAGTCTTCTTTAATTCCTTTATTAAGTTATATGCTATAGCTCTGTTATAAATAAGTATTTTTTTTTTCTTTTGGATTAACACCACCTTAAAATCAGTAATACCCAAAGCAAAAGGTATTAAAAGAGACCACTGGCCTATGATTTAGAAAAAAAATCTTTTATTTAGATTTAGAAAGTAGATATTTTATGAGATTGGGTTTGTGGGTTTGGTTTGGGTTTTTTGTTTAGTTTTGGAAGTATATCCATTTTTAGATTCTCATTGGTTTTTGTTATTTTTGTACAATTCTTAATCAACTCATCTGTCATATGCAGGTCCTAGCCTAGACAGATTACTGAAAAGCAAAGTGACCTTGTAACATTACTTTTTTTTTTCTTTGCAGTTGTGCCTCCACCAACTGATTTTCACTCTATAATTGCTTTTTGTTTCAATGAAGTTCTCCATTAATTAAGGTTTGCTTTCAGAATAAACTTTTTATCATGTTGTGATGCTAGTTCTAATAATCGGATTCTTGCAAATTCACTCCAGCTTCACCATCAAAGTAGACGCAGAATTAAATATTCAGTCACATTTGCATTAAACACATTTTGGTTTTATTAAAATTTGTTTATATACGTCAATTTATTCAAGGATTGTGAAGCTGTTTTCTGATTTGTGTCACTACTCTTCCAGGTTATCTTCTAAAAATACTCTCATGAAACCAGTCATCTTAGACTGTCTATTATTCTCATATATTAACCCATAGAAATTTACCTAATTTCACTACAGCTTAAAATTGTGATGTTACAGAAAAAGCCAAATAGCTTTTAGTGGGAACCTCAATGGTTAATGCTGAGAGGTACCTTGACACTGAAAGCTTAACTGAAGTTTTAGGTACTGTGAAATCCTTAAATAACAAGGCACACAGAAGCTCAAATTATGAAGAAAATAGATAAACAAAATAAGGATAAAGAAAAATTATATGGGTGTTTTTAATATATGTGAAAACTTAGAAGTCACTTGTAATTCAGTGCTAGAAGAAATACAAGCTTACTAATAAAAACAACTCAAAATAATTTTGCTATCATGTTAGGCATAGCTATGTTTTGGTCAATATAAGAACCCACCACACTCTTCACAGATTTTTTTGGCTGTATATATGAATCTTGGTATGTTCCATGAAATTTATAGCAATATACAAAATCCAAATTCACCCAGTGATCCTTTCCCGAAATTTTGGAACTCTTTCTCTCTCTCTAAACATAGTTCACTTTCAAAAGGATATTTATACCATAAAGCCAACTGATAGTATATAATTATCACAATTACTAAACCAAAAATAGGAATTGAAAACTGAATATACTTCCAGCTTTTTCAATACTCTATCAGGACTCCATCCGTCAGGATAACAGTCAAATTTCTGCACTACATCTAAATCTACTTTTAAAAATAAAAATGCACCCAAGCTGAGGCAGAAGTTTTAACAATTTTTTTGCATATCTCTCGCTAATCTGATGAGGATTTATCTTTCCTGAAGTGTACAAATACCTCTTAACTATGCTTTTGCAAGACCATAATTTTTGTACCATTCATCTTACGTTTAAAGATGTTAATCCCTTATATTTCAGAAGGTTCTCCATATCTGAAACTGCAGACTGCATAGGGAAGAAAGAAGGGAGGAGAGGAAGAAAATAGAGGGAATATACAAATATATTCTGCTTTAACCTCAGTAGCACAAGGATTTCTAGTTTTCTCATTCATACTCACAAACAGCTCTACTAGCCAAATGGCCTTTGATAGATAAACTAGAAGGAAAAATACATAGGTACAAATGTGAGAAGCCTCATCAATTATTCCAGGTCTTTAGACTTTCTTTGACACACACTTCAGTACAGTTTCTGAGAGTTCCAAGGGAGAAGAGCAAAAGGATCATTCACATAATCCCTTTTCTGTAAAGAGCATAGAAGTACAAGTATTCATCTGCACCTGTAAGAAAATGTCTCAGAATTCTATTCTTTCTTACACCTTCAAAGAAAGTATGATAAAAAATTAGTGTTAATAGTTTAAAGTGTACAAGTTTTCAGTTTGCCACTATCACTCAGCTCATTTCTGTGTATTCTGATTCTGAAGTTGTTTCTCAGTTTAGCTCAGCACTACACAGTGCACTATCCTTCAGAGGCATCCTCACTTGTACCAAGCCAGTCTTATATGCTCTCACTTGTCTAAATTAGGCCAAAGAAGCACCATATTAATTAGATTACACTGAAAAAAAACCCAGAATGTACATAAAGCAGAAGTCAAAGCAATGACAGGTTTCTTTACAAGTAATAGGCAAACTCCCTTAGCTTTTATTACCTCTTGGCTTCTTCCAAAGACTGTCAAATAGTGTGGTAAGAGGAGTTTTATCAGAAGACAACTTAAAAATGGAAAACTAAATCCAATTATTATCAAAAGATGGATTTTGGTAAGAGTTTATGAAGATACTTTTGTAATTTATGGCTCTATACTGTATGTTGATATTTTAAAGAAATTTTTGTGAGGTATTAAGTGTAACTGCTGCTTTGAATAGTTATAAGGAAATAATTTGTTCTGTCTGTTATACACAATAGAGCTTGCGGACATTTTTATTGGAAAATACCTATCTTACAAACAAAACACGCTCTACATGCTATGCATATATGTTATTATATATATACATATGCTCAGAAAATATTCAACTGTGCAGCTACAGTGTGACAAAACTCTAAAAAAAATAAAAGAAGGCTATATTTAGAAGTGGCATGGTTTAGCCCTCTCATTAATATAAAATAATACACTAGTCTTGTTTCTAAAAACAGTGGAAGTGATTATTGATCAGGTATGGAAAAATTACAGTAAAAAAATATAATATTTTATGCCCCCCAGAAATTGAACAAACTCAGAATATCACGCCATGAAATTAAAATCACAAAGGATCATATTTAATCTAGATGCTTAATGTTATGATCTTAATGAATCTGATTGTTTTGCAAAGAATCCTGAAAATAAATTCAATCAGGTTAACAATTTATCATCTTAATTTCTTCATCTATTATTTCCTAGATGATCTTTCATGGAAAATGAAATGATACACATTCATTGAAGGAAAATTGTTTCTCCTGAAATAGTTAATTCATGGTGTTAACTTTTGCCCTTGATGACGAAATTCTGAGCGACCACAGTGTGCAGGAAATGTCATGGTTGTTTAGGAAAACCTTTCCTGAATGGGCATAAATGGTTCAAGGAAGCAGGCAGCATACAAATGAGGTCTGCAAGACAGTAGTTTCTTCATTTTAAGATTATTATGCATTTCATCTCATATTTTAACAAAACAGGGAAAGTGTCAGTAATCTAAAGCTCAAATGGTAGATATCTCAGTTTCTCAAATTCCTTAGCAGTTGATTTCTTTATAAGTTCTTATCTAATATTTAATTAAAAATGGAACAAAAACTATCCAGTTATAAAAATCACAAGAAGCCTTTACGTTCCAAAAAGGTACAACTATTTGCAGATTCATCGGAAGGAAAGAGATGGAAGAAAATTATTTCTACAGAGAATTATTTCTGTGTGAGCCCTTTATCTTGAAAGATCCGAGAAGAACCAGTCTATCCCTACAGGGTAGTAACTGAGGAATCTCACCTCACAGAGCTCTAGCTCACCACAAGCATTGACACGTGAATAGCTAAATTTGATGCCAGAGCCATAGCAGGACAAGACTGCCAAAGCATAGGTAGGAAGCACTTGTTAAGCACTTCTCAGTTCTCATCACCTCTTATTACGTTTTGCAAAGAACTGCTTGCTTTCTAGGTCATGTGGAACTGTTTTGCTCTTGCAAGTGTGTTTCTATGAATAAGTTGATGTATAAGAGTCTGCTTCCGTAAACATGTAGATAAATCAATGTGATTCGAAGGGAAATGCTTTCAACAGGCTTGTTTTGATATTTTAAACAAGTATTAAGCCTATATTATTTACTTCTCTTTCCGTCTACAGCATTTTCTATGTCAGATTTTGGTTTAGTCTCTTACTGAGACAAAAACAACACTCGTCTACTCATTTTCCTTTCATTAAGATTAGTTCTTACAATAATTTTACAAGGCTCCATTACTCTGAAATGTCTGCCACAGATTTTATTTTTGATCAGCAGCAAGCTTTTGAAGTGACTCTCTGAATTGTTACCACATACCGGTGTTCTCATTCACATCATGAAGCAGTCCCTTAGTGCATGGACTAGGCTCTTTTAAGACTGAAAGATGTCATCTAGGGCTGTACTTTGTGCTCCACCTGTTAATTGGCTTTGTCCAAAGAAATGGACTAGAGACAGTCTGAAGCAAAATAGCTGAAAATAGAATAGCGTGAAATCAGAATAGTCAGGGTTTTGGCACCAACATCTTTAATTTATGGGGCTGCCCCCACTGAGCTTCTTAACTTGCTGTTGTGGCCATATTGTAGCTGAAGTCCAGGGATCACTTGAGAAAATCTGATGCCATCTCTAAGTTTATTCCATTTCATTATTATTCTGAAAATATTAACCTTATCTTCGCTTTATCTCTAATTCTAGGGTGCAATTCCTGACCCTGTTTACACAAAGAAAGAAAAAATCCACCTCTGACCTGAAATAAACAAACAAAAAGAAATCTTTCTGCCCAGAAAGGATGTCAGCTACTACTTTTAAAGTATGAGGAACTGAAAAATCATAAATGAAGCATTTTCAACTATACAGATAACGAAGAAGAGGGGAGAAACAGCATCTATATGCCATTTATTTATGGTAGATAATAGCTTTTTATAGTGGTCAATAGAGGGTTGTGTTGAAAGCCATTTGTCAGACTGCACACAGGCACAAAAACTGAAGATGGGAATGGTTGCCTTTGGCTCTAACTGTTAAAAAACAGTTATCAATCTTCATCTAAGTCTTCAAGGAGCTGCTCTTGGTGAGCAATCGATATTGCATTTGCCACAATAGCTCATTTAATTATTTTCATCCTAAATATCCTGTCAGCAGGGGGAAAGTCTTCCTGATTTTAATTAATTTTGAGATCATTGATTCTTTGCCTTTTTCCTTTCCTGTGGTTACACATGCAGACACAAATGCACAGACACACATTTTTAGCCTGCAGGCTATGTAAGATGTATGACAAGTCCTTGGTGAAAACCCTGCACATTACTGAAGTATACCTAGATGACATGCAGCTTTACTTTTAAATGTTTAAACATCAACTGCTGCAAATGAGCCCCTGGCACCTAAACATAGTTGGGCAAAATAGTAAATTGAAAACAATGTTTGCTGAATAGTTTTCAATTAAAGAGCCCTTAAACAAATAGGCAGTAGGATACCACAGCCACAAGCCTGCTATAAGTTACTAAAGAAATACAAAGACAGAAAATGGAAGTCAGAGAACCAGAAAATAGTAGTGGAAATCATCAACTTGTATTCCATTTTAAAAATAAATACAAATCTTAGATTGATGGACATCATTAACACCCAAAATGAGAATGCATTAGGCCCTACAGTGTAATGTCACATTTCCTCTGTCAAACACTAGAAAGAAACCAGACACAGTGCAAATCTTTCAGTAAGGAGGCTTAAAAATTTGTAAAAGACAAGCTTTTAACAGAAATGCAGGAGAAAAGGTTTAGTCTAGCTACCCTGAGAGGATAATTCATCTTATACATGAGAAACTTTGCTTCCCATTCTGGGAGAAAATTGTTAATCCTGTTCATCCCTACATTGTAAATTGGTGAGTTGACTGCTCTCAGGGTCCCCAGCAAGAGCCTGGGAATGAGGAAATGGAGCTAAACAGACACAAATCCAGTTTTTCTCTTAGAAGAACATTTGTATTTCTATCTGAAAAAAAGATAATGAGGTAAAAAAAGATTACTTTGAACTAAAAGAAAAAAATGCTACTTGTTCTGTGTATAGAGCTAGTTGTATTAGGGATACTCATGCATAAGGGAAGTGGCCCATTAAGAAAGAGGAAATTTCCAGTAAAATCACTCAAGAAAAAATGTGAATAGCTGCAAAATTGTATAATTGATGTTTGAAAGATCAGATGGATTAATTTCAATGATATGTATAACCTTGTAATCTGATTTGTTCCACTTCCACCTTTTCAGGAAAATGAGAGGAAAAAAAATAAACAATCTGTAGTAAATAAATTGACAAGTACACTAATGAAGACTGATTAAAATCTACATACATTCTAGAGTGGTTTAAAAACCTCTTCAGTCATAGCTCCACTGCCAGAGATAACATTTTATTTGTAACTAATAATAAAGCAGCTATATATGATCATTCTCATTTAATATGGAATAATCATGAAATTACTTGGTTTTATAACAAGAATGGTAAGTCCACAAGATGCCAGTGCATCAGAAGCAAGAGAAAGCTACATGTTTCATTTTAATGCCACTGTACAAGGGATGTTGGAAAAGATACAGTATTGCTGAGGATAAATTAGAGAAACGTTAAAGGGATACAGAATATCTCTCATTAGCCTGTTTCTAGTGGCAGGGCAATCTTGAGAAGAGTGGCTGACCTATATAGAGCAGTCAGTTTTATATGTTTTCTATCAACATTCTTAGCTTAGACCTTGGACAGTATATCTACGTGCACCTCTTCATCACAAAATGCTTTTCTCCACTATCTTTCCCTGAAAATGGTAAAAATTGCCTCTGCAACTTAAATACATTTAGTTTAAATTTCAGAAGCAAGTGCAGTCAATTACTTTTTCTTTACAAAGTAAACAAAATAAGCATTTAACATTACTTCAGTTTCTTAAAATCTGAACAAAATTATCAGATTGGAATACTGGTAAAATATCATCACTGGGTTCTCCTTGGATAGACTATACCTGCCTAACTAGCTATATATTAATATTCTGAGCAAGCCACCATCTCTGCCACAATCCACTAAGCAGTGTATAGTATTAACACAACAGAAAGAATTTGGAAAGTAGACTTCTGCTTGAAAAATAAAAGGTGGGAAAAATAAACCCAGGAAACAATTCTGTGCATCAGAGACAAATACAGTTCCTCTCACAGACATTCCTCAGGGAAATATACAGCAGCGGCAAGGCCAAGTCAAGAAAGCTCTCTGAGACGCAAAGCGAGATTGTAAAGTACTCTACCGCATGCTCACATTCCTCTGGGAACTGTTATCGTGCTCAAACAAATCCAACTCACTAAAACTGACAGTTGTGCACTGTTCTTTTTTCTTAAAAGATTAACATTAGGCAAAAAATATGAAGTGAGAGTATCTTGCAAGAGGCAAACTAACTAAGATATTATCTAATCACTGCTGCTAAAGGAGGGAGTATATGCTGAGACTCCAGTCTATTCTTCTTGCCTATGACCAGCACAAGAGACCTTCTGAGAAACTGTTTTTCCAAGCTGTTTTACATTCTTAAAAATAGGAGAGAAAAAGAAAACTGAATCACCTATTCAACCTATTAAAGGCTGAACTCCTCTTAAGATACACATTTCTGAAGATTTCAGAGCTATTATTTTGATGTACGTAGTAGACATGTGGCTTTGTGTATGAATATTTTCCAAATATACTGCCTTTTAAATGATTTGATCCTGGTGAACTGTAGCTTTACAGAACTAAAAAAAAAAAAAAAAAAAAA
>VXBL01010618.1:249598-260026 GCA_013400195.1 Aramus guarauna
ATGGGACACAGGAGCAAAATTAAAATTCCAATATCCAATTGCAGTTTTGTCTGTAAAAAGCTTTCTCCTTTCGTAACATTAATTAAATACATTTTTTGTATTTCAGATGGAAAAATATTACTCCAAAGATGTTTTTTAACATGATTATATTACTTTTTAATGACTTAATGAAGCCATTAATAGAACAACCCCAGCAAAGACTGAAATTTTCCTTTACATATCTGCCAGACACACAAGGTTTAACTTTAATCTTAACTGTGCTCAAATGATATCATAGTGGAAAATTTATATTTACATTGTTAGACATAAGAACAGAATTTTTGCTTTTCTCTGAACAGCATTTAGCATTTAAAATGTATTTACATCTGTACCAGACAGCTGTCTAAAAACGCATTGAAAAAGGTAAAGCATTTAATCATACAGAACTCTGATCCAACAGAGAGGGTTGTAAAATCCTTTGCTGAAACAAGGCAGACAATGTTTTAGACTAAATCCAAAGATGCCATAAGAATGCATTAAATTAAACTGTTATACTTTTGAAAAGGATACTGCCAGGTGCATAGCTTCAACTATCTATTTAATTTTTCAAAGATCAAATCTATGAACAAAACCTACCAATCTATTAAAAAAAAACCCAACAACAACCAAACTCATTCCATGATTCTGTTAGATACCACTTTACAATTAGATATAATTATTCATAAATTTGGGTAATAGCTTTGTGCACTATCTTAAGGAGTGTTGTGTCTATAGGAGATAGCTGGCTTTTATTAGTAATTTCTAATGTATTATTTGTAATGAACTAAACAAATGAAAAATTCACATACTGATAATACATAGTCTACACTAAAATTTATCTGTGCTGTCATAAAAGCACTAGCCAATCACCATTTTCTTCTCGTTGTTTCCCATCTTTCCCAGGTGAAATTATATTTAAATAAGATTTTCTTTATGGGTGTGGTAAAAATAATTTTTAAATATCTTCTGAAAACTCATAAATTAACTAGTGGTTCAGTTTCATAGCCTATAGCGCAAATGAAAGACAATCACAGAGAGTTTTTAAAATGTTAACAATGATCATTTAAAATTCAGAGGTTGATAACACCAGCAGACTTGTGCCTAAACAACTAAGTAGATGCCTGGACCTTATACATAGCCATAAGCCACATTCTAGCATACCATAACCAGAGTTGTTATACAGAACTGATTTCAGAAAAAAATCTTAAAAATTAGTTTTTTCAGGTCTCAATATTTTATTATCACACTCTGGAAATCCACCATTCTTTAAGTTTTGTCAATTATAACTTCTGATTTTTAAAAGTATGGTCCTCAGAAATATAGGTAAAAATTGAAAACATACATACAACATAATCTTACAAAACCGGACCAAAATTCTAATATACATTTAATATATAAATTAATTCCTACAAATAACCATTACTAAGTTTCAATTTTTTGTTAAAACATATTTTAAGTCTTAAAATATTTATGCTTCAAATTGTGTTTATTTTGACATTATGCCAACTTTTACTCCTCTCCTCTCTGGTTTCAGCCATTGTCATTGTTCTTTAGGACAAAGTCCTTAGTTTAGTGGTCAAATGATTGTGGGGTTATACATATACACTGTTCCTCTCTGAACATAACAAATCTGAACCTGCAAAAGCAGGTTTCTTCAAATCATGGCATGCTGGAAAGCAGTCTGGTCCTATTCAAAGTCAGTTTCTGAAAACTCCAGTTTCAGATATATTTTTTGAGACTGTACCTGTAAATCATGTCTGTGTAGTCATGTTTATATGACCTTTTTTGTGCTCTGTGATTCAATTTTGTATTCGCCAGACATACTGAAGGGGGTTACAAGTTCACAGCAAGCAAGGGAGCTGGACAGCACATGTTATGAATATTGAAGTAAACAGTTTCATAATCAGTGGGGATTAAACAGTAAATCAAATGAATCAAGTAGAAAAATGCACTAATTAATTTTTGTATGTTTGGGTTTGGGGGGAGAGGGTCGGGGGGTGGTATTTTCATTAACAAACAAAACCCAAATTTCAAAGTGAGGCATGTCCCTTCTGACCATTAGATGCTATATGAAATATCATAAATTAAGCAATAAACAGTAATAGAAGGTATAGAGTTTATTTCTAGGTACAGAAATGGTATTAAACTCTTATTTCTAAATGTTCTGAAATATTAAATACATGTCTCTAGTGATTAATAGCCTTTAAGAAACTAATTATTCTTTAATATTTGTATCATAGATAAACAGTTACAGCACCATTACTATCAGTTACAGCAAATTTACCAAGGACTGAAGCTACAGTTGCTATGTATGATAGATAGACATACAATCTCTGAGTCAGGATCATTTGCAAGACTGTGAGTGAAAATATAAAGCAATACTAACTCTAACTATCTGGTAGCTGTCAGGAAATACACAATACTACAAAAAGGATATTTTCAAGTCAGGAGAGACTAGAACAGATCTTTGTACATGGAGAAATATTGAAAACACTAGCACAAATGCTTAACTGAGCCAATGATAACTTGCATATATTCTGCTAAGGCATTAGGGTTTATTATGAATTATTATTGATTTGAGTTTTTGTATGAAAAAATAAAAGACAGTTTTACAGTATAAACATTTAACATCTAAGTAATCGATGTCTCTTTCTCTGGACTTCTATCCCATTTCTCTCTTTTAACATATTGTAGTAGCAGTGTTCAAGAAATAGCTATCAGTGTAGACAGTGGTAAAGTAAGTTTTAATGGCTTTGCATATAACATTAAAAATATCTGGCATAATTTTTCAAAAAAAATCCCCCCAAAAAGTAGAATAAAAAAGAGAAAATATGGATCAACACTCTTAGCCAGCTTTTATGTGATCAGCCATCAGGAGGTAGGGTGAAGAGAGCAACAGCAGTGGAGGGGAATGTGTTAGAAAAAAGGGCTCCACATTTTCCCAAATGTGATAGTAGGATAGAGGTTTCACAAATATGAAGGTCCTAGATGAAAAGAGGCAAAGATAAGAAGTCTGTCTGAATATGACGCTGAGGAAACAACTGCCTCATCAGTCTTGACTTCCTGAGAATTCACACAGGAGAGATGCCCTAACTGTATTTAAAAATTCAGTGACAACCATCACTGCCTTAAACACCACTTAATCACTTAGGAGACACAAATCCATAGGAAACAAGCCTCCCTTACTGCTAGTGCACAAGGTACTACTTATTGTAACAGTGGAATGAAAGTAGAATCAACCAAGCAGCCAAGTTCACACTACTGGCAGCAAAAACAGTCTGTCTATTATATTACTTCAGTGCCAACTCATAACAGTCTAAGCGGAACATAAGAAATACAGCAATTTCCTATGTTATTTTTGGAATCCGGAAGCACATTTACATATTGCCAGAAGTACAATAGTTCATAAAATCTAAAACTTGCTGCAGGACAAAAACAGTTCAGTTCATACAAAATTCAAGCTGTGAATATATATAGTGACAAATACACACTAGTCAATGCTTTTACCACTATGGGCAATTTTCTGCCTGAACTTCCATCAAGAATTATGTAAGCTCAATATAGTCATGAAAAGGAATTTGCTTTCAGTATAATAAACAATTATAAATGATATGCTGTGTTTTCAGTTTCAGGATGGACAAGGATATAGGGATTCTTTTCTGTCGGTATTTTAATTACAGAAAGGATCTTCTTCCCCAAGATAATTAAAATACTTTCATATGCTTTTCCAAGTATTTTTAATACTGCGTGCTTTATTTTACCTAAAATATCCCCAGTGAGAAAAAAAATAATTCCTCAGGGAGAATGTATTTTAATGCTCCATTAAAAATAATTTCTTTCTTAGACATCTTTGAGGTGAAACTGTTTGGAGCTTTATTCCTATTATTAATATTATGATTATTACTAATACTTAGATATGGATTTCCTATGAGAATTTTTCCTCAGTCAGATGAAAGGGAGTCGCTGAGGCATTAGAAACTTATTTCAATGACTGGTGATCCTGGTGAAAACTCTGGTGATGTATTAACATCCATAGGGATATTTACTGTGGCAATCAAAACAATATTGCTAAGAGGGCAGCACACTATAAGAAATGCCTACAACAGAATTCTGTCACTCTTAGCTGCCACTCGACCAGCAGAGAGTGTAAAGTTAACTCTCAATCTGGTTCATTCCTTTATCTCTTTATCTCTCTATCTCATGAGAAACATCTGCCTTTCTTTTTTTTACAATTCCCTCTTGTTTGTGGAGAGCAGGAATCTGAAGAAAACACAAAACAATTATTAGTAATGTGTCTAAATCCAAAACCATGGTGAAATTCACCTCTCCAAGGAGGAATAGTATATGTGCTATATCAGAGTGGTTTTATCTTTAATTCCTTTGCTTAAATGTATGAAGCTAGGTTCATGCAATGCAGTACTAAGTGAATGCTTAGAACTAAATCCACCAGTATTCTAGTTTTTCTTCTGAAATACCAGTGTGTAGAAAAGAGAATAGATCATCTCAGTTTCATGAGCATTATTGTATTTAAAAAATCAATAAACAATCATAATGCCTAAGAGAAACCAAATCAGTAGTCCCAACAAAAGGAAGATACATTTTTCAAATACAGTAGCTTAAATAAGTGAATTCATCAAGCCATTGTGAAAACACAAGTTTCATTTCTGCAATCTGGATCCACACTAATAGGTATTTAATTGATACCCATTATAGTTCCATGAATGATTGTTGCTTTAGGGTCATTTAAGAACAAATTCTTTTACTTCTCTGCACATTGTTTGTATTTATCAGATAGACATATAAATACTTTATCTACCAATCAAGAATCCCAAATTTTTTCCAATTTGTCAAAAGTAAAATCATTAGCTTTCACAACAACCAAAAGCTAAGACTGTGGTCATAAAGCCAGCAGTAATGTAACTGAAGATTTACTGCTAGTGAGAGATCTATTGCCTACTGAATATTTTTCTTTGTGAAAACAGTTCACCTCTACGACCTTTAGTGCTACAAGAAATCCGTGAATCAACAGTGTAAAAGAGCTAGATATTACTAGCTCAGCACAGATTATACTGCTCAAAAACCTACTCCAAGTATTTAAATTGCATTTTCAAAAGTAGGTATAGCCTAAAACTAGAATTAAATCTTGGCATGAGAAAAGTATTAGAGACAGAGAGCAGGAGGAAAACAATAGAGGTATTAAAGGTGATAATTATTTTAGTGGGTTTACAAGCCTGAGATAGAGAAGCACCTCTAACGAAGCACTAAAAATCAAAAGGAACTTGTGCAGATTATACTTTTTCTTATTCTATACTATAGTCTTATGCTCTGCAGTAATCTTGCTTTAGCAAGGAATTCACATTCAAAAAAGGAGCTGCACACCTGCTACTTACTGCGCATATTGGTCTTGTTTACAGTTCTGCAGGCACCAGAAGGAAACATACCTGGCACGCCTAGGTACCACAATTGAAACTGTATGAACCACGAAGGGGCACACATCTCATAGTTCTGAAAGTAATTTGTACTTTACAACTCTTTCCACTCAAATGTTTACATAGGACACTTTACGTACATGTAAAAAATTTCTTCACCAAAAGGGTTGTCAAGCATTGGAACAGGCTGTCTAGAGGAGTGGTGGAGTCACCATCCCAGGAAGGATTTAAAAGAAGTGTAGATGTGGTGCTTAGGGACATGGTTTAGTGGTGGATTTGGCAGTGCTAGGTTAACGGTTGGACTCTTAAAGGTCCTTTCCAATCTAAATGATTCTATGATTCTATAACACAATTTGATTAGACTTCAGAATTTAGTATACCTGTGAATGTTTAATTTTTAGAAAGGAGGTTACTCACATCAGATTTTAAGACAACTGAAAGATTTAGACTGTAAGGAAGAAATTCTTTACGATGAGGCTGGTGAGACACTGCAACAGATTGCCCAGACAAGTTCTGGATTCCCCATCATTGGAAATGTTCAAAGTCAGGTCGGACAGTGCTTTGAGCAACCTGATCTAGTGAAAGATGTTTCTGCCTATGGCAAGGGGGTTGAACTAGATGAGCTTTGAAGCTTCTAACCCAAGCCATTCAATGATTCTATCATTCTATAGATTTATGTTTATTAAAGTCTCATGGTTTACCTTTTTTTTGTTGCTCTAGGTACAAGCCCTCCTTTGCTAGACATATTTCTGAAAACTACAGATTCTTAATCATAATTTTCCCTACATTTTAAATCAAGGAAAATAATTCTGATTTTACAATAAAATTTCAATTAGTGATTCATTAGGGTAGGTTTTACAAAGAAACCAGGGCAGTAAGTTTAGCGTGATGTAAAATGGGTAGAGACAATGTACTCCAGTCACTCTGGACAACATCTACTTTTCTGTATTGTTTGATACACACAGATTATTTATGTCTTTCCCTCCAAGCAGTTTTTACTGGATGATAAAATAGAAAATTTTTGCAGAATAGCAGTTCCTAGAAAAGCAGGCATTTGTTATTTTAGTTGAAAGAAAAATAGGAAAGGTGTTTTTATGGTCAGAGATATCAGCAGAAGAATGAGGAGGACAGTTAGGACTACAAAGAAAAGCCTCTTAATCTGATTTTTTTTATTATTTTTATTTTTGGAAATAATATATCTGCTCACAGTACACTATAAACACTAATAATTTTTAACAGGTGTTGGAAGCAATATTATTGCATTTATCATTTTAAAATAATTAATCACCAAAAAAAATAATTTATGAAGACCATTATAACAGAACCATATATTAGAACTACCCAGGAAATATTAAATGTTTGGAGACATGAATGAATACCAGAAGATATTGAAATTTATCCTGAAGACAAGATAGCATTTATGGATGGCAAAATTGAGTAAAACAATTTAATGTATTATGCAATATCTATTCAGGCACACTAGTGAAAATCCAACCAAAATCGGTAACTACACCTGAACTGAAAAAACATAATACTTTAATGAATTAAACCTTTTTCTAACAACAAAGAAGTACCTTCCCAGGTCATACTAAAACAACTTAAGCTTGATTATGAAATGAAAATAAAAACCATAGCCATCATGGTGGAGACAATGACTCTAGGAGGAAAGTCAATGGACTATTAAATAGGAAATCATCTGTTTTCAGATTTTACTTCACCACTATTACACTCCTTAGGTGAGCCATTATCTGGTAGAGGGGGCCTTAATTTTCTGGCAGAAAATTTCCATGCATTTAGCATAGCTATTCATATCATAATGTGCAATCACCTCTTCATAAGAAATTCCAGCTAAAATGTATGTTTTCCCAGCATGGTGCCCCCATTAGTACATCCAACTGCCTAGCGAACTCAAAAGACTTAATGTTATTCCATTACTGGCTGTTGAAGGCCTCATTATCTAATCTTGGCCTACTGGATGGCTCATACTTAGAAAAAAATTTTTCTCCCCTACTTTGTCTTCCCACAGGGCACTACTCACTGAAATAAGTCATAAACAGTTATACATAAATAATATTATCTTACTAGTTAGAGACCTCTAGGTCACATGAATTGTTGGACTAGTACTGAAGTGTATTTGTTGTTTCCTTTTTTTTAAAAAAAACCCAACCCTCAGATTCTTACTGTTGTCCAGATAATGAGGAGAAGACATATTGAAAGAATATTGTTACAATAAATTAACCCATGGACATTTGGTTTACGAGCTTCTGCTAGCTGGATTAGCCTCTGGCTAATCTGAAAATGCTATGGAACCTCATACACATTTTTAGTACTTTACACAATTAGGATTTTTTTTTTTTCTTTTTCAAAAGAAAAGATCAGAACTTTATGTCTACTTTTCTGACATGCAGAACTGCTATTTCTATTTAAAGAGTTGAAAACTCCTTCCTCCCTCTCTCCATCTCTGGCAAGAACTAAAGTGTTTGGGTTTACAGGGTGCAACATGTGAACAGACAATTTCATCAGGTCTCCATGGGTTTGGACTGATAAGGAGTTAGAGTCTTCACCAAATGTTACCAGGAAGAAAGAGTGCTATAGTTTCTGATATAGTTATTAACTTTGCTACCTAAGTCCTATCCAACCAGATCAATTGTTAAAAAATTCTTTCAGGTGGTAAAATCTGCAAGAGTCCACAACAATTAAAACAGAACACACTACTGGAAAAGTTGAGACAGTACAGACATTCTGGGACCAACTTTGAAAGCAACAATATTCTTGTGTTTTAGGGAAATACAAAACAAGTAATCTTATTTACTTACAACTTCTACTGTATTATTAGTGCATTTTTAGTTAGTTTATCAAAATATGCCATGACCTTGGTGTGTATGTAGCCAGTGACTCAAGACAGGGCACCAAAGTAATATAATCCATGTTAAAGAATATGTATCTCCCTAGAGCTACAGGCAAGGCTGATTGGAACTGTAAGCACATCATCAAAAGTCAAACAACAACAAAATGAAAACTGGGGTGAGTATCTGTATGTGCAAAACCCACATACATCAGAAAGAAGTCATTTCATCTAATGGCTGCTTTTAAAACTGACCAGCCAATCATCTAAGCTCTCTATAGACACCTCTTCAGTAATATAGTCTGCAGCTATTTTAGGACAAATTTCTGTATTCTTCCTCTACTGACTGCAAATACAGGCAATTACTAGACATCTGAATTTTACACAGATTAAATTAGGGGAGGTGAATTCCACACATACTGTTTAGGCACCTTCTTCATTAGGAGGTATGCATGTACAGTTCACTCTGAAGCACAGGCAAAGGATATTAAACTTGTTCTCTGGGCAGTTTATCTGCAAACAGAAACAAATGAAGCCTAAGACACAGTGATTGCCATGAAAGACTATGTCTGGATATGCCAAGCCACTGCTGGATGATTTAGCAGACCACTAGCCATGCCTGGAAAGTCTCTATATGGTTTGCCACCAAGCTTTCTGCAAGGTTGCCTGTTCAACAGCTGCATAGAAAGGAAAAAAACAGATTAACCATTATGTCTAGGACTATACAGCATAGACAAGCTCAATTTATGATTCTCCTTAAATTAAAACATAGCCAAGCTCTGAACAGAATATGGACTTATTAGGTTTCTCATTGTTTCTTTTTATGGTATGCTCATCATTTTAAATATTGAACCCTTTTAAATTCTCAGTAATTTTGAAGTTTATTTGTTTGGGACATAATTATATCTGTGTGGCTAGATAGCTGTAATGATCAGCAGCTTTGCCTGTCTTACAAAGATCACCAACATGTCTTATAAATGTCCAACAAAATCATATTTTCGTGTCTTCCAGGAGAGATGTAAATATCACTATATCATTTCTCCTACTGAATGAATTCATTAAGCATTTTGATATTAGTGTGATAATATCATGACTGATACATTCTAACACATCTTCTGTGGTTGTAAAGCTTAAAAAATTCTATTTGAGACCACACTATATTTAATTAAGTTTTGCTGTAGTCTGAAAAAATCACATGCCCATTAGGATTAAAATACAAGCAAAACAGGAAGTGATGCAGATGCTTCTACCAAAACTTCTATAAGAGTAACTTCTAGAAGAAAAGGAAAAACTAGTACTCTGGTTTATGAACTATATGATGTCTATGCGATTAAGCTACAATTCTTCTTCATTGTACAGCTTTCAGTTTCATGGCTCTAACTGCTGTTGGTTTTGGAGAGGTTCCCTTAGATCAAATAGCACTCTACAGGAGATGAATCTCTGAAAGGACAGCCATGAGTAGTTGTTGTGTATAAATTAAAGATCATAAGATAATTCAAGTTGAAGAGACCTCAGGACTTCACCATTTCAATCCCTTGCTCAAAGCAATGTCACTTCTGAGGTCAGACCATGTTCAGAACTTTATCAGGTCTTGAAAACCTGCAAGGATGGAGATTACACAATCTCTCTGAGCAATCTGTTCCACTGCATTACTTTCCTCATGGTAAAAAAATTTCTCCTTATATCCAGTCCAAACCTGTCTTCCAGTTTATGCCTTTGCTCTTATGCTCACACCATGCACTGCAGGGAATAGCTTGCTCTGTCTTCTTGACAACTTTCTAGCAGGTGTGGAGGATGCTGTCAGATCCTTCACGAGGCCTTCTTGTCCCCAGCCTAGTTTCCTCAGCCTCTCTTCATAGTGCAAGTGGTCCAGTCCCTCAGCCTTGGTAATCTTGGTGGCCCTCTGCTGAATTTACTCCAGTTTATTGAGGTCCTTCTTATACAAAGAGGTTACTTTATATGGTCTGTTCATGCTTCCAAATGTAACATTTGAAATGCTTCAATGTTCTGACTGAGTCCTGAAGTATTTTTTTCAATCCTCTGTTATATCCAGGAAAAAGTAATTGCATTCTTTATTGGTTTTATGTGTTACTACTTCCAACCATATAAGTAAAAGAAAATACAGCTTAGAGAAAG
>VXBL01010623.1:0-10514 GCA_013400195.1 Aramus guarauna
GGTGGTTTTAATCTGTCGGATATCTTGTAGATGTGCTCTCTCTTTGCCTCCCTTTACCCAGCTTTTTCAGTCTTACACTCCTGCTAACCTCATGTGATTTTTTTTCCATTCTGCTTGTGATGTTTCATTTTGGGTTTTGCATCATATTTATGTATTTTTACACATCTTTCATATTAAACTCTTTCTTTTTTAATTTTGCTTATTTTGCAGAATATATTT
Organism: Aramus guarauna; assembly: GCA_013400195.1. NCBI lineage: Eukaryota > Metazoa > Chordata > Aves > Gruiformes > Aramidae > Aramus > Aramus guarauna. The sequence continues at coordinate 220 of VXBL01010623.1, forward strand.
TTATGTTTCTTCAGTTCCTCATTATTCAGACACAAACCATCAAGTCCATCGTCATAGATGATGCTGTGATGTGATGGTTCATGTATCTTTCAAATAATAAGCCACAATTTTTTTTTCAGCCTCACATGGTCTACTTCATGTTACTTCCACTCCCAAAACATCTACATCTGCAAAAATGTCAGAGCAAGAGACTGGTAAATGGCATTTGTTTTATTTCCAATCCTCGATCTTTCTTGATATTTAAGTAGAACTATTCCAGTATTTGGTATTTGTCATGTTTTTTTAATGTTGTCTGCAGTGGTCTTTCATTTGTTCATTAAGGCTTCATGTTATTTGTAATAATTGCCAGTGTCCAGCAGTGCTAGCCTCGAATAAGTGATCCTGATATTATCAGGCTATTTCAAGGTAGTGTCATAGTACTGAAGGCCTGTGGGGGGGTGAGTGGAACAGAATTTAGCAGATGAGAGGAAATTGTTGAACTTTGAATTTTGGGTTGTCAGTATAACAGTTGTCCTTTGGGGAAGAAATGTTTTGTCTTTAGCTAGTAGGTACTTTTTAAAGAGATTTGTTGGTTGAACATTTGTAGGCAGTTACAACTTTTTAAAGTAGTTTCTAATATTCAAAAGACTGCTGCAGTACAGCATTTTAGTACTAAAATTATTTTACAGTAATTTCTGCTAATAATATATTGCTTCTCCCCATGTATTTATGGAGAACATAGTTTTTTAGGCAGAATATGTGCCTTTGTATTTGAGCATGAGATTTTTCCCAGAATGTGGTAATAAAAAAAGTAGAGGGTTGCTCTGAGGTTCTTATCTGTGTTTCTGTTCATGCCAGGATGACTTAAGCAAGTGATATTTTATTACATGATTATATCAAATATCATTCTCTTTCTGGGGACCAACTTTAAAATCAGTTGCCTTGATTGTGCAGTATACTATGCTGAGACAACAAAGCAAGAATATACAAAGCTGTCTTCTGAGTGAAAAATTAGTTGAAGCTACTTGTCTTGGTATGTTTACAAGTGGCGTTCAGTATTGTAAGGGCAGTGAGCATTAATCTTTTTGAATGCACTTACGTAAGTGCTATACAGTGCTTGTGTGTCAAAGATGCATGTCTTCTGATTGAAATAATTTTATTTATAGAATTGTTGAGCACACACAAATTGCATGGAAACATAGGGCTGTGGATGCTCCACATTTACTAAATGTACAGACATAGTATTAGGAATCTCAGGAAAGATTTGGTCCTTAATTTTAAGTGCACAGGTTCACAAGTGCTGGGTGGTCTGAACTGTAAAATACTTCAAGAATAGTAAGGCTATGTTTCCCTGGTCAATATGTTTAAAGTAGAACATATATCTCAAATAATGTAAAACTTAGGCCTGGGTTTTCCACTCATTTGCACTTTTGTACTCTTCATTTTGTTGGTGTAGAATTAGTAGAATAGATGGCTGAATTGCTCTGAAATCAATTTGGTTGGTTTTCCAGTGTGTGCCTGAATGGGTAACTGGCCAAGGTACAAAGCAGTGGTATATCAGACCTTGAAGTCTTCAGTGTAAGAGAGCTGTATACTTTTTTTTTTTTTTTTTTGGTCTTTTCAAGTTACACATTCCAGCTCAATGCTGACAGCAAATGGACAGCTTCTTGTGTTTCTTGCTCTTTTGGTTAAGTGCAACTTAGTAAACATAGCTGCAGAAAAAGTGGGTTTGTTAGCAATGTATTTGTGAGAGGCAATGGGATCTAAAATCCTAACACACGAAAATGACCTATTTCTTTATTACAGTAACTATTCAAGCACCTTTCAAACCTGTTCTATCTGATAACAGCGAAGTGGAATTGGATAAATAATCATTAATGTTTTTTGCCATCTGGAGATTAGCTTATTACAACATACATTTAGTATTCATGTGTTCCCTAGTGTTATTTGTTAAACTTTGGTCAGTGTTCTTTTAGTTCCTCATCACAGATAAATTTAGAAAAGTCTTAGCTTTTATGTATTACAGAATTCACACTAAACACAAACATGATGCAGCTGTGTTAATACTCCATGGGTGGTATTGACAGTTATCCTGCCTCTGCATGAATGCAATATTTTTGTTTCTTTTTAAAGTTGAAAACTATTTTGTCCAAGGTCATTTCAGTCAAATCAAACTATCTTCATTTGATGGAAGACTTTTAGCAGCTAGTCAAGTGTGACTTTACTCCTCTCTGCAGCATGTTCTCTCAGAACTACCATAGCATTCTCTCTTGATGTAAAGATCGGGCTACTTAAATTTCTTATTACTTGTCCTTCAACTTTAATCAGTCATGACTGTTCTTAGCATCAAGAGCACCTACTCTTCGGTTTTTCATGTGCCACTGCCCATAGAAATAGACCATATTTGTTTCATGCTGGCTGCATAACTTTTGTAACAGAAATGGTGGTCTTAATGATATGATAGAATTTAATTTTTTTGCATTTCTGTTTTCATTAAAATATTGTCATAAAAACATAAAGATGTTTTTAAGCTATTTTCCACCGAAGGATGGTCTTTTTCAACAATGCTGTTTATGTCAAAGTAACTTTGTGGCAGTTGTGGGGAAAACCAGATCCCTGGGCAAAATGTGAATTTGTTGACTATTTGTTGACACTCAGGAAAGTGTTTTGATACCACCTGTGTAAAGACTGTCTGCCTCAGTATCTCAAAACTTTGTCTGTCTTGTTAGCTATTTTCTTAGCTTCCCAGAGACCAGCTATGATCAACATCTCTTTCTTACCTGGTAACCAGATGTATAGTGATAGGTAAATAGCACATATTTGCATTATAGTTTCCACTTTATCATCACTGCCCTGGACCGTAGTAAGAACAGAAGTCATTATCTTGAAACAAAATGTCTGTCTCAGGTTTCTTGTGCAATACTTTCATGTCAACTATTTCTTTTTATTGGCAAGTAGAAAGCATTCTGCTCAGACTGAGCAACTAAGGAACGTACTTGTATATTACTGTAAGCAGTTTTATGTAGGTTTAGTTCTTATTTGAAATTTTCTCTGCCTAAGCTCTTTGAACAGATACAAATTCTGTGTCTTGGAAATGTACTAGATAAGAGAATACCATTCTGATCTCCTGTTGTATCCATACAATAGGAGGCATCATCTGGCTTATTGTTCTGTCAGTAGTCCTACAGCTGACTCTCAGGCTGTTCACTGTCTTGATTTTTATTTGTATCATTGTTTCCTTTTACAGAGCAGCTTCTGACAGCTAGGTACTGTGGCATTTTAGTGGCCTTGATGCCACTGCCACTTTTAAAACTCACAATCTTTTTTCAGGTCCTGATGAAACACAGCCTGTTTCTTCAAGATCCACAACATTTGCTAGCCCAGAAATACGATCAACAAAATCTGGTAATGACATTTCTTGAAAATGTAATTTTATTAGTATTCACATTTCTCACAAGAAATGTCCTCACACTTTTGGTTGTATTGTTAATTTACATTTCTTTATCTTGGTGTTAATATTATTACAGGAAGAAGGTGGGATATCGCTGCATTTGGGATAACAACGTTGCAATAGTAGGCTTTTAGGATTATCATGACACAGAATAGTGGAGTATTACAGTTAATTTTTTTTTTTTTTGTAATTTCATATTACAGACAAATTATGTTTTTTCTGGAAGTTTTAAGGACAGGGATGACTCAGATGATCACTGTTTATTTGTACTTTGGTTGAACATGAGTTTACTCATGCTACAATTACTGATTTACATCAATACTGAGCCGTGCCCCAATTTAGTTGTCCTGATTTTGCAGAAGTGCCATATCAACAGATTCCCTGAAACCAGTATAACTACCAGAAGCCACCAGTGGATAGTTATTCTAAATAAATAAATAAATAACAGTACTTTTGTCACTCATAATACTCTATTTGTGCAGTGTAATTTCCCTATTATGATTACAGAAATATTTATTGTGATAAAGGGTGATTTGACAGGCTCAAGCTGAACATAAACTGTTCAAATACCTTTGCAACCTTTTATATTTGGCTCAAGTAGAACTGGGTTAATTATTCTGACGTTTTCTTAATGTCTAATATGATAATTTCTCAGACAAGCACCAATATGTGGGTTTTTTACTGGTTTCTGGTTGTGAAAACTTACTCTTCAGCCTCTGAATGAATGAAACTATTCTAATGGTTGAAAGTGTTGAGTGAGGCCCATAGAAATAACAGGGTTAATAGTAATGAATATGTAATTTCAAAATATTAATTATTAAGCAATTAATGAATATTAATTTCAAAATAGTGGAGAATGGACCCTTAAGTCCTTTCATTTGAATATATTTCAAGCAGTTGTCTAAGACATTTTCCTGACAGTGAGACAGTGTAGGTCCAAGGCTAATAGAAATATATTATCACATATATTGCTGTATTGCTTGAGTACAGTTTTTTAAACTAAACTGCATAACGTTGTAATTAAAGAAAACATTTGCAACAAATTGATTTTGAGCTGGCGTGTCTATGGTAGATGTGATGCTTTCAAACACCCTTGAAACGTGTTATACCAGACTCCAGTAAAATTAAACTGGTTGAATTATGGTATTTTCTTGACATTTATTTATTCTTATATAATAATCTTAAGTATATAGTTTTCCTATTCTTCCTTGCCAACATTCATTTAGTATTCTTCTACTTCCTGTGTTCAGAAAATAAACTAAAACTTAACCAATGCCTTACAAAATGACACTGAACAAAGGCAGTTCTATCAATGCTCAAGGTTCTGCTTGTTTTACTGTCCCTGCATGAAGAAATGCTTCATTTCCTTTCAATAATGACAATTCCATCCAAAGTGTATTTCATGTTGTTGCCAGAACTCCCTTGCAGTAAAAACTGCACTAAATGAGTATTTAACAGGAAACTTTTAGTAGGTGTCCAGCTACCTGTAATTGCAGGTTAATGGCAAAGCTTGCAGATTCCAACTAAACATTCTTAAAATGAAGAAATGGAGATGAGTTAAGTTTTATGCATTTATTCTTCAGAGGTATTAATCAGTCTTTATCATTAAGGCATCTTCCATAGGGAGCAATAATTTACGATCAAGTGCCTTAACAGATAGTTTCAGTAATGGTTTTCTATACATTGATATAATAGCACATCCAAGTTCAGTTCTTTATTCTGTATGCTTTGCCTAAAAAGGAAGTTATATTGCACTCTTTTCAAACTAGAGGAATCCCAACACAATGTTTGGGAGAATAGAGAAAATTACGTCTGATCTAGTCTGGTATTCAACATAATCATTTCCATGTGAAGATAAGTCCCAGATTTGAAGAAGAGTTACAAATGTGATTCAATATGATGATAATGTTTAATTAACATATTCTAGGCATAGGCACGGTATGAAATGAGAACCATTAGCATGTACAGTTGTTTGTATTTAAAGGACTTGGAATTCCGGTTTGTGTGTGTGTGTTGGGGAGGGGAGGAAGGTGGAGAGAGGAGAGTGAATAGAAGGATCTTTCAACTAAAGGAAGGTGAGGAAGTCCAGGCACACAGTGAGGACTGCAGTAAAATACGTCTTGCATGTTATTTCCTTTGGATTGGGTCTCTTAGTGATCTTAATGATATCTTTAAAAAAACCTATTGCTTAATTGATAGCTTTTTTATTAGTTGTTTTTAGCAAATGTTTACTTGCCAAGGTTCTTTAAGCCTGTTTGAACTCTTCCTCATTTCTTGAAGACTGATTAATGACATCATATTTACTGTGCTCTATGGAGCTACGCAACCCAAAAAACTAGTGTGGTTATTCAGGTAATGAACAATACTTTCAATCTGCACTTACTTTTTTCCTTTAAAACCACAATCTTATCACTTATGCAGAGACTGCCTATTTCAAGGTGACTTTCCTATTTGATATAGCCACGTAGGGATCAGTCCTCAAATCTACACCTCATCCTTTTTGGAAACCTGACAAGCAGTGATGGGTAAGCAATGTGGGATTCCATTTTAGTTTTCATCACATTGCCACTTGCTTCCTTTTTTCTGCTGTGAACACCTTCAGACATGTTTGGGTTTAGTCTAAATGGCAAGCCTCTTAACTGTTTTGTGTCAATCACTTCTTGATCAGCAGCTATAAAGCATTTTTGGTACAAAGTACTAAATGAACGGTCTTTTATACCAACTTGTAACAATTTCATTTTTCTGTTGGTGTAATTAAAACTTCAGAAAGTGTAAAATAAAAAGTTTCTCAGGAGTTCTGTCTAGCATCAGATATTGGATCCTATTGCCACCATATTGGGCTGCATACCTTTCTCTTTATTCACACAATACAGAGAGGACTTTTAAACGTTCAGTATCTTGCTTGTGTTTGCAGTTACACCATTTTGAACAGCACACATTGTGCTGGGTACTGTGTTGTGCTGTCCCAGCAACAGTCAGATTCCTCAGCATTTTAAATCCAGATTTTCTTTTCAGCTCTTAATGAGACACAGAGAGTTTCACAATTCATGTCTAAAGCATCTGGAGTTCCGGAAATACCATCAATCCAAGCTGGTAATGACATTTCTTGCAAACTGAGTGTTCTTGACAGTGAGGAATTGTCAGAAGAGCTCCCAGTGTGCTTTTGGTGAAAAGTTGGTTTAATTTTCCTTATTCTGGGGATATAACTGCAAGACAAAAATTCTGCATTGGGTACTACTTTCATTTAAGGCAATGTATGTGATGTTTACAATACTGGATTATAATTTTTTAAAATTATTATTCTTAGTTCATTTTTGCAATACTAATTGGTACTATTACCCATAATTGCCATTGACCAATTATGTCTTACTTAATGCAATAGAATTTTACAGTATAATGTCCTGGGCACTTCTGTGTCTGTGAAATACTTTTAATCAAACTTCTCCATTATATGCAGAATATCCTGATACAGATAACTACTGCATTGCTTGATGTGATACTGCTTTTTATTTTATATTTACTTTGTTACTACTATAGTGAAGTTTTGTGGTTATTGGTAGGTAAGACATCTTCCTGGTCAGTTACAGTGCTGGAGTGTTTGTGATGTGTGTAGGGAATTTTCTTTGTAGATTTATTTTCTGTTGACTTTTCATGTTCACTTGTGGTTTTAAAACAGTTAAGTTGTTCAAGTTGTAAATACTGCAGTTGTGTAGAATATTCATGTATATTTCCCATGAAGGAGGACTCTCAAGCTGTGCTGTAGTGACAAAATTCTTATTAGGGAGATGAAAGATAGCACAGTGGGCATTGCAAACCCAAGTTCAAGTTCTTTTTAAATAGCTTAAGACTTAGTAGTCCAGATATGTCTGTGAGAAAAAAGAAAAAATATGTTTATTTGGGGAGATAAAAAGTTTGTCAGCCTTCTGCATATACCCTAATGATTCAAGCCAGTTTCTTATTTTTCTTCCTCCATACGACAAATTTAATGCTGAACACAAGAAGTCTCCTTTTCTTCTTTTGGTGTGCTCTTGTCTTCTACTGCAGACCCCTATAGATATTTGCAAATTTTCTATAGTATTCCACTGTACACTAACAAGTAGGTACTCTGTTTTATATTTGCCACTTTAACTGCTGTATTTAACAGTTCTTCGACTCAGTGCCTGTAAAGATGCAAATACTGGCTAGGTAATTGAGAAAACATATTTATGGAGCTCTGTTACTTCCATTTTTCAGCAAACAAAATGAAGACAGAGAGGACAGTAAATAGCCCAGAGCCAGAGAAGCGTGTAGTCAAATAGATCATTCAAAGGGAGAAATTTCTGAAACTCTTTCGATACATCCCCCTGTCAATCAAGTCTATAAACTTTTATTGCATTTTCAAAGGATTTTGTTTGCTTAGACTGGAGAAGTCTAACAGAGTTCTTTCAGAACAAGAATTCCATGTTTGAAATTTTCTCTTTGTTGGACCATCAAATTTGTGCTTTTGTACTTTTCGTATAATGTGTTCTTGCAAGCGTGATGGCAGTTTCAAAATTTTGATTCCATTTTCTGAGGCGTCTACTGTTTGACCTCTCTTCTGTTTGTTTTAAGATTTTTGCTCTATGCTTTTATCAGAAATTATCTTCTCTCTTTTTTTCAATAATACATTCTTATACAAGTACAGGGGTTTTTATCATGATCTTTGTATTTCACTGTTATCATTTGCATATCTGTTCACTAATTTCTGGAAAATGAATGTGACTCTTCTTTTAGCTCATGCTTGTCTAACTGCGTGCTTATGAGATTCTGTCTGTTTAAAGTACTTCATACCTCTTCAGGATGAAAACCTGCTCCTATAAATTAGGGAGATACTGTTTCACTAGAGATTCTTACAGATTTTGGTTAAGAAAGCACAAATAGGTTTTCTTCTAATACTTGGCTCGACTCCTGATGGAAATCCTTATTAAGTTCACCTATATGCATTTTTCTGCAAAGAAGCTATTGTTTCCTTTTTTCCTAGGCATATATTTTTTTAGCCCCAAACTTCAGATTTTTAAAGGTGGAGAAGAATATAGTAATCAGAGCTAGTTAATTGTTTTTCAGATTAAATATAACGGGGTCGTATCCAAAACTTGTCAGTATCTTTGATGTGGACTGAAGTTCTGGCTACATATTCATTGACTAGTTCTCAATTTTTAATTTGAAAATACTTGTTTGATGCTAGAAAATGTATTTTGGCATTTGTCATTTATTGCAGTTAAAAGGCAGCTCTGGAACATCATGACTGACGTTATTATCTACTAGGAGCAGTGTTTAGCAGGTGGTTAGGAGTTTTTGGTAATTGATGTATGATTTATTTGGTAGGAAAAGTATACCTGAGAAACCACAATTTAAATACTGATATATTTGGATGTGATTAAAATGATGCCTTCATATGCATAGAGAGACTGCCATAACATCTCAAGATAGTTTCCATCTCTAATCTTAGCTCTCCCAAGACCAGTCCTGGAGCCCACATCTTTTTCTTCACTGGAAACCACAAGAACAGCGATGGGTAAACAGTGATTCTATCATAATTTCTATCATTTTGGCAATACTTAAATATGAAAAACATTATTTTTAAAATTTAGTCAAAACCTTTTGATTTTTTTTCCTGTTAGTGGCAATGCCAAACATAGCAATGAGGTGGACAGTCATTTATATGAAAGATAACAAAGAGATACTTAATTGTTAAGCTTCTCAATCTCTCTTTGTAATTTTCTGCTCTGTAGGCCTAGTTCACTAAAAGGTTAACAGTTTGTATTCTACATTAACTCAGCTAGGCCACTCTGATTAAAAAAAAATTGAATAAACTGTAATGAATGCAAATATTTATGTAACAACGCTGAATGTAATGTGGGCTTCATTCATTTAAGACTATACTGACACTGCTTTGAAAAAAACCTGTTCATCTGTAATATCTGAAGGCAGTTTTCTGGTTTAATCTTAGTTACTCAGAGACCAAAGCTGAAATCTACTTCTCCTTACCTTGCAAGCCAAGGAACAGTGGAGGGTAAATATTTTGTTTCTTTTCCCTTGCCATCACTTTACATAATTTCCATCTGCTTTAAGCAATACCTGGGTTTGTTAATGCACTTTGGCTTGCGAAAACACTTGTTGCCACACTAATGACATGATTCTTATGTTTGAATTTGCTTTTTTCCATCACTTTAAAAAACAATTTTTGCAGGGACAGCTAGCAAAAAGAATATGTCACAAAATGCCTGTGAGTCTCTAGATGAAGTTTTTATTTTGAAAATTCTTTCTAGAATGAAATATTCCAATATGGCAGAAACATAATGTTAATTCCTCTTAGTCTTGCTATTTATGTGGTATAGCTGTCTCATAGATTCTTGACAGGATATCAGTTATTTTCTTCACTTTCATTTTGCTAACTTGAGCACGGAAATTCAAGCTTGATGCATAAGCATGTTACTCATTGGCTTAGAGACTAACCTGAAGGAAGAATGGGAACTTTCAGATGTCATGGGGAATGGTGAGCCTTTATGTAGTCTATTTTTTGTAAAAATAGTAATGATAATAGTGACAACAGTAAGAAAATACCTTTTTGCAAAAATTATTGAACTTCTAAGGAGAGTTGGAGCTATGACGGAATATTGATAGAATAATGTGCAGTTTATTCCTTCATGCTGGAATAAGGAATGCACTAGTATGTGTGGTTGCTTGCGTTTGAGAAGTACCCACCACCTGTCATCTTGAATTCTGAATATAAAGATGAGTCTTTTGGCTCCCATGTTCCCTCTGCAATGATTGGTTTTAAGTATCTTTCAAGGAAATGTGAGGAGTGCCATTTTCCTGCTGATGGAGAGCCATTTAGCTACTGATC
>VXBL01010682.1:0-18564 GCA_013400195.1 Aramus guarauna
TAGAAAGATGAAGTTTTGCATTATTTTTTAAACTTGGAAATTTTATTGACTTCCAAAAAAAATTTGTACAAGTGAAGATGGCAAGGTCTTTGGCTTCCAGGAGTGTTTTCTATGTCTTCAGGCTTCTGTCATTGTTTGATTCAGGATTCTTATTTTTTTACTACAACAAAAAGAAAGGCACCTATAATCTATAGGGGAGTTACATTTCAGTACAAGTATTTCCTGCTGTAAAGTTCTACCTATGTTTTTTAGATTCTACAATTTGTCTTGGATTTACTAGCAAAATCAAAAACAGAGCAAATGAGAAGAGAATAGTTCTGCAGGATACTTGTATATACATAGAATACCCATTAAATAACTTTCTATGAAAATCATTTTGGAAGGTGTTCTAATTAGTAATAATTAGTAAATGAATATTGAGTAAAGAACACACAAGATTTTTTTAAATAACTCTAAATGAAAGCCATTACCTAGAAGCATCAAAGGCTGTCTTTTTCATTGAGTTCATGCTTTATAAACCTTGTATACGTGTGCTTTGTGCTTAGGAAGGCAGCTTCAGCCACACACATCTATTTACTCTGCTGAAGAAAACTCAAATGTTTCTTTTTTGAGTTTGCATGCTTGTTATATAACTGTAATTGCATTGCTATCACATGCCTACAAATATTTCCCCCCCACCATTTTCAGTGTCTTTCATGCGCAAACCCAAAAGCTGCAGTCTCTTTCAATTTTAGCAGTTATGTTTAAATATAGCTTGTTTTAATTACAAACTCTTTTTTTTTTTTTTCCTTTCCCTATCACATTTTTGTGTTCTAAAACCTCTCCTGGAAATTCTTACAGACGTAAGCTGTAGATAAAGTCTGCAATCCTCATATAAATAGCAGCATGTAACACAGTCCAGGAAAAGATCAGCCTCTTATTTTTGTTTTGCATTTCACTAGAATAGGTTTCTGTATAAATGCCTCATTTCTCTCTTTTCCCTTCATAAATATAGAATCTGACTCCTGGAAGGTGACTTTCGACTACACTATGCCCTGAAATTCTCACATTTAAAAGGCAACAGTGCTGGGTTAATGCCCAAGACATTGTGACTTCCCCTCTTTAAGCCAAACAAACCCATCTCAGCTACGAAAGGCCCTTGATGTAAAGTGTCTCATCAAAGGGATGAAAGAAGTGACATGAAAGAGACCACGAGCAAGGGGAGCGTATTTGTTTGGCCACCCCACTAACAAAGGCTGTGCCTATCCCATCACAGCCCCTAAACTTTTGGCATTGAGAGTGGGAGGAAAGGATGACCCAGAGGAGGAGGGCCCTTCAGCACCACAGTATACTTTTCAGATTTCCTTGGCCATCAGGAATGGTAAAAATATGGACTTAAAAATACAAACATAAACTATGCTTAACCCTACCTAATTTTAAAAATTCTAGTTCTGTGATGTTGTACTTGTGTATTAGACACAATTATTCACAAAGGGTGAAAAATGGAACCTCTTTGCTTGTTTTTCCTAAATGTGACTTTATAATTATCTGACTCCCCAAATATTTCTGTGTCCCTGAACAGCAATTCCCTCTGTCCTCGGATCCAGAGATGATGCGAGTTCTTCCGTCTGACCCATTGAAGTTCCTGGGACTGGCTTCCAGCACTGACATTACCTACCGTTGCCAGCCTGTAAATCAAGTCAGTCTAAAACATGTCAAGGAGGGTGCTTGGCTGATACCTGAGCTTTGTATCTTCCTACAACTCATGCTTCTGTAGTAAACATGGTATCAGACATGAAAGAAGAAGAAGAACCAATTTATGATTGGCTTCTAGCCTGAGTACTGAAGAATATTTTTACTGTAAAACATGAGCCACCCTGGGTCAGCTGGAGACTGTCCAAGAGTTTTAGAACTACATGCTTAGTTTCTATTGCTCTTTAAAGCTATTACAAGAGAGGCAGGATATAAATCTATGTTTATTAAGGCAGTATCTGTGTGTATTACACTTCTACAGGCCTGAGGCAGTGTGCTACTACAACATGATATGTAATTTCATTGAAGCCCTGAAAAAAATCTTGGTTGCTAGAATCGCCTGAAGAACATTTGGCCTAAAACTTATTTAATGTACACTTACATCTATAACTTCAGAAGCAGTAACCTCTGTAACTTAACAAGTAACTTAGATCTTGGTGATTGAGATGAATCCAGCCTCTTTTAGAAAGGCAAGTATGGATATTTTGGTTTTACTTCCTGTAATTGCCAAAGATAAATTTTTGCCTCAGTGTTTGTAATAAACTTTATAGTTATTTGAATACAACTGTCCTGTCTTGTGCTTGATAAGCCTATGCTACTGGCAACAGCAAACACAGCAAATAGGTCTGTAAAAATCTGAACAAAGCAGAGGCATTTGTAGATATTAAGATAGCTATCATGAACTTATACATGCTCTAAATGAATATTTTTTAAAAGCTAGGTGCCAGTTTCAGCTATACAAAAGGAAGTGCTACCAACACTGCAGAATGTTTCTTTAGAATGGATACGGAGTTACTAATGGTGCATCCATGCAATTGTATATGTATTCCTGAAGTAAGGTGTGCATGTGTGGTATTAATAGACAGGGCTGGGTGTCACAAAATGGGTAGTACAGGCACTGGAAATATGGCAACGGTCACTGTATTCTATTCAAATCTAGTATAGGATTTTCATCAAGTTTTAGTATCTTATAATAGAGCACTGTTACTATAGCTAAGGAAGCTGGTAAGAAAAGGGATACAGCAAGTGTTTCTGAGTAGTGCTATTGGCTCTAAAGCTGTCTTTAAAAATTTTTACTTATGGCATGACTCTAGAGTCAATGCAGATCTGTGACCGTGCCTGAGGATGCTACTGCTTAGGATGGGCTACACCAGGATGGCCTCGCTGCACCTTGGTATTCAGATCCTGGACTAGCTGAGGTCAGGTCTGGTTTCTGGAAACATTCTTACTGCTGAAATTACTGGGGATTAACAATCCCATCTTCTCTTTCCTCTGCCAAAGCTTTCTGATAGCAAAACAACTCTGCCCAGCTTAGATGCTATTGTTTGATCCTCCCCAGGTGGCTACTTCATACTTGGGTCTCAATGTTACTTAGAAGTAAATTATGACCGTAATAACTGAGTCCAGGAATTAAATCAAAGATCGAAGTGACTTCTGCTTCTTAAATCAATCAATCAATCAATAAACAAACAAACAAACAGGATACTCAAGCCTCATTTTTTAGGGAAAAGTTAGAATCTCCCACCCAAACCTCCACTCTCAGGCTTGACTGAAGCATGGTAATTCTCAGCCAGGCCTGTTACATGGAAAGGAAAGTGGACTGATGTTGCTGTGTTACTAAGTTTTCTTTAAAGCATCTGTTTTATTATTAATATACTTTTAATAGCATCTCTCTGATTGTTTTACAGACTGACTACAACTTAAGTTAATGCTGAGACATTAAAAGCTTGCTCTTAAATTTTTAACAAGAATAAAAATATACACAGAGCATGGACTTTGCTGAACTATCTGGATCTGATGTGAAAACAAGCTAATACCATTTCACACTTTAGTTTAAATATTTTATTGGAAGTCACAGATTCTTCTGATTTATATTTTTGCGACCACTGTTCCCTAAGTACTCTAAACGCCAGTTAAGTGATCTTTTACAGGCTTCCAAAAAACTGAGACCAACTTTTCATCTAGGTGAAAGATAGTGGGAAAATGAAAGCTGGAAACAAATTGATTTCTAGGATGAGCTATGCTTTGGGTTTCCTTCGCAGACACCAGAAACACAAGGCAGGGAGGACATGGCTAGTGCTCTCCAGTGTTTGGGATGCACGTGCTAGCAGAAGAGCTGGGAAGTGTGCCTGCAGTTCCTGACCAAGAGGTGGCTCAAGGGGTCTAGTATTTCCCTGAAGAGATGCACCAAAAGGCACGCTTGTGAGTCATAGATGTTCCTAATCAACCTGTAAAGCAGAAGCACCAGCTATCCTTTACTACCCCACTGAAAAAAATGCTGCAAATTTATACACCTATAACTTGCTCCTATGCTCCTATGATTATAGATACAAGGGGTATGCCATACCTTACATGTTAATAAAATTATTGACTAGGGAAAGACAGTAAGCAAAACTAAACATTCTGTGCTTTGGCAATCATTTTTTTCCTCTGCATTTTAAATGGAACACAAAGTAGAACCAGGAAACTGAAACAGCTCATTTAATGAGTTGTTTTAGTAAATTTATCCCCTAACAACAACCAAAGAAATAGGTTAGTTCCCTTCAGAAATTAGAATCTCTATCCAGCTCAGAACACAAGATGACTTTAACAAAAAAAACACAAAACAACCAAGTATGGTAGAGAAATAATAATTCTGACTATTGCAGTGAAAACACAGTTATTAACAGAAATGAGCTTGCTTTTCTTTTCTTTCCAGTTTGGCTGTAATGAGCAGTGTTCAGAGATCATGGATTGTTTTACACTGCTGATAAGTCAAGCCAAAAGAGAAGGAAAGCTTCTGAGCTGGGACCTGCAGCAGCTTCCAAGTGTGAGTCATAGTCACTGGGGTGTCCATTCTCTGCATCTTCTGGGAATCACAGAGTCAAGAAGTCTTGTCACAGACATCAGCCCTACCGGGAAGCCTTGATCTAAAACAAGAAATGACAGAGATCAGGGATGATCAACCAACAGGAGTGCAGACAGCTGCAGAAGTAACTGAGTTTGAGCTGTGAATACTTAGCTGAGAAGAAATAGTATTATTCACTCATTTGCTATCACTATTAAACAAAATGCCTAGAAATACAGAATAAAAGAATCAATAGGAATATGTCAGCTGTGCAAAGCCTCATCCTGGGAATGAATGAACATATCATGTTACAGAAGAGTGGTGATACGAGAGGAGTGCGAGTGCTTTAGGGGACACACAGAAAGCTTTCCTATTTCTGGTGAGGGATTAGTGGCAGCTACTACCTCTTAGCATAGTCTGGTGCAATCTAATGCAGTTTACACCTTGTCACCAGGTACCCACTAATGTAGTCTCTGTCTTCATCCTTGAAGATTGAATAATTAGGGGGTTTTTAGATTGCTTTTACACCATACCAGGAATCCCAATAGCATTCTTGCACTTTCCCTTAATGATGAGAGCTTGTATCTATGCCAAGCAATTTGTGATATCATTTGTAGGAGTGGATGCTGTCCAGAATGTGCTACACTAATGCCTCATCTCAAGAAAACTAGTAGTACAGTGGCTTCCTTTTAATTAATTATGTCAGCTTCGTGTAGGAGGCCAGCTCACAGCCTGTGAACCAAACCTCCGGGTTTCTGATCCAGGAAAGAGAATCACACCATGCACAGGCAAGCAGTATTTGATATAGTTATAAAAATTTCCATGAGTTTGCTCTCTCGAGATAGAAACCTGATCAACACTTACAATTAAGGGTGTCGATTCCATGGCTTCATATGCTGCAAACCACACCCCTCTTCAGTATGCTGGGACAAGATGTAGGAACGTTTTTCTTTGGAGACAGAGGCTTCATTCATGGGACAAAATGATACTTTTAGAAAATATTTCTATTTGCAAAAAGGAGTAAAAATTAAAAAGGAACGAAAAAAAAAAAAACCCCACAAACAAAAAACCCCCAACAAACCAGCTCACAGATCTGAGTACAGTGACCCAGCTGGTTCTGGGTTTGTTACCTGACTCTGAACTCAGCTGTACTTTCTTGGGAAGTTAGTCGGCATTGCATTTGGGTGCCTTGATGACCACTCTGAATTTGGGAACTGGAATCTCTGAGCCTCTGGGTTCAGCTAAAGAATGCTTATTATCTTGGCTCCGACAGGAGCCATCCCATGAGCCCCACTGGTTTTGCTCTGCTCACCCACGGTTCAGCACCATGACTAAAGGTTACACAGATGAACCCTCAGGTGTGCCTGGAACTCAGTGCCTTAAGTAATTGCCTTTCATTACAGGGGATAATCCCTATAGTATTTCTTCAGCCTCACAGAAAATGTAATTAAATGGCTAACACTTTTGCCTGTTTTTTCCAATATCTGTGTCTCATTGTGATTCCAGAACTCCCCTCTGGTATGAAGTAACACATACCCAGGATTTTCAGGTGATGAAACAAATGATTTACAAAGCCTAGGATTACTCCAAGATATATATTTTGTATTCATGCTGATCCTTGCCCAGCGGTGTTTAAATGGCTTCTAGCTAACCTCTTTTTTCAGCAATCCAGCAACAATACTTGCTCCCATTTTCAGATACAACTTTTCTTCAGAAATTGCCTCCATTTGAGACAGAAGTAAACATTCTTCTGCCAAGATTGCTTGCCTTCATAGAGAACTGCCCTTAAATTACAGTATCTTCTTTTGCTTGTATGGTAAGAAAAATATTTTGAAGACTGTGTTTTGGTAGTCCCTGATGACAACTGCCCTAAAACATAATTAAGATGGGTAGGGTATCATTCCTGTAGTTTGCTATGACATTTATAATACAGTGTAGATTAGAAAATATACTATGGAATATTGTCTGTTGTTCTACTTCCACAAAGTAAGAAGTTACTAATCAAAACTGGCAAGTGGAAATCTTTGCCTTGAGATGAGCTAGAGCAGCACCTCTGTTTCCCAAGTTAGGTTTTATTCCCTCTGCTAGGTTTTAGAGGTTTTACCCTGAAATGAAAGTAGGGTAATTTGTTGCTGAGTCAGGCCTTTTGTCTTATTGTATCTTTTGTGATGAAGCACAGTTTTTAGCGCCATTATTGCCGGACAAAGAGATACTGACACTGTCGATAAGACAGCCTGACTTCCTTGGTGCCCCAGGCCTCTGTTAAGAACACTCCAGTGTTAGTCTTGTGTTTACAGCTGGCATGCTACTCTTATTATTCACTTTATTTTCCTTTAAGCAGGGGTCAAAACTCTGCTGTAGTTCCTTATTACTTTGCATTTCTCATTGTCACATACACTCTGCAGTCAAAAAGCACTCAAAACCAGAGTCCTTGAGCTAAGATTGAGTTAAAAGTTCAAATGGTCAATTATATGCCAGCAACAACCCATTGGACAATTTTCCAGCAACAATCCATTGGACAATTTTCCAGTTACATACATCCACTTTCACAGTTTCTGAAACGGAGCAAGGGCCATGTGTATGACATAAATAAAAAACTAAGGGATGTACCTGCAGATAAGAAATTGTCTTCTATAGAGGGAACACACCCAACAAATGGCACAGGAAAGGGAGTGGACTTTACTAAGATATGAATTTCTGCTTCATTTTTTCCTCCCACTACTCCAGAAAGTAATCTTTTTTTTAAATGCAGGGAAAATTCTGAAAAAATCTTATTTAGCAAAACGGCAGACAACTCTGTCTGGACCCAACCATGTATTTATATAAACATGGAAATGACTTGAAAAAGAAATGTTAGTCACAGGTTTGGAAATTAGAAAATCGGATATTATGCTTTTAGGGATCGGTAGGGTAGATTAGAATATTAGCATGCCAGTGAAAGTCTGTTTCTTACAGTACAGCTTCTAGTACTTTATTTAATGTGATTTTAGATGTGCCAAGTATTGGTGCCTCCAGCAATTTTCTCTTGGGAGACTGTTCTACAGCTTAATAATTATCAGTCTGAGGCAAATGGTTTCTTTGCTCTTCCCTGCCCTTGCCAACTGAAAGCTATCTAGCAATGCACTTGACCTAGCTCTGTGTTCTGCATTCAGGTATCTTTGTAGGTTCTCAAAGGTGTTCTTGATTTTGTGAAGTCCCTTTGTGTTTAGACTCAAGTAGGAGGAATTTCTAATATTTTGTTTTTCTTTACCCGAAATATGCTTTACTTACCATTTTCCAAGTCCTCTTGAGTGGCAATTGAACAGCCTGCTCAGTTTAACTAAGTCACCAGCATGGATAATGCTCAGGATGTGCAGAGGATTGTGTTAATGTACATGGTGACTCCACAAAACCGTTGAATCTTAGGACATGGAAGAAATGCACTCCATTTTAACATGGGACAGTCTGCTTTTTACACTTTTGTATGAGTTTTTAATCAAGGCATTGGTCTTCATGTGCTTCTGTGAATTCTCAGGAATCATCCCAGATATTCAAGAACAGAAACATAATTCAAAAACACAGACAGTCAAAACACATTTTCATGGATGCTGCTTTGCTTGCAGAAGCGTGTGATTTCTGTTTTGTCAGCTTTAAAGTGTTTGCATTCTTGTGCTTATGGTCTGCATTTCTAGGTCAACAGAAATAACACACTCAGTGTTAGTGAGTTGATCTTAGATAATTTTTACAAAATATTAGCTGGAACAGTGTCTTTTGGGATAGTGCTGCCACATTAATTCTCTTAAGGTCATAAATATATTGCATAGGATTCTTATATAGAGTATAAAGGTTTATATGTTTGGAAAGAAAAATCTAATAGATAGATCATTGTAAACAAATGTGTTTTACATACTTATCTTAACAATAATCTATTAATAATTGAAGCACAAACTCATTTTGTTATACCATCATTTATACAGCATCTGTGCTATCAGTTTACATTTACTTCTTATGTACCTTACCTTTAAAATTAAATAAAAATTTTAGAAATCCAAGTAAAATTGAGCAAGTAAGGCAAACAACATCTTTTAACATGAGGTCAAAAAAAGAACAGCAAACATCTGGCAGTCCTGCAAGATTTTAAAACTTCTTAGTCATCTTAATGATGATATCAGCTTTGCCTGCCATCTTACTGATGATACTGCTAGTATTTCCTTTCTTGCTTTTCAGAATGGTGACACTTTTTTCCAGACATGGCTAGGTCTATGTTGGCCTGCCAAGTCAAATGAGCTCCTGAAGCAATATCTCAAGATCAAAGTGTTAACAATAATGACCTGAAAAGATTTTTTTGGCATTCAGCTATACCAAATGTGTTCAGCAAACTCAGCTCCAGATTTTTGACAGCTCTCTCACCACATAGAAAGTTACACTGAAGCTGCAGTGAACTTTCACGTGCTCAGATTTATCAAACCACAGTAATTACCACCCATGTACTTCAATTCTTTGACCCGCATTCTGTGGTCAATTAATAAATTGACAATCTGTTAGGCTGTTTCACACTGGGATTGAGTAAGGATGACAAGGAGAGGGCCCTACATCAGTGGTTTCCTTTCAAAGTACACTCAAACACCATCAAATCCACAATCAATGGCAACGCACACACATGTTTAACAAAGCTTTTAACCTTTTAACCATTGGGCCATCTGCCTTTCAAGAAATATTGCTCTTGGTTCAAACAGCAAAGCAAGGGATTGTATATATCCTACAGGCTCTTATGACTGGAATCTGTAGGTGAGTGAAACCCTGGGAATCTCTTCAACTACCTCATCTCCTCTCATGTAAAAAAAAAAAAAAAAGAATTGTAGGGCCTACTATGCAAGAGCCATCTCATGAAACAAATCCACACAATCTGATAAAGAGTGATGGGAAGATTAAACTGGGTCTCACTGAGTCCTCCTGAGCCTCCTCAGAAGAGCTAAAGTGGGTGTGTATGCAACATGAAGTAGGACATGAGAGCCTTTTACTTAAAGAAAGGATGGGAAAAAAACATTGCTAGTTTTGAACATAAGCACCCCAGCTTCCAAGCCTAGTCACACGGCTGTCCCAGGCTTGGTGGAAGCCCTGTAGCTGCAGCAGGATCTAGACTGGCCTAACAACTGGTGATCCCAAAAGTGAAAGAGAAAGTACATCCAACTGTGAGTAACCTGTATCTGCATTAAAGGGCAAAACCAGGACATAAATTGGGTTTGGCCATATGTGAACCACGACTATCAGAAGTTATTCTTAGCTACAAAATACCTTGGGAATCCCTGGCTGACGTGACTGCAGGAAACTCTGATGAGGTGTGCCAGGAAGAAGAATGCTGCACGGGAGGTGTCTTGTCCTGACTACAGGAGCTAAAATAAAATGCAAGAATTTGGGGATTTTGAAGAAAAGATTACTGTGGTAGGTAAATTAATAAAACAGCAGTGGGTTACAAGGGTATGAGCTTCAGGACTAGATGTCATGGATTTCAGAACTGGCTTTGCTTCCTTGAGGGTATATGTCTTCAGCCATTGATCAGGAGAGGGTGAAGGATTTGAATAGCTAGGGTTCAGCAGGAAAAATCCAATCAATGACTCCAAAAACATCAGAGCCCCCCCAGGGCAGATACCAAAGGCAAAAACTGGGCTGAATTCAAGGGGGTGGGTGTGGATGTGGGTGTGTGTGTCCTGGGAAACAGACACTTGCTGTTGTTGAACAGCTGCACAGTTGGCAAAGTAGTTCCACTACCTCTAGACATGCTGAAGAAACAAGCAACTGCTTGAATCAAGATGAAAACTAAGTGCTACTGGCCCTTAGTCAATGAAATTAACCTTGTAGATATACAAACTGTATTGGAATATGATACACTTGAAATTGTGGGGGGAATTTTGCTCACTGTTTTTCTGGAGAATGCTCTTCCAAGTCTTTTATACTTTATTGTCAGAAATAAAAGACAGCCAAAGCTTGTAATCAAGCAATGTCTTTTTGTATGATCAAGGAGTCCAGGTAGTTTTGTTTGTAATGCCTGTTGTCTCTAAATATTTACAGGAGCATTAACAGATTTCCCCAACGGATTATTCAAAGGCAGAAATCTCTCCCACTTAAAATCAGCACTCACTTAAATATATAAACCTGAAATAAAAACCTCCAGATCTAGATAGTCACCTTGCAGTCAGTAGAGAAACAGGCACTTTCAGGATATGATAGATCAGACCTATTCAGATATTACTCTAGGATGAGATATGTCAGGCATTGTCCATTTCTCCCTATTAAATACAAAAGGAACATAGAATGATGCTGTGAATGTCTACATGCAATCCAATGAATCCTGCCACTAAAGCCTGCCTCTGCTGCTAAAGAAAATGTATCTCCTACAGCAGATGATCATTCTTCAGAAGAAGACTTCAAAACCAGATTAAAATGATTCTATGATTCTATGATTCTATGAAAATAGGCACAGCTAAGAGAGGCTGTGTTTGTTTCGTATCAACAGGTTTAAAACTTCTGGCTTGCTTTCAGCTTCTTTCCTAGGTGCAGGACCAAATTTCCAGCAAAATCAGAGAATTCTTGCTGCAGAGGCAAGGCAAAGAGGAGTACTCAGTGATACTTGTGAGGAACAAGTTAAACCTGTGTAAAGCAGACTTTGTCTCTGAAGTGTGGAGACCAATGCACCCACAGCAGGTGTTCCCCTTTCCCTGTCACAGGGTGAGTTCATCTCCTGTTATTTCATCTGCTTGCTTCTTCAGCCTGGTTGGACTGAAATCCCTGAAATAACTGGAGACATAAAAGATCTGGCAAACACCTAAGAGATGATGATGATGTGTCACTGGTGTTGGCAGTTACTCCACTCCTATATTCGTATTTACCTAAAAAGTTTAGGAGAAGCCCTGTGATGTGAGTGAGGTGTGGTACCTAACAGTTTAGGTCCAGAAAGAAAGACAAGCCATTAAGAGGTACTTCTGACAAGAACAGATTCCAAAGAGCATTGGGTATGTAAATGACAAGCAAAAGCACCAGTGTCTGAAGAGAGAAGATGCTCTTCGGCTAGGATGAGTAATGAAACTGCAAAAGATGGAGGAAAAACAAGTTTAAATGCTTTATATTGGCACCCTCAATAGAGGTCTTGAATTTCCTCTGCCACCAGTAGAAAGGTTACTAAAATGTGCAGACTCCATTTGGAATAAGTGAAACAGGCTAAAGATGTGGGGATCTAGCCCAAGAACTGGAGCAGCTGAGTCACTGAGTGGAAAGCAGTGCTTGGAGAAGGGCAACAGGAGCTGGCTCGCAGCAGGTTCTCAGAAATCTGCTGAGTTAAATCTGCTAGTGGGCAGAGAAAGACTGAGCCCATCGCTCTTGGCTTATGCGAAATTACAGGCTAACCCAAAGACTGATGAACTCAGGGAGGTATTGATGATGGACGGATGGATATTTGGATCATGCCCTTGAAAAAGGAATGCAGTTAACTGGAATGCAGATTTTGATTTTAGGTTTTGAACATGTTAACATAAACTACGTCAAAAGAAAGAAAATCTTAATCTTCAATTTGCATTGACACGGGTGAGTAAGGACAAGCCATCCCTTTCCTTCTCTCTCTTCTTTTTTGCTCTGTAATTCTTGGATGAAATGGTCAAGTGAAAAATATATTTAGTGAAAGTTCAGAAATCAACATGCAATGTGAAAAAAAAAAAAGCAACATGGGAAGAGAACATAATCAAGTAGATTATGAGTAGAGCACATTAACAAGAATTTTCATACATCTGAAAAAGATAATGCCTACAAAAACCTCAAGCAAATTGCACTGAAAGTAGGTATAAACTTTTGCTGCATTGTCAGCTCAGGCTAACAGATGGAACATAAGGCCAAGGCAAAAAACTACAACTCAAATGGAATTTAACTGCTGGGGACTAAGCTGTGCAGGATAGATAAGCTTCAGTTAAGGCAACAGGAATCTTTCACTGACTTCAGCTTCGAGACCTAAGCTGTAAGGTGAATTCACCTTAAATGAATACGAACAGGCACTGCTTCCTGTGCTGAACTGCATGGAATGTGCTTCATGAAATAAGCATGACTGCTTGGGGGAGGCCGACGGACACTGCCTTAGCTAGGGATTTGGAGAAGGTGCCAAAAATACTGAGGTTAGTTTATGCTAACACTTTCAAAACCCAAATGTTCTCAGATTGTGAACTTTTATGACATGCTCTGTGAACAGAAGGGTAACTATCAGCTCTTTCTTTGATCCAGATGTTGCCAAGCCACAAGGCAATGTTGCTTGCTTGAACTTCAGAAAACTGACACGTAATGGTACCTCTGTCTTAGCTCAACATGACAGCATGAAGAACCAATGTTATCTGAATCTTGTGGAAAGGATTAAAGAATTATGATAATGGTACAGCTTAAAATGGCTCCTGCTCCATGTGGTTGCTGTGGGAAACAGTGTGGAAATGCCATAGAAACTTGCAGAACATTATGTAAAAATCCCTCATGCCATGTGACCAAATCTGGGTGTTGTTGGGAAGAAAAGGCTCTGGAGGAGATGAGGAAAAGATCATAAGATATTGGTGGCCAGCAACAGCTGTGGCAGCCACAGAATATAATCAGCGAGGGGGTGGTTTTATCCACAGTTGAGGGAGAGAGAGATAGAGAGCAGAGTGGAAAATATATTAATCAAAGTGATCTGCATAGCTTCCACTCTAGACTAAAACCTGAAATTAAACTTGAACTGGAAAACCTCCAGATGATAGCAGAGTGGCTTAGCAGCAAACTTGTCAATATATTTTCTCAAGTCAGGCCAGAGGGTGGCAAGGAATTTTATCAGCATCAAGAGATGATTTCATAAACAGGGGACAAGATAGGCATTTTCTGAGAGTAGCATTCTTTACTGTTCTGTAAAGAAGTTAGCAGGTCTTTTATAACAATTCTGTTTTCTTCTTGCTCAGTTTTAAAAATATTTAATATCATGTAATGTCTTCTAGTGCATAGAAGCTGATGAAGCAGCTGTAGAACATCAATAGACACCGGCAGACAAAAAGGAAACAGAAACTGCTAACAAGTACTACATTTACGTAGTATTATGTCTAGTAACAATACTTTTAACTTAGCAAAAAGAAAAAAATTAAGAATGCTCCCATATACATGATTTTCAGATACAAGGAGATTAGATTTACCAAGCCATTCACAGTATATTATCCATAAGATTAGTGGAAGAACTACCTCCACTTACTGCTGCACTAGCAACCACCAGGATCTCTTAGTCCTAAATCGATCAGTTAGAAACAATCGATTTCTGACCTTCTAGGTCTCTACTAGTTTGACTGCTTATCTCATGGATGTTATCTATGCCATTGTGAGAAGAGGCACACTCAGACATCATCAATAGTTTTGGAACAGAATTACTGTGTCCTGCTTGTGCCATCAACAATAAGCACAACTGCACAAGCATCATTTTCCCTTGGAGAAACAAGCCATATAATAAGAATTGACCTCCATGTGCATGAGACGCTAGCATGGCCATGACAAGTGTATCTGCATCACAAATTAAATGATTTTTGTTTTAAGCAATAAACCACAGAGCCTGCTGGCTCCACATCAGTGTATTACATATGGGCTAGAAGGAGTCAAAAATCATGTCCTCCTCTCCCTTTAAATGTTCTTAACCCCACAACAATAAGCAATGCATACTCATGGTATATAGTCCATGTGAATGGGGAAAAATAAATGACGAGAGAAGCGGTAACTCAGTAACTTCTGATGCCAACTGAAGTTGTTCCAATAGCTACATTTTCAGAAGATTTCTGATCATTTTAATTAGTGTATGGGAGGCTGGGTTTTGGGTAGTCTTTTTTCCCCCCTTCTTTATCACTGATTACTGCTGTAAAGGAGGACTCAGAATATCATCAGTTCCTCATGGCCAAAAAGTCCTCATTGTTTGGACTGCTTTTAAACTGGGAGAAAACCATCAGCTGTCTGTCAGATTTTTATTATGTTGTCATTTCCCACCTGTTGAAGCCTTGTAATCAGAAAGACAAGCATGTCTGCCACAACAAAACTATTGCTTATTGATGAAAAGGAAGTAGCACTGCTCTTGTAGCAAACAAACATGACCAAGAGGTACGAGGAACTCCGTGATTAATACCTCCAGCCATCAGACAGACGCAGGCTATGGGCCAAGAGGCTGGGCTAATTGCCTCGCCGTCATGAGCTCACAGAGGAGGCCACAGCTTTGAAACCCTGTGGGGATATGAAAACTGACACTCTGTGGTGTGAAGTGCCTCTAGAAGAGAGACTGAACTTGTGAAGAGGTCCCAGGTAGATATCTCAGACACAACAGACTTGAACCCAACCATTAGACCCTCAGGCCCTCATTTAATTCTTTGTTTATTACAAACATGGTAGTTACAGTTAACTTTTCCTTCCCCCTTCCTCCTTCTTTCCTCATTCCCAAAATAAAGAGGTGTGATAATTTTCCTGAGCACAAGGTGGCAGGATTCAGCTTCACTTTAAAGCAAATAAGCTCTGAACAGCGCTTGATTCAGATAAGGTAAAAACGCTTCCATTATTCAGGAATGGAAAATCCTGATAAAGTAGCCAGATAAACCTGCAAATAGGTGGAACACTGGAAATAAGAAAAGCCAGGCTACAACACAAAGAGTGCCTTGTGTTTGGAAGAAATTCAGCAAAGAGCTGTGCAGAAGCCGATTTCTGTCATTGAGGGGAAAAGATGTGGGAGCTCCGGGCAGAGAAGCAAGTACATGTCAGAATAGTTACTAGACCAGCAGATGTTGGAGATTTGAATTCATATGCTTGCTCTGGGTCACGGTGCAGCCGTGTCTCTCTCACCATACTTCTAGCTTGAATGTAAGAAAATCTTAATGTGGAAAGTTTCATGGGGATCAGGATATTTGTCTGGAAAACAAAAGGTTTCTGATAAAATCAGAAGTTTCTGTGAGCTGTCCAAGCTCTCCTTCTTGTAACCTCTAAAAATTCCCAAACTGAAAGCAGTTTATTTCTACGTAGCTTTGGTGTTGGCGTGTAAGACTGGTCTTTCTGTATCCTTTGGACGGGATAGGATACCCTAGTACATGCACAAACGTGTCCCTTACCTTTTGGCAGACTCTGGGGTAAAATTTCTTACTCTCTCACCTAAATAACAGTACTCTCACAGGGATTCTCTGAGTTTTCAGGTCCTGCATCTTTTCCAGAAATCCATGTTCACATTTTTCATATATTTACTAGAACTTCTATGCCATGGTACAAAGATATTTTATGCACACTGTATGAGTTAAGGTTTCAGAGTGATCAAACTCAATTTCAGGACAGTAATTTCAAGAAAACACTTTGAGTATTTCAGCATTTTCAGGTTTTACTTCTAATATATTCAGATGAATGTGTTCTCATAACTTCATGGCAGTAAAAAAGAAAAAAAGGGCAAAGAAATGTGTATTGCAAGGTAACAAAATTTCTGGGAGGGCATCAATTTGTTTTCACCTACGTAAAGCAAATCTGCCTCTACTTCACCTGCTCTGGAGAGATGCTCACCTCACCCGTTGTGAGAAGGGTCTATTGCTCAAGATTCCCATGTTTTCCAAGGTGATCTACTTGTCATGCCTAACTGTCCTTTCCACACAAAAGTTTTCATAATGTTGAACATGAATCTTCCTTGCTGTAAATCAATGGCATTACTTCTTGTCCTATCCCACAGACAAGGAAAACACATGTTACCTGTCCTTTTGCATACTCTTTTACATATTTCATGAATGTTACTGCACTTCCCTTCAGTCTTTCATGCACTGAAGAAAGCCAGTTCTGGCAATCTTGACTCAGAGTTCTTATTTCCTAGCCCTCTGATCACACTACAACTTTGTCATACTTTCAAGTCTTTGTTCTAGTTTTACCACCTTCAGGATGATGTTTGCTCTCTTAGCATCACCAGAAATGTCTCCAGTGGTTTAGCTGGGGTTCTCAAAGTTCATAGGAAGTATTTGAGCAGTTCTTTCCTACCTTCTTCAACCTACCAGAAAAAACATAGAAGAATGGTGTTGCCTTCATAAATAAAACCTATTTATGTAGAAATAAAGTCACAATTTATCACACAATTCTTTATACCAGTATCCTTTTGTAAATCTAGAATTAAAAGACTGAAGGCATCTAGCTGTGCTTATTGAAAGAGCTGCTGTTTCCCCCAGTAGGCCAGCAATGGTATTTCCTGGTGGATCATTCCCTCCCTTTCATTTTGGCAACTTTGGTGGCCCTAGCATGCTTCATTTTCAGTTTGTTATCCTCCCACATTCTCCTCTCGTTCTGTTTTGATAACATACTAATTTTAGGGGGGAATTATATTTTTAAGAGAATTTTACCAACATGTTTTCATATCTGGTCATTTTTGGCATTGTCATGCAGAAATCTATATGGGTAAGTCCCAGCCCTTCTGAGAAATAATTACTGGAGAACTCAGCAACACTCTTGTGAGAAGTATCTTTGAGTTGTAGAAAACACAAACTGATGTTTACTGCAACAGGTGATAATACCCCTTCCCGGTGTGTGCTCTAGTGCTATTTAACCCTTAACCTGCAGCCTTATGAGTTCAAGGTCTTACCTACAGAACTTTACTCTTCCAACACTGTTGAATTATCTAATTAGCCAGTTTGATCAAACTGCATGCTTTTATCCACATCGTCTTTGACCACTTCCCAGAAACACAGAAAACAGAGACATAAAGTGTCTGTGAAGTAATAAAGTCCAGTATGTGCCCACACATGATTAGACAACTGTGAGCTTATTGTTATAAAATCAGTAGGAGAACCACCATACATATTTATTGCCTTAAAGAGCTGAGGTCTTTGTGTTCATCCAGATGAGAGAGGGGGAATTCAGCATATTTCTCAAAGTTGTAAGCAGACTTGGCTGGAGAACAGTAACGCAGATTTTGCAGCAACTTCCAGGGTTTCGAAATTTTACTTCTGTCCTGCATCAGAGACCTTTCCATTTTTTGAAAATGGAATTATATTGCAGTTCATGCTGTTGATTTTTCTGTCTCTCTTTTTCTCTTAAACACTTTCCTCCAAATCCTTTAAAAATCCCAAACTATTTTGCCTTTAGAAAATTGTTCCATGAAATTATCTTACTTGCTATCCTTGTATAAATATTTCTGCTTAGAGAAGTATTTTATTTTAAAGCTATTAGTGCCCTTTTTTCCAATTTTGCATTATATGTGGACAAAATGCCATGTACTTGAATAATATTTTATATGGTCCTTCCATGTTTTTGTGCTGCATCGTATGGCTTTGTTACTTCTTCAGACTCGCTTGATCTTCCTTGTGTTTTCTTTAGAAAGGACAAAGTGCTGAACTTGGTAAGGAGCAAATATATTCTGAGTAGAATAAATGTACCTATGCAACAATTTTACTTTAACTTCAAATAAATTTGGTTTACATATGATAGCATGATTGACAAGATTTTCAATTATGTATCTTTATCTAGTCTTCACTCATTGCCTTATAGGAAGGTATAAATAACTTTTTCAGCTAGGTATGGCTTTCTTACCAGGATGTTCTTTGAAAGAAAAACCCGCTGCATGTGACTATGCCAGGCCTATGAATGCACCCAGTAATAACTGGATTTTTCATAGCCTGAGCAAATGCAAAAAGAACGGAGTGTGCTTTCAATTAATAAGTGTGATGTCAAATTGATTCCCGAGCACTTTCTAACAGTGTATTGACTACTTGTTCTGTACGTTTTTAACAAAAGTTCTGTAACCTTTCTTTAATTCACCCTGATTTACTAATTTGAAAATACTCGGCCCTAGTAATTAGATCAGGAAGGACCTCAGCATCTTCGGATATAACGGTACAGAGGTAAGAAAACAGGCTGCCGTCACGAAGCAAGGACTGCCTGTCTACTTAGCAGGACAGAAGGAACACAGTCTCAGAAATGGCAAGGGAAGAACATCATTATTAGGGCCAATTTCCCAGATCAGCCTCCCTTTGCACCTGCGAATATGCGATATGCCT
>VXBL01010743.1:0-93103 GCA_013400195.1 Aramus guarauna
GGAAGGGAACAGGGAATCAGGTATCAGGATCCACAGGTTTTTGCTGAAAACGTTCTTGGTGGCAAAATTTGTAAATATGTTTCATTCTGCTTTCCATTCCACAGTAGATATGATAAAGACCCTGAGGTTTAGTATTTTTACTTTCACTGTAGAAGTATTTTTAGTGTAGAAATATAATACAGCTCTACACTCTCTTCCCCATGCTCTCTAAATCACAGGGGACTAGCTAGGTGCCTAAAGTTAAATGTTTATTGGAGGAATGGCCTGATGTTCTACAGAAATAGACAACGTAAGCAGGGCGTCCAAAATCTCTCCCTGCAAGCCTAATTCTGCTTCTGCTGAAATAAGTTTTGGAAAATCCAATCTTAGACCATTACATAGATCCTTTCATCCCAGGTGGTGCAGCTTTCTTCTGGCACTGTCCCATATTGATTATAGGCCAATTTTAACTCAGTCTACTGGCAGAACAGGCAGTTCCACCCTTCCACCTGAAAGCTTTTTCCTTTCATCTATTTGGGTTTTTGAGCTAGAAAGGGATTAGTTTTCAGGCAGATTAGTCCTCAATCCAGCTCGCCAGAGGGCTGCACGAACAAAGTAGCAGTGCAAGGAAGGGAGTGCGAAGGTGCACTGTGCGTTTGCACCCCAGAAAGCCAACCATATCCTGGGCTGCATCAAAAGAAGTGTGGACAGCAGGTCGAGGGAGGTGATTCTCCCCTTCCACTCCTCTCTCATGAGACTCCACCTGGAGTACTGCATCCAGCTCTGGGGTCCCTAATACAAAACAGACATGGACCTGTTGGAATGAGTCCAGAGGAGGGCCAAGAAGATGTTCAGAGGACTGGAACAAACTCCTATGAAGACAGGCTGAGAGAGTGTGGGCTGGTCCGCCTAGAGAAGAGAAGGCTCCAGGGAAACCTTATAACACCTTCCAGTGCCTAAAGGGGCCTAGAAGAAAGCTGGAGAGGGGTTGTTTACAAGGGCATGTACTGATAGGACAAAGGGCAATAACTTTTAGCTGGAGGAGGGTAGTTTTAGACTAGATATAAGGAAGAAATTCTTCTCTGAGGGTGGTGAGGCAGTGGAAAAGATTGCCCAAAGAGATTGTGGATGCCCCGTCCCTGAACGTGTTCAAGGCCAAGCTGGATGGGGCTTTGGGCAACCTGGGCTAGTGGAGGGTGTCCCTGCCTATGGCAGGGGGGTTGGAAGTAGGTGATCTTTAAGGTCCCTTCCAACCCAAACCATTCTAGGATTCTATGAATGTTGCAGCCAAAGCCAGCCTGCCCTTAAACTGGCTTAACATGCTTGAAAAACCCCTACTTACTTCTTAAATTTCTCCGTACCACAATAGCTAAGGAAATATGCATATTTTGCCCAGCTAAAACCCTTCTTAGTTCTAGAGAACAGTATTATTACTCTCTAACATACACATCAGACATAATTATGTATAGGCCCTACACACCACCATTTCTGTGGCAGGAGACCAAACTTTCAAACCTCAAACCTGAAGGACATTTGAGTGATCTGATAATTTCATTCTTTAGCTTCTAGTGAAAAGCTTTATATCTTCGTTAGGTCAGCTGCAATGAGATTACATCTCTCCACTAATTTGGGACCATTTAACCCAAATTTGATATGACTTTCCTCAGGAGACTTGAACCCATATTTTTTCTTGTTTTGATTATGATCATTTATCTCTCCAACTTGTAAAGTTATAGCAATGTAGGTAGGTATGAAGAGTCAATCAGGTGGCATTACAAAGGTAAGTGGTAGCCAACTACTTTTCTGAGGACCTTTCAGCAAAACCTAAATTCATCAGAATAGCTTGGGACTGGAATTCCACAGCTACAATCCATTAATCAGAATACCATTAAGAGAATACTTGTTAGCTGTCTTCTTAGGACCACATGAGGCAGCTGCCTGTAGCAAGGAAGTGGAATGCATGATCCCAGAAGTACACTCTAGTATTATGTTACAGTGTTTGCAAACACTCTTTTACTAGGGGAAGGAAGAAAATCTTTGAACATCAGACAAAGGTTCCTTCATTATAAACAAAACATCATTCATGGGCTCAGGTCGGGGACCAGAGGGCAGGATCAAGTATACCCTGTCACATGTCTACATCTCAGCTGGAGGTACAGACATCCACTTACAGTCAATCGGAGAAAAGTAGGTGACAATAGGACATGATTTGTATCATCCTAGGGTCGGTTTCTTAATAGGTCGAATAACTCATGCCCACAAGTACCTGTGTCTTTTGAACAAAGAGTTAAATGTGTACTACAAGAGAACAAAGCTAAGCGTTATCCTCTCTGGTTAGGATAGGTCCCTCTTCCTTTCACAGTCTGTCTTAAAGACTACAGAAATGTTTTAGTGTAATGGAAACTGCATCATAGTGACCTCAGCAGCCCAAATATACACAGCTTCCTTTAGAGGTGAGTCTTCACTAGCACTTTCTGCTGATGTAATTAAGTTTTACCTATAATAACTCAAACTATCCACTAGGACAGAAAGCAAGGAGAGAAAACTACTTTAGCCAGATTCATACTCCCTCTGGTAAAGAGTGGGGCCTTCCAGCCACTGTGTGTGCACTGTAGCCTCACAGCTAGTAAGTGAAGAGGACAATAGTGTAACCACTGCCATTTATTTAATCGTGTTTTGATTTTATTTTCATTCATTTTTTTCTGGACCAACATATGAGGAAATCTGAAATTAAATTGCTAGTAATTTCAGGGTGATTTAAACTACTTTTTAGTTTCCATACCAAAACGCGGGTGATAATGATTTCCTATTGCCAAATATGAGAGTTAAACCCTTTTCTAAACAGCATGTGAAGGAGAGTCTTTAAACGCAATATTGTTTACTATCATATCCATATGTTAGCATATGTGAGAATACAAGTCATCATCATCATTATGAACTGTTCTCCATCACTTCCTATTGCATCCCTCCGAATTACCAAAATTTTATCAAAAATATATCTCAAAGACGGCATCAGATTCCGAGATTCCTTTTATGAATAAGTCAGTGTTATAAATACTTAGTAAATTGTTAGTCAGTAGGGTGCTTGCATGATTAAAACCTTCTGGACTTTGGAAGGCATTTTCTCTGCAGGAATTTGTCAAATCTTGTTCAGGTCACTATTGGGAGCACTTAAAAGACAAATAATTTTACATACAATCTGGCCACTGTAAATGCATTTCTGCAGTTTTAATGAGTTCATCTCACATTCACACAACAAAGTCATCACCATCCAGAAGGTAAGCAAACAATTAAATGCATGATACCTATTATGCCTATCCATTTAATGGCCATCTTTTGCTAACATACATTCCGTAAGGTACACTGGTAGGTAGTATAGGTAGTACAAACTGGCTCATATTTTGGTAAAGCTCCATATTTTTTCAAGGGGAGGGAAATAGAGAGAGTTTCTGGCCACTTAAATAGTAACAGATATTGAGGAAAGTGGGAGACATCAGGAGGACAAAAATTACATCATAAAGTCAAAGTGAACCAAGTACATTATCACCTACCTTACGTTTGTTAGTTGGACAAACATACAAGTAGCTCAAAATAGTCTTCAGACCAACTTTATCATTCAGTTTCTCGTACGTTGTCCCATAATCTGTTGACCTACAATTCAGAGAGATTTCATAAGTACAAACACTTCATCACAAAACCACAAGTCACTTGGCGGGTTTTCAACATAAGTCATGCTTTACATAGCGGAATAGCTCTCTAGAGCTTTTTGAATGATTCATGTAGTATATAATGATACTTAATTATATACACACAGCATCATGTGAGTGCTTATAATTTGCATTTAAATTAGATTAGGAAAAATTAAAACAGCGTCTTCCCAAAGCATTTTAAAATAAACATGTACAATAAGAAATGCTAAATTCTGTGTATAAAAGATGATAATGATTGTCAGAAATGCCAAATAGCAGACAGCAAGAGACTGAATCTATCAATTCATTTTATACTCCAAGCTTAGACTAATTTTGTTAAAATAACAGTCTTTTCTAAGCATATTCCAAAGTAGCTGCTCCAGCTCATTGTTCAGTGAAATTGGAGTTCAGTTTTCTGCAAAAAACATTGATGTCCTTTTGAAAACCTAACTACCTGAGCATTACACCTACAATTTATACGGCTTTTTTCACATGGACTAGCAGAGAGTGTGGACATGTGCTTTATTCTTCCTTTAAGAGCCACCATTTAGTAAAGAAAATAATATATTTCTGATATGGAGGTTGCCCATAGAGACATTGGCTGCATGTCTTGGGGAAGAACAAAACAAGTGAACAACCAAAACTGTGCAGAGTTCCCGTAACATCTATTCTTAACATGTGACTGGAACCAAGATCAATTATCAGCACAGGTTTTGTTCATTATACAGCTCATGCTTGCCTGAATTATGTCCTAATATCCAGGGGATTTAGATAATCAGCCCAAACCAGTACAGTTGGTATTCACAAACTGCTGAACAGTGACATGTATCTGGGTAACAGAGACATTTAAAAGTATAACATATTCTTGCAGATAATCAATCTGCATCTTGTCTTTAAAATGTACAAATGAGTCCATATAGAGCTTCACTTGCAAGCACTAACATGAATTTTCCCTTCTGCTAATCACTCCAAAAACAGTCATTCTAAAGTAAACCCTAGGCACCCATTATTTTCCAGGTTCTCTCCTATATGGGAAACAATAGCTAAATTCACAAAGGTATTTAAGACACTTAATGTCTACTTTTTTTTTTTTTTAATTTATTTTCCTGGAGTGTGGAGGGTGTTAAATTTCTGGATCAGGTTCCACACCTACATTCATACCACAGCTTCTGAGATTTCAAATTTTGCAACCAGTACACGAACAAAAAAAGAAGGCAGCAGCTTGAGGTTTTACCCATTAAGATAAATTGCACTAAAATGTGGATTTGCATTAAAGTTGAGTCTTTCTACTCAGAAACTTTATCAAGGCATTTGCAGGTATGTGTCCTAGTCATATAACAATTGACCTATTGTTTACGAGCATAGCTTTTTCCTTTCCCCCTCAATAAACATATGCATCTCTATGCACATATATGACCTTTGTTGGTTAGATGATTAACATAAAATTCTCATCTACTGATTGATCTTTCCCTTTATAAGGTCATCTCTCTCAGGAGCACATATAAACAGAGCTATTTCCTCAGTGGACTGAGAGGGAGGATACTGATACGGTTATTTCTGTTACTGAATAATTCAGAGATGTTCCAGCACTCAGGTGAAGGGAACCACAGCAGGATGCTGAACACAGCCCTGCCAAGGACTGCTGGTTCACTTAAGCTACATCCTCCACCTCACCACCCAGCCTTCTCAGAAATTAATATTTCTCTTGCAGTCTGCCTAAAAACCAAAACTTATCCTTTGTGAGGTCGGGGCTGCTAAAGACATGTAAAGATCATAAGGACTAAATTTGACCTGCTGAGTTAGGAAAAAATATATTAATGAAGTAATACAGCTCTTCTTTATACCAGTGATAGTGATTTCAAAATGGGACCCTTCAAAATGGGATAGGAGTGAAGAAAATCTGACACAAAACTTGCTTTGAAATTGTTAAAGAAAAGCAGCCAGTACTCCTGCCAAGGCACAGGCAAACAGATGTCGAAGCCCTATTGCGAATGGTAATCTCAGTCAGAATTGCCAGCCATTTCTTGCTTCAAATCTCTAGGCAATTATTTTGCATTCATAGCTTTATTTACAGGTAACATTACATACAGATGGAAACGTGTGCTTCTGTCAACATCTATAAAAGCAACTGAAAGATTGGAAAGCTTAGAAAAACATCAATTTTTTGCAGATGAACAAATACACAAGCAATCAAAGGAGCTACTATTAGATCTTACTCTCATTATCAAGTTCTAAACTAGCAATAGCTAGTCCTTCTAACTGCCCAGTTACAAGTTGTTGTTTCTCTTACACTACTGTACAATAACTCTTGATTTTAACTGGGAGGTAAGTGTTATACAACAGCAGATAGGCACCTAGAAGCGCTTTAATACAAATAAATGGTGATAGATACACACATACAGAGCAGTGGAACAAAAGAATTGTATCAAATGGAACACTGTGTACACATGAAGCCTCTGTTGGGATCTAACCCAGGTGTATCACCTTCCTGTGTTCATCTTATTCCTATTGTATATATGTATACAAGCAAGCATTGATCAGCAGCCTGGATAGCAGGCTCTTCAGTTGTCTTATTAAATGGGTGTGTAAAACAGCATGAGACTCCTAACCCATGAAAACATACCAGTCGTTTTGTGATCCAGGAAGCCAGCCTAACCTGGAAGTGTTGCAAAAGACAGATGCACCTCAGCAGGGTGTAGGCAGTAACAACAGTGTAGGATCCACAATTCAACCCCAGTTATCTGAAGGGGAATGGATATGTAGCAACCAACATCTCCCACACTGTGTGGTAGGCTGCTTCCCTGAAGCTCTGCAGAGAGAACTCATCTGTAGTGCATCTGTATAACATGAACAGAGCAAGCAAATGCCTGGATAAATCATCTGAAAGGACTAAACCCAGGACCTGTAGGGCTGAAAACACAAAAATGAAAAATCTATACCTTCTGAACCATCTCCTGAAAACCCACAGCTACTGAAAAACTGTATGTAAATGAGTGAACAGTAAGCCCTATTTTACTAGCTCTTGTGTAGATGGACATGCATGTTGCCAAGGTTTTTCCAAATTGTTTGGGAGGAGACAGGGTGTTTATACATGTTTCATCATATTAATTAAAATCCCTGTGTAAATTGTTTCATTTTTGGTTTGATTTAGCTTGGTATAGTTGCAGACTAAGTCAAAATAAGTGTAGATGAGTTTGAAATAGGAAGGTCTGCAGAGAGATTTGATATATGTGCAAGTCTAAATACACATGGTAAAAAAAAAAAAGCAGTGTTAGGACATTGTAGATGTTACTCAAATGCAGATGATACTTAGCAAAAGAATAATATTCATAAACAGTATTTAGACTCAATTCTGAACTTCACATCTGTCCCACAATTTCAGTTGTAATTGCTTCCATTAAATCCACCCCAAATTTTACCACTAGCTGTTCAGAATGATATTCCCTATTTTTCAGTAAAGCAGAATGATTTCTGCAAATACGCAAGATAAACATTTTAATTATTACTGGTTCATTTGACAGTATAAAAAATACCAAAACTGTGGGACTAAAGCTCCTACTTCCCTGAGTAATAAATTAAGACAAAACTAGAAACACGTAGAATAATTTATATTTTGCAAACTATTTGCAAGAAAGTTGACATTTAAATAACTTCATTATTATTCATTGACAGGGCTTTTCCCTCTCCTCCCGTCAGGGTAAATGACATTTCTATTACAGTATTATAATAAACTCCTGCACATTTTAAATAAAGTCACTGAATTCTATTAGTCCACCTACTGTCATGAATATATCTCAATCCATTCCTACCAATATTTCACAATTATAATAGGCATTCTGAATCAACCGGTAACATGAACCCTATGGAAATTTTCTTCTTTCTCAAGAAGCACAGACTGAAATTCACAGGTCTGTCAGTTTGAATATATAGATTAAATAAATTTCCTAGCAAGTTGCTGTTTACTCTTCTTTGTTACAAATCTAAGGTTGTCTGTACTTATTTTACATAAGCTACTGAAGACTTGAAGAATCAACCAGTTGATTGTTTGGTCAAGGTTTCTTTCTTTCTTTCTTTCGCAAAAAGATCTTTCTGGAATTCTCCATGAAAAAAAGAAAAAGGTTACATGCAAACTTTAAGTGTGTAACATCATGTCTCCTGCCTATCAGAATGCAGCTTTCTTTCCATAAAAGACATATGCTAACAGATGAAGTTCCTTGTTATAACACACATCATTAAGAAGCAATCACTTTAATTGGCACCATTTACTATTATTTTTTTTCCCCGCCAGTTACACCTGGTTTTTACACATTAACATGACTGCTTTCCCCACCTCTGCCATGAGAAGATTGTCTTTGTATTGTGTCCTCACTCTCCTCCCTCCACAGTTCAATCTGCTGCTCTCCCTGCTGTCCGAGTGGCAGCCAGCCCTGGGAGGCAGGACCAGAAGCATTTGTAATGTGGTTAAGGAAGCAGCAGAGCAGAGCAGTGTGTCGTGACCAGGAACAGTGTGAAGAGATGGGCTGTAGCCTGTTTCTCCTGCACATGAATTCACCCCTGGCAGAAATCAGGTATTTTAAGTAAGAAACAGCAATGACTATTAGATCATCTGTTCCAATCTCTCGCATAACTACATTTGCCACCTGGTTTGCCTCCAAAGGGACTGGCCAGTTGAGCACAAGATTTGCCAGCTGCTATCATATTAACATCTACATGAGCAGATTTTTTGATAGAAGGCTTTCAGATTGCAGAAGGCAGAACTGTGGAGTCACAGGCTGCACTTACAAAAGGCTTTCACTGAACAAGATTTTGAATAAAGGAATAATTAAGACATTTAAAATTATCTTTCACATCTGAATGTGAAAAATACTGGGGCTGGTAATTCTGGAGTGTATTTACATTCCTGTGTGCAATGTTTTAAGCCTGTTTGTAAACTCTGCTGTAGAGTTGTTGACTCTTGCATTCTTTCTGGGGATCTTTCTAGGCTGAGGTGCTATTCCCTCATCACTTAAATTGAAACTCTTTCCTTTATGGTTTTATAGCCAAGTACTAAAGTTTCCCATTGATTTTTGCCATGCCACCATGTTTCACAAAAGCTAGTAATGTCAAAATCTTCTTCAACAGCTAACCATTTAAGATCACATGTTCTTCCTATTAAGCTTTTCACAAGCCATTGATAGATGTTGCTTTTGGTCTGATGCCTGTTTTAACTCCTTCATGTGTAACCCTGATATTTTTTCCAGAAAGCAATAATGTCTGATCTCAGCTTTTATCTCAGGGAGGAATTGGGTTTTTTATACCATACTTAATTTTCACAGAAAGTTACTCTTGATTTACAAATTTCCTTGCTTCACTTGGACACTTCTCACCACTGGCTGTCTTTCTAACTCATTGTATAAATGTTTCCCTAAAGCCTTGCCAGTTTCTAATGGGAACTATTTGCCTAGTTCATAGAGACTAACACATTTTGAGGGGAGTTCACATCTCCATATTGAAGAGCAATTGCAAGATGTAAATACAGTGAATCCTGCATCCTTGGACACAATTTCCATGCAGCAGAGAGGAAGATCTTGCCTTCAGTTGTACAAGTTCCCCTCATGAGTTCACACTCCGAATGGCTATCAGTCATCTCCCCCCCAGCACACAGGTTACCACATTAGAAAGTCTGGGGAATTTTTATTTCAAACTCTTGTATTCCACTGAGAAGCCCAGACCTTTCAACACTGAACTGACTTGGGTCCCTGACACACTAGCTCTGCTAAAGGCCCTTCTGCAGCTTGGGACCAGCCATACTGTGCCTTTATGCCTTTTCCCTGGCTTCCTCTTCCTCACTCTAATTAATAAATCTTGGCTGATTTTGAACTATAGCTCATTTACTTTAAGCGAGGATTAAGCTAAAGTAAAGCTAGTTCAGAGAAGCTTTTTTTGCCTTCACAAGAGTTTGGTTCAAGAGGGCAGCATTAAGTGGTCTGACAGCAGTGACAAGCCAAAGAGTTGGTTAGCATTTCTTTAAATGTCTGTAATAGCACTGCACATGTCACAGCATTAAAACACTTCGAATTTACCCTGGCAGGTTGAAATTAACTTTTAAAGACATCTCCAGGGTAAAGAAAAAAGAAGAGATTTCAAAACTCAAGGGACCCACATGTCTCACTGCCTAAGTGAACACATTTCTGATTACTTTTTTGTCATGAAGCCCTCAGCAGGCTGGCAAGTATTACTGTTCCCACTTTCTAGGTAGGGGAAACTGAAGGAAAGACTAGATAACTAATCCTACATTTGAAGGAAGTCTGTGACAGAGCCAAATGCAAGTCCCCTTGGGCTCCACCGACTTCCCACTCCATCCTGACAGCATGAATTTTATGGGGTTTTGTGTGTGGAAATAAGGATTGGAAAGTGCCTTAATATCAATGTTGAAAGCAAGAAATACAAAATTAAACACAGTTTAAATGTGCATTTTAAAACAGATTTAAGCCTCCATTTTGAAAATGTCTTGCTTCCAGTTTGAGTTGTGACTGTAGATTTTACTAGAAATGAAGTTATGAATTTTTATATGAGTTTACTGAAATGTGTACTTTTTCCCTTATGGAAAGAATTTTCTCATGACAGAATAGTTTCCTACATACAGAAGCCATCAAGGACGAGAGGGGGTAAGAAAATTACAAAGAAACAATAGGAAACTATGAAATTGATGTGTCTCTGCATAATCAGTTAAATTAAATTCAATTTTCTTCTCCTTTTTAATCAACTTTTATTTGGAGCAATCTGAACAGAAATACACACACTCAAGTTTCTTGCAATTTTTGGCTTAATATAGTTCATCTGATTATTGCTATAAATAATTTAAAGATGTGACAAGCAGGAGAAGCAGCTCATATTTTACCACCCAATCCAGAGTTTACATACTGCATTGGATAGTTATTCAAAATCTTTCTCAAATCAGAAAGAATGGAAATAGGGGAGCGGGAGGGTCAGGAGTTGTTATCTGTAGATGACCCAGATAATTTGTATATTTCCCCTTAAAATAATGCTTGAAGAAAAATAAATTTAGCTAACTTGCCTTCACTGCTATTTCAGTTGAGAGTTAGTAACTCAGGTTAGCAGCCTAAGCAGAGAATACCTGTCCCTCTGTCTCTATCATATCCAAAGTAAGGACCATGAATTGCTTTGCATATATTTAGTAAAGGGCCTTCCAGAATCTGTAGCCACATGGCTAAACCTCCATCTGCTGATGCAAGTTGTAGGTAGAAGTCACCATTTCATAGCCATCCTGTTATCATGTGGGGCTGTGCTGAGCACACACATGAGTTTCGGTACAACCCAACCATGAAGGCTTCAGCAAGCCACACCTTTCAACATACAACACACCTTCCATATCTCTCAAAAGGCAAAGGAAAAACCTTCGCAATTTGGAAAGTTTTAGCAAAACAATAGCTCAATATGTCTGAGGCTTTGAATCTCTCTGTCAAAGTTAACTAGAATTTCGTCAAGAGCTTCAGAAGTCATAGGATGGTGGGAAACTTCCAACAGGACAGAAGAGAGG
Source organism: Aramus guarauna (assembly GCA_013400195.1). Lineage (NCBI taxonomy): Eukaryota > Metazoa > Chordata > Aves > Gruiformes > Aramidae > Aramus > Aramus guarauna. Next base: position 11,209 of record VXBL01010743.1, read on the forward strand.
TCATATAGCATAAAAGGAAGCCATGTAACCAGAGTGAGGCTATTTCTTACTCTTATCTATGTCAGGGGAGAGGTGAAGGGAAATAATCAATTGTGATTAACACACAAGTGTTCCCAGTTGAACAGACAGAAGAGGAAACCTACTATTACCATAATGCACAGCAATAGACAGCAGCAAGACTTATGACTGTTGAATGCAAGGACAAGGAAAGAAGAATTCCCCTAATAATCTGACTAGCACATGAATGCTAACGAGGCTGGCAAGTCTGAAAGTTGACAGAAACTTAGAAGTCTCTCCAGTTGCCCAAACAGAGTGTGAGGCCCTGTAAGTGGGGTTTTTTTTATCACTTGCAAACTTGGAAGAATTGTGCTGAATGGGCTAAGGAACTCCTCTGCTGAAATCAGAATGATTCACCTGCATGGATCTACACTGGCCTTGCTCTGATGCAAACCTTGGCCCTCTGTGAAATGCTAAAGACTAGTTCATATCTATTCTGCTAAGCATATTATTCTTTGCAGAGACCAATCACACCTGTATTGTCTATGGTGAACAACCCTTAGAAGAAACAAGTCTATGTTGCTCACCCAGCTTCTTGGAGACACCTAGTAAATTCACTAGAAACGAAAACCTAGAGAAGAGAGAGCCTGTGGTATGGATCCTCAAAAGTAAAATGAGGTAAAGGCAAAACACTAATGTGGATATAACTGCTTCAGCTCTGGTGACGCGTGTATCCCGTTGCATAATCTCTTTAGATCCTCCCATCTTACCGAAATAGCCATAGGACAGCATAACTCAGATCAAACTTTGATGTTTAACAATCCAGAGGCATCTTGTGCTTGCAAGCTGGCATTAAAAGGCTTTTTTTTATACCAGTTTCAGATGCGACTGCCTTTTTCAGGAGAAGTAACATTCCACTGTATTATGGAGATGGACTTTTTTACCTTCAGGCTTCAGAGAAATTGCTGCATAAAGGTTGGATACCCAAAGAAAAGAGCAAGATCAAATACTTTAGCAGTAAAAAAAGATCAAATTTGGATTAGGTGGGAATGATGTAGGGTTTTTTCCCCTCAATAAAAAACTTTAACTGCTTCTCTAATTTTAGATATCTGTCCTGTCTTGTTTGACCGAGATAATAATCCCGCTTTTACTGTACAGTACAATAGTTTCTCTTGCCAGCAGGATAAGAACAGAAGATTCTGACAGTTGATAAAATCCATATTCAGATTCCTCCCTCCTCTGCCTCCTGACCAGAGGTTATATCTGGATCACACTCTCATGTAAATTCAAAGTATTTAACTATGGAGATGCACCATAGAACCGGACAACATCAATGATCAACTCACCCTGGCTTGGAAGCAGCTGCTTCCAGGAAATCAGAAGGATCTTTGCTGTCAGAATGCAAGACATGAAGATTTTTCTTTTGAGTGTACAATTCCCAACTTTTTGTGTGAAAAATAATGCATTGAGATTTGACTGGACTCTGCCCTGAAAGTGTTTTCTTGGCACTGTTTTCCAGGAATGGACTGTAAATCCAGGGGTTTGCTGTGGATGACCCCATTTTGGGGGTCACAGCTATATTCTGGAATTTCTCTGGCTGAAACATTAGCGCAATCTCTCCTGTTCTTTCTGTGAGCCATTTTGTGCCACGGTGCTGGATGCACGTGGGAAGGATCAGTAACTCCAGTAGAACCACTAATTTTTGGGAGCTAATACATACTAAAAGCTGATATGTTATTTACACTTGTGCATCTGACTGCATGTACACTCTAAGCATTTTCTCCTTCCCCAAGTCCATAGTAATGTTTTTCAATATTTTAGCCATTTGCCATCACAGCATTACTTTCAATGAAGGAGCAGACCCTGAAGAAAGGAATTGACGTTTACCGGCAACAGGATTGTTCCTTGCTACCTTAGGGAAATTTGGGGGGATCAGTGGACTACAAGTGGAAAAGCACCAGTCTGGAAGATCTCCTTGTCCACTTGACTTGCTATCAAAACAAAAAAGCAGGCTAGAATGCAAATTTCCACCCTTTCTTGATCAGAGTATTCTCCACCAAGTAACACTGCAACTCAGAAGGAAGCCATTCCCATACGCCCAGCCTCACTCAAGGCTTATGGTCATCAACAAAAATAAATATCTCAGTTTAGCTGTGATAGATATTAAAGTTGTTCTTCCTTACATTTAAATTAAAAGATGCATTTTAAATTATAAGAATTGAGAATGACTAATGATTCTTCTTGCTGTATGTTTACAGGGAATACTGACATCACCGCACCCTTAATGCCAAATTCTTGCTTATAAAGTGTTTCTTCAAGTGCTGCATCTTCCCATTTCCATCCCAGCCTAGTGTAAATCACACAAATAGCCTGACTGTAGCCCAGTAATCATCACACTATTAACTTTCTAATTGATGGTAATGGCCAGAATAAATTTCAGGCACCCCAAGGGGTAGTTAATGGATTTTGTAGCTCGAGGGCAGAGCAACAGGAAGCTTTTCCATTAATCAGTGAGATGAGACAACCATCCATGTCCTACACTCCCCACCCCATCATAACACCGAGGTCACTGCAGCTTTGTTGAAAAGGTGGGTGTTGCCGGGGGAGGGGGGGAAACAAAAACAAACCAAAAACTTCTAAAACCCTCACAGCAGGCTGATTTCAGCTACAAGGTTTGATACAGTAGCTCAGCACACCTATGTTAGCACCTATAGTCACGTTATACATTCAGAAAACTGCTTTAGCCCATCTCCAATTAAGAACAAGAAGGAGTTTTATTGTGTCAGAAAAATATTGCAGGTCTTCTCTGGCTTTTAGTACTTACCCTGCAGAAGAGGTTTTCTGGTAGCACCATCCAAGTGTTTGCAACACAATATGCAATCTTTGTTCTATCCTGCCAGTGCAAATCAAAGCTAGAAAGCTTAAAAGATCCAGACAGCCCAAGACATTATTCTCAAAATAGTTGTACGAGCCCCTTCGTTGTTATAATGGAGTAACTCCCAAGGACCAGTAGCATTTGAAAACCAGCAGAAAATATGCCTCATGCTTTAATTTATATTAAAGTTAGTTGGAGGATGGGATTCCTATCCCTTAGGCAATGCTAACAATGGGGTTTTTGCCCTATTTTAAACTGTCATGATTCCCCAAATCTGGACAGAATAAGAATACAGTGGAAAAAGAGCTTAAATAAAAAAATAAAAACAAAAACAATAAATTCAGAGTGTTTCATCCCACCAGTACCAGGGTTATCATTATCCATTCAACTGAATATTTTATAATATGGTTTGGCTGTCACCCCACAGGAAAAAAGCTCAAATGAAACAAGGAGAATATCAAAATGAAACACACTTTCAGTTTCAAATCATTCTGACATCATCTGTCAAGATTTCATTTTTAAAATATTACAAAAGATTTATCTGACTAATGCTGCATTTCCCAGTAGAAAATTGTTCCTCTGAAAAGGTTTCAATTAGTTCTCCGAGTCCTAGTAGTGAACAGGCTAAGCTGCTAGCTGGACTGTTACTCTACCACGTCATCTAAGAAAGAATTTATTATTGTTGGATTTAAAAACTGTACTGGTGGATTACTTGGATTACTGTATCTAAGAATCACTAATTAATGCTTTAAAGCAGGCAAACACAATGAGTGTTACTTTTTTTAAAACCATTTGAATGATGCAGCTGTACCATTTGTGTCTGTTTCAAACAACATCCATCACTCAGCCAAACAGCTTTATTTTTTTCCTCTTGGTTGGTAGAAGCATATTTATCACTATGTATCTCAAGGATCAGTGAGGTTATAAAGCTTGCTATTTATAGCTACTCTTGGGGTATCGAACAAGTGACAGTAATTTGTTCCTTTGACATCTAACCTTAGGTCAACTCCAGTAGCAGAAGATGGATTTTTACAGGACATGAAATGAAAGTACACAGCAGAAGATTAATACTATTTCTTAGGTCTGACGAGAATGCATGCTCCCAATCACTCCACAGAAAAAATGGTCAGGAGTATGTGCTATGTATTAAGAACAGAGCAAGACGTGGTCAAGGTGAGGTGTTCAGTCTATTAGGGAAGTGATACACTGGCATTTGTGTGTAGAGGAATTGCAGGCTGATAGTCTAGAAATGAGCTCAGCTCTTCTGGTTCTTTGATTTTGAAAGTCATCTTTAAGTCAGTTCCAGCTACAGATAAAGTGGATCTTGCTTTTATGTTAGTGGTAAATGATAAAAGAAAGCTAAACCTAGGCTGCAAATTCCATATAAGAAACATCTTGCACAAGATCAAGTTACCATTTTGCCCTGCGTTGCATAAACACCTTGTATTAATTATATTTTCTGTTTGTGAGAAAATAAAGACACCAGATTGAAATATCTTGAAAAGATTCCTTTATGTTAGAATCCTTACTGATGGACCATATTGGTCCATTACTCACAACTTATATACAAGTGCCTTTAAAAAAAAAAAAAAAGGAACCTGACCAGAAGATTTTTTTTTTTTCCTCAAGCCATCTGTTTTTAATTTGGAATTAAAATAAGAAAGTTCTTTCCAAAGCTGTGGGTGCATAAAGGCTTTAATTATACAATCCAGTCATTAAAAAGTTCCAACAGGAACCTTCTTATAACAGACCTAACATCCTCAGCCACCACCTAGTCCCTTAAAAAAGGTGCGTCTTCTAATGTGCTCAGAAAGTCAGCAAATTTCAGCTTCACTGACCCCCAAATTTCACACATGACCACAAGAGCCATGTAAACCCCCAAATTTATGTGTAATGCCATAGCCTACCTCCAGAGTCCATCACTTCCGTGCATACTATTGCTCTATGCTAACACAGTCATGCAACTACTAGTGTAACAGACTCAATCAGGCTGCAATGCGTGTCCCCTGCTGAACACTGGGCAGGTGATGGTATATATTATACGTATCCACTCATATTCCTATCACAGAAAGTGGAGGTGGCACTAGTGAAAAAGAAAAAATCTATCATATGTTGGACAGACAAGATCTTAGTGTTTACTTCCGGACTGTGAGCAATGTAGCCTACTTAGATCCTAACCCGAAAAAGAGCTTATCTGGCTATATTTATAGAGTATTATTTAGTGCTACGTGGAAGTACTCTATGTCCCAAAACAGCTGGAAAAAGCCAGGCTAATTTCACCTGTGTGAAAGCCAAGTCTGGTAGAACAAGAGTTATTAATTAAAAAAGGTTCAAATTTGCACTTTGAATCACAAAGGTCACACAGCTACATAAAGATAACACCCTCAAAAAGAACCTTCATAAGTTCCTGGACATTTCTCTGGGAGATGCTTGCCAAGTCCTGCCATTCTGCTTGATGGAAAGTCATATGGGCATTGATAAATGCCCATAAGTGGAAGGTCTATCAATTTAGTTTTGATTTATTAGGGCTCAATTAGGAGAGACACTTTTAGTATTCGTCACAATAACCCAACACTGGAACTGTCATGCTGGATTGTGGGGAAGGGAAGGAAGCAGGAATGGGTGCAAGATTTTAAATACGCAGTTGAAATGTGGAGCAGACATTCCTGTATCACAGGTATGCCCAAAACCCCACTTTCAGCACTACCTACACACACACATATGCCTCCACCATCCATCAGACAGACTGCCAGGAATGTGATAATGTGTTGCTTAAAGGTCCACTAGCAGGTGAAATAAGACCAGACAACTGTGACCAGTTCTTCTAGGTCTCCACAGACCAAACCCCTGCTAAAAATGCACTGAAACCCCCCTTCAGTGGATTAGAATTGGAGCACTGTAAATACACATGCACAAAAAAAAAAAAAAGTCAGTGATTTTTCACTCCTTCAGAATAAAGTTCCCTGTTCAGCCCATCTAATCTTTGGGTGAATAAGGCACCTTAACCTTCACATCATGTGTGGGGTTTTTTCTATCTCCATCATCTTCCCCCTGTTTTAAAATTTATGGTTACCATTTAGGCTGATTTCAATTTCCATTAATAATATGCGCAACTGATGTACATTTAAGTGAATTTAATCATGTTGTAGTGACAGGTTTAGCTTAAAGCAGGGCTTCACTTCGAACTATCAAGTAAATTTCTCTTGAAAAGGTCAGTTTAACATTTAACAGGAGGGCCCGTTCCAGACAAATTAGAATTTGCTCCACTTGTTTCAAGTGCAAACACTTTTCAAGCTGGCTTCAACAGAGGCATGTCAATCAAAAGAGAAAAGTGTCGGGTGCCCAAGGGAGAAGGTTCACTGATGCCTCCCTACACAGCCAGCCCAAAGGCTGCTTAGACACGTGGACAAAGCTGAAATATTCCTGCCCTGCTGTTCAAGGACTGGGTCTAGACTGGAGCCAGGCCACACCATAGAAAGTAGGGAAGGCAGAGCTGGGAGGGTTTAGGCAAGCCCCTGACAAGTCAGACATCTGATTTCTAATTGCTGCAGCAACAGAAATGCAGTGGGAACAACCTGGTGTGCTGCTGAGAGGGATCATTGTGCGTGTGTCCCATGAGGATTATTATTGCTGCTGTGCCTGTCAGAAGCAGTTCAGCTTTACAGGACAGCGGAACAGTAAGCAGAGAGGTGGTATCTGCAATGCTGTCTCACCCTCAGCAGGAACCCAGTTCCCCTATAGCTGGAGCTGGTCCTGCCTCCAGCCTAGGAAGACAAATGCCCTGCTGCAGTCACCCAGACAGCTCTTCCACAAAATATTCTCTTTATTAAAAGGTTTCACATCTGCATTACCACAAGTCCTGAGAGGATCACATGTGGCAGGTACTGCCTGCCCTGCTCTGGGTGGGACAGAAAACCAGTACCCTGTTTTGGTTTGGGGTTTTGGGGGTTTTTTTTGCAAGGACACTTCTCCAGAGTTCTGGTCAAACCACTATATGGAAACAGGAAAATTTTCTACCCTTGCTGAAGCCAGCCTCAACAGTGCAATCTCTAAAGTTCCACACATTCTTTTTCAGGGGACCAGTTCATAAAGTCACAGGTTCCCAGGTTTATACCACTGCAACATGTAATGTAGGACCAAGTCAGATAAGTTTCCCTGTTCCAATCTTACATTACCACTGAAAGTTGAAATTGACTGTAGCATAGACAACTAACACACCTCCTCTGCCTTGAATTTGCTTTCTCATGTATTTTATGGTGCCTAATTTCTGTAACAGAAAAGAGAAGGAACAAGCATTCATTCCCTGCCTTCCGTCTTTGAGACTTTCATGATTTTACAGGTATCTGATATCCCCATTACTTGTCACTTTCCAGACCAAAGATTCCTGGTCAGCTCAATCATTCCTTCCACAGAAATCACTCCATACCTTGACTCATTCTTACTGCTCTTCTCTGAACCTTCCCTACTTCTAACATAACCTTTCTGAAATAAGACTCACCAAAACTGGACACAAAACAGTATTCCTTTTACTATTGTATAAGACCTCAGTTCTTGAGTTTCACTACTTAAAGAGCTTCAGGATGAACCTACTGTCATGCAAAATGTGGTGCATAGCCACTTAACTGAAGTTAATCACCCATCTGAGCTTGGAAGATGCTCAGCAGACTGAGAAGATGCCTACTCCCATGGATTCAGCAGAATCTTGTTGTGCTAAAAGTCTCTGTGTTCACACTTCCTCGGAGGCAGCAAGACTTATCCTGCTGGAAGGCAGAAAAATATTTTGTGGGAGCCCAAAGCAAGTTCAACCCATAAAGGGGAGAAAAGCAACCCCTTTGCTGGACCCTCTCTGTACCCTGCAGCTGGTGACAGCTAGCACCATCACAAATAAAAAAACAAGATAGAAGCTGTAGCATTTGAATCTTTGAACCAATACCTCTAGAGAACACATAGTGACAGAGATCTTGTAGCATCTCCACATTGTTGATGAGCCTTTCATTGTTAACAGTCACTGAGATTAAGATCTCCTGTTACTGTGCCACCCATTGAAGAATGTAATGTGTCCTAGTAGACTTTTTCATTGAAAATAAACTTTTCCCTAAGGATGTTTTACATCAGGTGATGGTTTCTGGATAGAATCAAAATATCCTCCAGGGACATATCCAACCTTCCTAGCGCCAGCTGGCTGGCTGAATGACATCATCTGCTTAGCGACAAGTTTCACAGTCTTTTTTGCTATCATGTTTTACTACAGTTTCAGAAATGCAAAATTCCTCATAAAACAAAAATTCTATTTTTCCAGCCAGCTAAGTAGGCTCATCATCCTCTGTCAACTCCCAAGCTCTCCAGGAGTCCTGGAGAGGCCTCAAAGAGTATCTTTGACATCTGTACTGTCACTGCCTGAACAATCTTCATTATTTCACAGGCCTGTGCTGCTGCCTAGAAGGGGTGGTTGGGGAAAAAAAAAAATCAAAATAAAAAAAAACCCTCACACACATTGAAAGTTCAGGGATAAAACTGAAATTCAATCCAGTCATCTGCAGGGTCACTTAGAAATGTTTCAGATACATGTTTTCACTTAAGAAAATGACAACCTACCAAAGCAAAACTTTTCAGAAAAGCTCCTGAATGGAATTTCCTGGCAGAACATCAGGAGGAGTAGATTAGTTAGTTCTGGGAAGATATCCACCTGAGATATGAGAGGTCCAGGCTTTAGTGGAAGGACAAGACAGTGCATAGCAAAACAGTCAGCTAAAGTACTGATGCATTTGTAGCTAATCATTAAAACAACATTTGGGACTCTTATTGCAGCAGCCACCAATATACTGAAATTAGTTTCAGTCAAATCTTATTTTTACAGCAAGACAAACACTGAGATACATTCATTCTCAAATGATACAAAACTTCAATTTAGGAGCCTCCCCCATCTGAAGAGAGCTCTCTGAACCACTATACTTATTATTATTGTGGGATAATGCTGTCCTTCAACCCTTGGAACTCTGCTTGTGTGTAGGACAGAAAGATGTTTAATAATGCAACTTACACTCATGATTATGGAGAAGAGTAATAGATTCACCAGCAGTTTGACTAATCAAGCTGACAAAGTGATTGGGTTCAAAAAGGGAAGGACTCTCCCAGCAGCAGTTCATTAAAATAAAAATGAAACTCCGCACATTTCCAGTGTAACAAAAAGGATTTACTGGTCCATAAAATGGAATGAAAAAGAATAGCCTGGATAATCTCAACTATCAGCAAGACCTAGATAATAAAAATCAAGTATAGGGCACAGCTAAGACTGGACTGCCTCTTCTAGCTTCACGACAGAGGATCAGCAAACAAAATCTGCAAAGAAGAGGTTCTGCAAGGAAAGCCCTTGCACCTATAGAACCATTTAGGTTAGGTGATTGTAAACAGTAGCTGAAGATGACAGTTTTCTTGTAGCAATGGAGCCAACCATGGCTCTGAGGGAGAGCCATGACAAACCTTAGAAAGTGAGCTAAGTTTTGTATGAGAAATGTGTGGATCCAAGAAAAAAAGCAAAGCTACTTTGAAAATGGAAAGCTGACTCACCCACACACAGCACAGCAGTGGTCCTATGAAGTTATCAACATTGCATGAGGTTGCTGAGAGTCAAGAAACTCAGGCTGGGTGGCAGTGTGAGAATATATTAAAATAAGTGTATTTTTGTAAGAATGATTTATTTATGAGAGTAGAACAGAGCTGCTGGAGAGAATGAAAAACTCCTGGTTTTTTTTTTATTTATTTCATGTTAATACTTAATAGGAAAAATCTTGAAGCTATTAATGGTTAAAAAACTACAGGTTTTATTGGATTTCGCAGCTGCTAACGATTTTTATAAAGGACATTTCAAAATGGTGTATAGGAGATGTGATAGATGTGGGGCTGTTCTGTAATAGTTTGTTCTGGCTTGGTTTGTGGGTCGTCTGCTGTAAGAACAGACTAGTGGTATTTAAGAGGGAAGCTGCTGGTGAAGAGAACGCAGGAAATAAGCGAGGAGAAAAGATGGTTTAGGAAAAGCTACCTCTTAAATGGCACTTAAGGGATCGTTAAGGGACATTGACAGAATCAGGTAGAGTAGGGGCTTTGACCCAGGATGAAGGAGCAATTGTGTCTGCAGAACAGGGACTGTGTTACAATCCAAACTAGTTCAAATAACTCTGAAAATCCCTCAGGAAGCCATCTAAGTGGGACAAACATTCCCAAACCCTGTAAAAACAACAGCCACCAAAGAAGGGACTACTGTCCCAAGCCAGTTCCAAGACTGGCTTTATGGCATGGTCACTGATCTGGGGGAGTAGAAGAGGGAATCTCAGGGTGAGAAAGAAATGCCACACTCCAAAATTTCTCGTTGCAGCACCAGATACAAAAAACCTTGCTACAAAAAATTGCCCTGACCTACTTTACCATTGGATACACCAGACATGCTTTCATCACCTTGAGATTCACAATATTCCTTCTAAACATTTCCTCTTAATGTTTAAACATAAAAATTCCACTTTGATGAAGCTTACCTTTGTGTTCACCAGTAGTTTACAGACACCAAAAGAAAAGAGCATATGTTACCAAATTTCTTCAGCCACATTGATAAACATGGAAGAATACAAACTGTATTTAGGCCAAGACTCAGGAAGATAATTGAGTCCTGCAGGACAGATGTAGCCATTGATGCTTGAAGCACTTATTGACCAGGAAGTGGAAATATGGCTATTCTTGGGACCACAAAACTCTCACATTCCTACTTTTACATTCCGGACATTTCCTTTGGGAAATTCCCATGGATTAGGTCCCAGTTCTGTTTTACTGAGTTTGTTTTTAGAAGGAAGGAGATGTTTAACTCATGTTACCATTCCCAAATGTGATGTTGCTCAACTATCCAAAAGAAATGGACAGCCAGGGCAAAATGCCTGGTGTTATATCTCTGTGTTTGAGCCTGAAGGAGCTCAAATGTATCTTCTGAGGGTTGTAGCAAGGTGAGCAGGAAAAGGAATCTTATTCTGTAGGGAAACAGAAGGACAAATGGAAAACTCTAATGATTGCATTGTCACCCCTGAAACACCAAGCCTGTTTTGCTTAAGGCTATTGAGCTAGGTCAGAGGCTGAACTGTCTTCAACTACTGGACTTGTGCATAATGATTAACTCCTATCTCATCTAAATAAAACACCTCCTTTGGGTATCCAGGAAAGGAGATACCAGCTCAGCTAATTAGACATAGTTGTCATAGCAGCTAATCAGCATGCCTACATTCATCCCAGTGATTGGTACCAGCTGGGGAATTATTTCAAAATGAACCAGGAAATTAAGAAACCACACCTTTGGGACCTACTGGAATAGAAGTCTTTGGCTGACAGAGCAAAAAAAAAAAAAAATGCAGGAAGTGAAGCGGCAGCTAAGAGTAAAGTTTGCTTTAGAAAATTAGGAGTGAAGATTATTGTGGCAATTGATAGACCATCTGATCTGCAGTGCTGGTGGGCAACTCAGTAGTAAAGAGTCTACTTTAGGGGAAGCACTTGTAACTAAGCATAATAAATTATTAATTCCAGAAAGTCAGCCTAGAGCACAGCAAATAACAGCCCTGGAACACAAACAGTAAGTAAATCACATACACCCCGCCCAGAGACTGGGATTAGATCTCTATTCTCTATCTCCAGACAAACCCATTCCTAGTCTACAATTTTAACTAATGGAATAGTCTTTCTACACTAAATGAAGATGACATGATATCTTTATCTACTCTATGACTCTGGCAGAAAGACAACACCAACGGTGCATCTTCCTTACTGTGCATTAACTCAGCTGATAGTGCTGATAAATCCTGTCCGATTCAGAGGCTTGCAAGTTCAGCTCCTTGAGTGTAACCACCTCATTTTTGCAGGACTCTGTCAGTAGAACAGTTGTGCTGCCAGCCCTGTTCCTACAAAGGATCTAGGCCTCTTGGCAGTTTATCCTATTTTACTTTTTTTTTCCCCCATTTAGACATTACAGAGCTATCTTTAAGATAAAGCTGAGTTTCTGAAAAAACTGTTCTGTGAGCTCTGTGAATTAGCAACAGCAAGCTTGGTCCTTTTAGCAGGACTACTGCCAGCTCATGATCTGAGCAGATGAGATTCATCTCCCACAGATCTCTGCCACAGCTGTACAGCAGTGTTATAGCCACATACCAGGCACAGCTGATGACTTAAAAATCAGGGCAACCACCTGCACCCACTACACAGAACCACAGAACAAGAGAGAGGCCATAGCACCCTGCTGCAGAGGAGCAGGACCTAGGCTTGGTATGGAAAGTCTAACAGTTACTGTGAGATGCCTGATGATTTTTAACTCTGTCTCCCAGAGAGGGCACAGTGATCCCAATAACACATCAAGAAGTACAATGGCCTTAGCTGGCCATTTATCAAACTTACCCACCTGCACCCATTTAATTTTTCTGACACAGCACAGCAGCCACCAATCAGACATGAAAAAAAAGTGTCATTTAGCCTCAGTCAAATTCTTCCTTAGAATTTGCCTCTGCCTGAGCATCTCCAATCCATTGGACAATAAGCCTATTTATACTATTGAGGCAACTGACTTTGATTCTCCATAGAGCCCTCTGTTATTAATTTTGACCCCTATTCACACACTTCTAATCTCTCCTAGGAATCAGATGCCAACAGCATATGCTGTGAACTCCTCCGAGAAGTAGGGCAGCAAGCTGTGAGTCATTGCCTGACATGGCAGCAGTGTTCCCTTTCCAACTGCATTGGGCTCACCTGTCTGCTGTAGCCACCTCACTCACTAGATACTCAGCTGCAACAGTCCTAGTGCAAGGGCTGCTTTCATAAGACATACATTACTGGTAAGTGCCCAAACAAAAAGGATCAGACAATTTTACAAATACTAATTCAACTTATAAGTAAACAAAGTTCCTACGGATGGGACAGAAAAGACAAAACAAAGCAGAAAACAACATTCTGTCTCTTTGGATAAGAAAACTGGTGGTGAGCCTGATCCAAAAGCTTACTGAAATCTGTACAAGCCTTTCCGCAGACTTAATGACAGTTTACAGGAGAGTCTGTGTAATTGTCATATATAATTACATAACAGCCTGTTAGAGGTTTAGTGATTGAGAAGACAAATGTTTATGACATCTGCAATCAGCAAAATTCTGGGCATTTATGTGATGTTATATAAGAAAATATAAATGTATTATGTATCTTTCAGAGCAAGACATAAAAATTCGTGAAACTAACAAAGGAAATGACAGAAGCAGGAAGGCCAGAGAAGCAGCATTTTCAGAAGGAAATGAAGGGACAAACCTATGGGGGAGGACAGGATGACAATGCCTGGTAAGATATTGTTAAGACACGTATATGATGACTGTCAAGTGTAGGATAAATACACAGGTAAATAAATGCCCTAAGGCATCTGAGATGTTGATTCACTCAGCATCCTCTCCCCCTTCCTGGATGGATCTGAGCTCATTAAGTGCAGCTGGAAGATATCCATTCCTATGTGAAATAAAACAGGTACCAAAACAAATGGAATTATGCAGCTAGATTTACACTACACATCTTGGTCTTTCCCTGTGTGCCAGACTGAGCTATGACCTTTTTTGTGTTTTCCAAAGTAACAGAAATCCTTTCATCAAGACTAGATCCTTAAAGTTACTAACATACATATCAGTGTGAGTGGGAGTTCCTGCATAAGGGCAGGTAGACATGATAAGTGTCAGTGTCATTCCATGTATGACATTACCTGGAACCACTGAAAGTAATGCTGGCAATGACTACATGATTCCCCTTTTCCACAACTTTCTTCTCCATCAGTGAATAGATATTTTGCAGGCAGTAGAGACTGACTCATCCTACCAGATGGTGAACATCTAAGCTTTACAGAAGCTAAAGACTGCCTTTCAGGTTTCATTCTCAGAACAGAGAAGGGACAGCTTGCTAGTTTTTCCTTTCTGATCAAGATTTCTGCAGGTGCTTTGGGGGGGCAGGGGGAGGGGGGCGGGCTTTCTCATGGGAAATCCATCTATCAAACAGGGAAGGAACAGGTAGATTCAATTCTCTACTTCACATTGAACCAGAAGAGGGCAGTGATCACTAGGTTCATTCAGAAAATTAAACTAACCATAAGCCAATAAGATCTGCATTATAGGTTCAGGTACACTAATTAAATAAGAGTCACTGATGTGTTGAGTCATGTGTCCCAAGTAGCTGGGTCTTTGGTGTCAAGGTCATTGACACCTCTCTGGAGAGAAAAATATTTCTGAGGTGATAGGAACAATATGGCCAGTCTGGAAGCAATACAGAGCTGAAGATCATCCAAGACCACCACCACTTTATTCTTACATACTTCCATTTTCTAGTAAGCAGCATGGTACAAATCTGTACAGCACAAGTTCACTAAAGAACCAGATTTTTTCCTTACTGCTTAATGGAGCTTTCCAAAGTCATCACTTTCATGTTCTCTACTCATTAAAAGGATAAGGCAATGCTTAAAAAGCAATGGATAAGATTCAAAAGACACTCTGTTCTCAATCTGCCATATGGAGCTCCTTGCCCTAAAGGCTACGCACAAGTGCAATTTTGTATCATTTCCTTTTTCACTTCCATAGGGCACTCCATCCAACATGGGGAGTGATAAGTTCAGCTTATAACATAAAATACATCTGGGTGAATTTGCTTTCATCACACAGCAGGACTTTATATATATAAGAGGTGTAGGGAACAGAAACTGGATAGCTAAAAGCACAGAAAGCTCACTTCTTCAAGCATTAATTCAGTTCTGACTGCGGTTGACACAGGAAAACAACCACTCGATGCTTTTCAGCTGTCCAACATTCTAGATGCTAAAAGTTTGTATTGGTTCAAACGATGGATACATTCTGAGAAGGAAAAATAACCCCCACATAAACACACCCACCAACGGCTAATAAATACCTCTATTAAACACTTTGGCTGTTTTATAAAATCCTGGAGTCAGAAGTCAGTATTAGCTTGAAGGCTACATCAGGAAAGTAACACATGTGCTTGGCCTTGTTCTTATACCCTTTCTTCTTTACCTGCTGCAGGTTCACGTTGAAGACAAGATACCTGGTCAAGCAGATCTTTGGTTTGATCCAAAATAGCTCTTCGTACAACTGAAATGGACCTCCTTTACTCAATGATCAATTCTTACTGACTTGATGGGATTGCTTATAATAAAGGCTTGAGTGCTAGCTGTTATAACAAGAGTAAATACTCTCAGACCTTCCCTCAGCTAAATGAGACACACTTGGATTTTGGATTTCATTTGGAAGAAAATTGCAACATGCGGCTCCTCTGTCACTGAAATCCATTTTATGAATAATTCTAGATCTTTCATTTTCTCCCATACTAAACTAACAACACCCTCATTTTCCCCCCCTTTTTTTTCAGAGCACTAACCAGCATTCCAGAAGTTACTGCACATCAGGGATAATTCACACACATAAAACTAGGCTATTATATCTCTATACAAGTTTTTTTCAAGCAATTTCAACAGAAATTCTGCAAATTAACAAGCCTTCTTTACTCTGAGAGCTTTATTCTATCTTTTTTCTGAACCAATTGACTCAGCAGGTTTGCCACTGAATGTAAGAAAAGCCAACTGTCAAATCCAATGCCTTTTTAATTATGTTAATAGAGAGGCTGGACAATGAATTTATACTTATTACAATACTGACCATTATTTTCTAATGGGACATGGATTGAATAGACTTCATAGCTACACTTTACTGTATTTTCAACCACCTTTTCTGTTTACTTTGCAGTTTGATAATGCTAAAAAGCTAAGTGGTAATAGCAGCTATCCAAATAATATCAATAGTAAGAAGAAAAGCCTAACAAGAAAGGTGATGTTGTTTTTGTATCAGTGGCTAGAAGTAATTTCTGGAGCACATCAACAGCTAGTGGAAAGTGGTGCAGTTTGACTCAGGTCAGTGAATTAATACCAGTTTCTACAAGCAGAAGGGCTGACTCCTCATGCAACCCCTCTAATCATGTCTAATCTTCTTTGCTTCAAAAAACCGATTTCCTTCCTCACCTCTATTCAGTACTTATCATTTTTTTACCTGGCCTGAGCAATCTTTTGCCCACCTTACTCAACCATTCATGAGATATTTTCTTTCCTTTGTTTCACCTCCCAAGTCACTATTCTGATAAACAGACACCAAACTCTGTTCACTTGCAATTTCAAACATTTGCTATATGCGTGACCTTAGGCGGGGAGTGGTTCAGATCTGTTGAATTTTACATCTATTCTTTAATTCAAATCAACATTTCACCAAGTTAGTCTTGTGCTGAATTGGGTAATTTGGAATGAATTAATGTAAAATAATTATCTTAGCAAAACAGAAATGAGCAAATTTAGCTATGACATGCAACTACATCACAATAACACCACCTCCATCAAGTACATTTACAGAGTTCTGTGCTACCACAGTATCAGGGTGGGCATCTCATATCAGAGCAGAAGTTCACTTAGCTTAGTAGTCTGTCTCTGATAACAGTTAATAACAAATATCTGTGTAAGACCTCAGGAAGCATGAATTCATATTTCCTCTAAATACTCTCCCAGCCTCCAATAGTTGGGATTCTGTGCCTTTCTGGGCCACAAATAGCATTCTTTGTAGGCATATTTAGATTTTTTTTTTTTTTTTCTGGAGCATAGAAACATCCTAAACAGTGAAATGTACTGTTGCACTTTCCATTTCTCTTTCAATTCTGCCCAGAAATCCTACCCTGGGTGCAGAGTTTTGTTGAAAATCGTACATTGCCATGGAAAGTTTTTCATGCCAAGTCAGTGTCTTAAGATAAAAATTTCATAGTTTTAATTTCTTTACAAATTCAGTTCCTGGCTTCTTAGCCGACGTAGCCATTGATCAAAACAGTTCATTTTGGCCCCTTCACAATGAGACATGATGTTCAGTTGTCTGCTTATTCCAACTCCTACACACTGTCCGATCACAGCTCTTCACCATGCTGTAAAGTAGACAACATGTTGTACTGTAAGTACAGCCTTCAGCCCCTGCTTTGTTGGACTATAACACATTTCAAGTGAGCTCAGCCTACTAAGTAATCCATTTGCTCACTGTGACTACTTCAGGTCTCTTTATGATTCACTACCCTGCCTGTCTTAAAACTTGGAAGTTATACCAGATTTATTACCAGACTAATGGCAAAAATGCCCTATATCACTCCACCTAGAACTAACCTTGCAGAACATCATTAGAAATATCTTGCAGGAAAGGATTCCTTGCAGCTGACTTTTGATACACATGAATTTGCTGATTCTTGATTATGCCTAACCAAATATTTCACCATCTAATACCCATACAGCGACAGAACACAAATCACCCAACCCCAGCCAGTATCCTGTTCTCTGAGCCATGCAGCTCTTTTATATCACAGTACGTTCATTCATACTCCTACTCACTCAGATCACAAACTGGACTGATTAACTCACAAAGAAACAGTAAATAAGAAGTAGAATCCCTGTTCTGAATCCAGGGCCCTTCTGCCCCAATCAAACAAATTACTGTGTTGAGGAAGAAAAGTCAGGAGATTGAAAATACCTCCTCCAAGTCTCTCCTAAGACTGTTTTTGGCTTCCAAGCGCTGTTGTGCATCATCTTATTAAAGCACTTAGGGAAATAAATCAAAGGCTATTAAAACACTTGTGACATCACACTTGCTTCTTTGAGTAACATCCATGTCTTGAATTTACAGTATGTGTGTGCTGAGTAGGTGGTGGACTTTAAAGAAAAAATAAATGTATTGGCTTCCTCTTCCTTTGGCTCCTTTACCCAGAGATAAAGCAGACTGGGACTGTAATGTGCTTTTCTTACAAAAGAGTTAGCATTGTGAAAGCTGTTAACATACAAGGAGAGATTACAAAGAATAAGACCATTTACCTTTGAAAAGGGAACACTTAGAAGGAAAATTTACTGAGGTCTTTAAGTTTCTTTCTTACTACCTTCATCGTGACTAGCCTTTAAATTTTATGCTGCCTCATAGCAAGAGAGCACATTGTCACTCGAGCATTGGCAGGGAAGTGAAGAGAAATTATATTTCCACAATGCCTGTAGTCAGTGCACGCTGCTCACAGCAAAAGGAGGTCAGAGTCTTGCAATCCACAGATGTGCTTACTGGAAAGGGCCAATAATTTAATAGTCTATAATATATATAACTTATTGTTAACTAGGTATTAATGTTAATATGGCAAGTCATCGAAACTCACATTTCAGGGCATAAGCCAATTTCTCTAGTGGGGCAAGAAAGAAAAATTATCCCAAAGGTAGTAGGTTTCTGACTGAAAGTTTAATAGTGCTAATAGCTGCCATTTATTGGGTGCTGCTGGAGGTAGGCTAGAAAACAAAACAAAAAAAAAAAAAAGAAAAAAGAAAAAGCAGACCACATCTTGAAGACTCTATCAAGGTAAACTCATTTTGAGGAAGAACTGCAAAAACTTCACATTCTTACCTACTCCATAGTGCTACCATGGAATAAGGAAGAAAAAAGGCTGTAGGTTCTGCCTCCCAGAAACCACAAGAATAGAGGAGGTTAAGAAGTTACAAACACAATTAGGAAAAAAGTTTGTTTCATAACTTCATAAAGAAACAACAATTACAGGTGAGGTTCATAAAGATTTTGTTTTGCACCTCTAACTGCTTCTCCCATCCAGCAGTTCTTCCCAGCAATGTCACACAATCCATAGTCATAAAATATCTTCTGTGTTGATCTTCCTTCCTTGGAAAGAGAACTATTTAAAAGCAATGGGTTTGAATCTCAATTCTCTCCCTTTTGCAAGAATTAGCCTCTGTTGCTTCCTACAAGGCAAGGACAGAAATAGAGGAGACAAAAAAATGTGTGGTTTTCAGCCTCCTAGATTGATCCTTTGGAGCTGAGACAGCCTGGGACAATGTAAACACACTCAAACTATCAGTAAGAAGACAGTGACTTGTTGGTAAAGCACAATTGGAGCTTAGACCTGCCTGCAGCTTCCTTTTATCCTCCTGTCTTACAGAAGGGTTATTTAGCACACAGTTCTTCTGGCCTCCTGTGTCCCTTTTAGCTTATTTTAAAAAGGTTTTGTATTCAAATGTAAAAGGATGACATTGATTGCAGTCCTTTTTCCCCAGAGGTTACAGTGCCCATCACGCTGGCAGCTGTGTGCTGTGCAGTTGCTAAAGCCTGCAGCTTAACAAAAATCTCTCGGGGACTCAAGACCAGCAGTCACAGCCTGCTGGGGAAGACTGGCAGGTTTTAATCAGTGACAAGGAACCTGCTATCTCCTCAGACTGCCTTCCAGTATCCGTGTCCTTTCCACCCAGCTTCGTTTCTCCCTTATACACGGAAAATACTTAGTTCCTTAACTCTGAGGGGGTGTCTCCTGATCTGCCTTAGGAGAGAGAGCACAACTTTGTAGCATTACTGCCATGAAAGAGCAAAACACTCCAGTTTTATCAAAAGTAAACAAAATTTGCTTTTGTTCACCAGCAGAAAGATTTTTTTTTTTTTTAAATTGCTGAACAGTGTAATCATGTAAGCCAACAATCAACATTCAGCTGGTTTGCAGGAAAGCCAGGCTAAGGCTTTGCTTGATCAGAGCTGTGATCCAAACCTCAGCCTTCAGCATGACAAAGAAGCATCTACAAGCTCAGTTAATGGAGGAATCCACCCCACTCTGATTCCCGTTCCATCCCATCCTGATTTGTTTTTCCAGCCAAGATACTTTAAGCAATAAAAAAAATAAGCTCTCAGGAACCAAGCATGGAGAATCTATGTTTTGGCTTTCCCATCTGTACAGCAGTTGGAGCCATTCAATCTTCTTTTCACCATGTGAAAACCAGGAAGCGAGGCTTTCTCCCACCCCTGAAAAGCTGAAGTTGTGCGCAGCTGCCTGACTCTGGGAGCTCAGGACTGAAGGAAAAAACAAAGGAAATTAATGGGAACACATACACAGATATGCACAGTCTTGAAATACAGTAGTAAAAGCAAATTAGCAGAACAACACTTTCTGCAAGAATTTTGACTTGGGGGGAGATTCCTTATCAAGTCATTTAATACACAATAAATGTGTCATCTCAATTTCTATCGCTTTTCAACTCAGCATCTCTCAGATACACTATCTAGATTGCAAGATCTTTGAAAAGAGGTTTTATCTTCACACCCAACTACACAGCACACAGTAAAATGCATGCTAAGGAAATTCATGCAACTTCCTTACAGAAGAAACTAATTTGGGGGATAGGGGGAAATAATGGGTGAAAGAGAGAAGGAAGGCTTTTTACTTCCCACTGGCAAAGCACCATATTGGTTTAGAGTGCATTACAATTGATGTTCATAGTCAACAGGACGCCTCTTCACTCACCACTTAATGCGTCTCACCAGCGAAATGGCTCAGCGCAATAGCAGGGGAGGCTACCAGCCAGGACAGAAAAGTTCCTGAATTCCCACATGCTTCCTCCAAGCCTTTGCAAGGGGAGGTCAAGCTGCAAACTAATTCTTTGCTCACCAGGAGTCAAGTCTCTCTCAACTGTCCCTGTCATAGAAGCACAAACCTACGTTGTGCTCCAAGGCACAGAAGCTGCTGTCAGGATCACACTCAAAAGCTGAATTTGCTATCACTATTGAAGAAACGAGTTGATTAATTGTGAGCTTTATTTCTCCTTTTCTGTTTTGTCCAATTATTATTTGGTAGGTTAGAAAAATCCAAAAAAAGACACTTCCAAACAAGCCACTATGTCTTGGCATAAACAGTAGTCAGTTTATGCTGCACAGACATGCCATTGGTACATATTTAAATACACATGGTTTCTAGGTTTTGCACTACATCCTTCAAGAGAGACCTATTGACACACATCTGGCTCTTTCTGTAGTAACAATAAACTTTCAATGCTTGCCTGGATAATTCCCAAGGTGTAGATCCAGAAATATGTGGGACCTGAATCTGAAGACCTTAGAGTTCAGATCTCAAACTACTATAACTCACTCAACTGGAGCAGTTGTTTGTTTACCCAAGCTAAGCCCCAAATACATTCTTTCCTTTTTGTGATTTAGTGGAGAATATAGCCCTCTGAAAAGGTAAGTACAATTTTACTCAGCTATGCAAAAGGAAGAGTGACAGCATAGATATGAAAGAGATTGAAATATCAGAATATAAAGGGTGTTTTGCTTTCTGTTTATTAACTGATAACTACTGTGTTGTTTGTCTTTCCTCTTACATACCAGCTCCAGTCTAGCTTGTCTGCAGCTATTACACAGCCACAACAGTCGGATGAACCCCGTGGACCGGAACCAGAGATAGTTCTGCTATGTTTTCCCAATATCATTTGCGCAAACAGGTACAGTCTAGGAAACAGATGTGCAAGTTCATCTTCTAATTTGCAGAAGAAGAATGACAAACTGCATTTAAACATTGTATGTCTATAAAACAGCATGAACATTGTGCATCTGTTATTTACAGTATATTGACAATATATGTCAGTGTTAATATTCACTATCTTGATTTACATGTTTTTTCACGCAGAAAATGGATTGAGGTTCTTTTTGATTTACTTGGTAACACTGCTACATTTCATGACTGGCTGCAACAGAGAACACATTTTTAATATGCTTAATAAATTTGCATCATCATTAGTGCTGAATATTTTATCCACACAGACCAGGCAATGAGGAGCACATCACTAAATCCTCACCCAAATTTGATCCTTCAAAATAGTAGAGTACGATTCTTTAAGTTATGTCAAGGCAGAACTCACCTGAGAGTCATTAAACAAAGATAGATGTTATGCCACAAAATGCAATGGTTATACTGGCCCTCATTTTTCAGGGAAGGTAAGAATGTGGTAAAATTCAATAAGATTTAAGTTTTCTGCTAAATTAGGATCTATTTAAGCATCTACTGTGGGTTGTTTCCTAAGTAGGTCTTTTTTGGATTTTGAGTGGGTTTTTTGTTTGGTTGGTTGTTTCCCCCCCTCCTCTAGCTTTATTGGAGCTCTTTTTGATAGCAGGCAAAACATCCCAAGAAACTTTGACAACCAAGTAGAAGAGTTGGCTGTGCTAGAAGTTTTTATTACTGTTAGTCACCAGGGTAAAATGAGCCTTCTCATGTAAAATATTGATAGTTATATAAACCACTAGGTCTCTAGGGGTCCTGATGGCTGAATAGAGTGTCCTGTCACACCAGAGAAAGGCGGCACTCAACGCCACAGTCAGTGCATGAAATCCATGTTCTAAGCCCGCTTCCAATGCAAGCAGATCTCCTGCTGCGATCAAACCATAAAAAAATACTGCTTCCTACATGAGTAGCTGAGTGTGCAAAAATTCACTCTTCCCTCCCCACCAGATGCCCTCCAGCCTCTAAACACAGAACAGCCAGTGGTTCATATGTTTGCAGGAGTGAAAATGAAAAAAGAAAAAATAAAAGACAAGAAAACGTCATTGTTATAATTTCACTAAATGCCTGTGGGAGATAATGTAGCAGCATTTATCAAGCTCTGATATTCAGTTAAGAAAAGTGACTTACGCTGAGCAACTGAAGCACCATATTTATAGATAAAAGCATTTCAAATAGTCCTTTTCAAGTTCCCCTTTCCCACAAAACTGCTGGTTAAAATATGCTTAATGAGAATTTCCTTCCCATCACTTTGTCAGTTTCTCTCTCATATGGATTTGCTTCTCCTACCTACTTCAGCTAAAAGACCCTAATCTGCTGTTGCAGAGCACACTGTGTCACTAAGCCACAAGTTATGACCTTATTAATGTGGCTCAGCAGGTAGAAAATAAATGTGAGTTAAGAACAGCCCATGTGCAAAACAGAAGGAAGGAACCAGCATAAAATGTGCAGGGAAAGAATGAATACAATAACAGACATATCCTGTAAATTCCCCTCAAAGGGAGTAAGCAAATACTGACAATCTTTAAAGTCTCCTGTTGCAAGAACTCTCTGGTCTAGAGAAGAAAGTCTTCACAAACGCATCAACAATACTGAAGATGACACAGGTGGCTATAGCTCCTATCTGCACAGAGGGCATTCTTACATGCAGAGGGCATTCTTGCATGCAGAAACACAAATCTGTGAGGCTTCAAAGCACATACAGTATTTATAACCACATAGCTGGGGTCAACTCACAGCCAAGACTTTTCAAACAACATGAAGCAAGGGAGAGAAAAATGTCTAACAGAGATCATCTGACTAATATTGCAAGGATGTATTCAGATGTGATCCTCAATCTACATCTACCTCTCTGCCTGAGGTTTCTATCCCTACAGCAGCTGCGAGAGAAGAGAACACATTCCTGTTGCTCCATTGCTCCTTTTCATTATCTAACATACTAATGCAAACCCATCTCCAACAAGATGTGTTTTCACCAAATGGTCCCATGCGTAATGGTGATTATAGGACTACCCAACATACAGACGTAACAAAACAGTACTTAGACCTCAGTACCAAGTACCTTGGTTTACCTTAGCCCAATATCTTGTCTCCAGCAGTGTCTGAGAGCAGAAGAGGATAAGAACACAGTAAAAACAGTGAATTCTTTATTTCATCAAGACGTCCCATGGAATAAATGAAGGTTATTCCTATACTGAGAGGCAGAAATGCTCTGACGGATCTGTTTCTTCTCTAGTTTATATTCCTAACTTTCCTTCTTGAAAGGACGAAGTTGCAGGATGACATGCATTGGTGGTGTTGGAAGGTGGGAATGAGTAAACAGATGGAGGGGTTAAAATGCTAGTTCAAGGTCAAACAAAATTGCAATCAAAGAAGGTAGAAACAGAGCCTTGGAGTTCTGAGATTTTTTTATCTTGCTGTGACCTCTGTAATATTTATCACCAGGCAATCTTCAAAATATTGCAGATGCCAGTTAGCTAAATTTATTCAAAGTTCTCCAGGGAAGGAAAAAAAAAGCAACTATTACCATTCCTTGCTTTACATATGGGAAGTTAAAGCTAGATCTATATGAGGCATAGGTATTTTTCAGAGTCCTTGAGATTCCTTTATGGCATACATGCTAAATCTTCCTTACTGCAGAAATCAAGAGCAGTGGAGGGCAGACTGGAAGCATTAAGCACTCCTGAATTGGGGAGCTCAGACCTCAGATACACTGTTGGAATGTAGAAGTATCAACAGTAACTTCCAGAACTAATGGAACAACACAGCTCAATTTAGAACATAAATGCTCTCAAACTAAGCAAACTCTACATCTTCCTATTTTCTGGCTGAAAAGCAATGTTTAATTACTGCTATTTTTATAGCAAGTTCCATGAAATTACTCATTCCTGACCAAACACAGAGCTATAAGAAAGCAAAGAGGTGAATGGTACCGCTCATTGCTCGTCAGCCTCTCAAGGCCCTGAGGAAGTGTGTGCTGCACATCTTTCCAGAGCATTGTATTTACACAAACAGAAAAAAGATTAGTCCTCCCCCACCACTGTCTGCAGTTCATGGATACTGCAGTCACTATTCTGACATTTTTATTTATTGGAAATGTAAGCTTATCTTACTCCAGTGGTAAAAAACATCTTCTCCTAACTCTCATAGCTTAATCCTCTCTGTGATCTGAGAGATATCTAGGAGAGGAAGATAAATAAACCCAATACAGTCAGTTAATTGCTCAGTGACAGATAATCTTTTCTCCTCCATTTTCTTCCTCTTCTATAAAAAGAATAACAAAAAGTAAATGAAAAGCCCTCAACTAAAACAGTGGAAAAAGTCTGCTGAGAGGATAACAGCATAATTAAAGTCAGGCCCAGCCTGATGCAAAAATTCATTTACCATGTACAGAAGCAGAAGCTCACTTGCCATCCAAAGCTCAGTAAGCACAGAGTCTTAGCACTCTAGAAGATTGTATAGATTCTCTCCATCTCTTTTCTCTTACTGTATTTCATCCCTTCGTGTCTGTCGCCAGTGGTCTCTTAATTCATTGGTAATTTTAGAAGGGCGATCTCCATCCGTTAGTGCTGCAGCCAGCTGTAGTTAAACTGGCTGAAAAATTACAAAGAAATGCCATCCTAGCAGGTAGTGGTGTGTTTATAAAGAAGACAGATTCATATCTTGTAGGCAATGGCATAGTTGTGTTATAGATGGTTACAGTCCCATCAGTCACAAGACTGTTTAAATCACCCAACTACACCTTCGAATGACAGATGTGCTTATAACACCAGCTATAGCATAAATGACTTGTGTCTGTGACATGCTTTTAAACAGCCCCTCATCATTCATCAACCTTTTGAGAATGCACTCTGTGTGGGAGGCAAGAGTGGTATTTCTTTGTCATGTATTCAAGGCAGAGATTCCTCTTCAGTTATGGGTACCTCCAGAACTACCTTTCTCCTCTATCCTTCAGAAACAGAACTCTTGACATCAAACCAGACATGAGATCAAGCTTTCTTCCATTCCCCAGCATCAAACCTAGAGGCATGAAATAAATTGCAGTACAAGATACATTTCTCTCCTTCTCTGAATTCTAATTTTTTTCTGTTCTTTATAAACAAGCAGGGAGATTTAAATTAACATGTCACTTTAGCAGCCAGGAGGAGCAACAGCTAATAACCTCTCTGTCAGGTGCATTAAGTAAGATATGCCAGTCTTGTCATTTCTTTCCATCACACTAAGAAGAGAGAAAGCTGTCCTGGGAACATCACAGGACTATTTATTAGTGACCTGAAAGAATGCCTGCATGGTGAGTGGGGATCTAACAGCAGAGCCAGACTCAGGACAGAGCACAACCTAACCACCTGAGGCTTATGTAAGGCAACAAGATCAAGGAATGACAATGAAGTACACTGGCAACTGTCAGAGCAGTCATGAGCACCGAAGAGCCAATCAAGAATAACGGAGCACTGCAAGGATAAGTGAGTTGATTTTAGCTATCCTGACTCTCCTTCAACATGTCCCAATCCAAAGCATTTGCCCAGGGATTCTGGATGGTCGGCCATGCAACTGTAACCAAATCCTCCACAAGTGACATGTGCCAAGTGAAAAGGAAGCTGATGGGTTCAAAGCAAGACAAGTGGTTCCTCAATCTATGGAACTCCTTGCTCTAATGTCACAGGTTACTAAAATATTTTAACACACAGAGATATTAAGAAAGTTAGCTCATGGGATATTAATCCTCTAGTATATACTAAAACCAGTAAAAAAATTATACTCTGATAGACCTTAAACTGAAGGTTGAGGAAGGACCCTAAGAATGAATGCTAAGAGAATACTAGGAGGAAGTGTCAGATATGATGATCCTATTCATATATTCTTTCTTAGACTGCTTTTTTGGTAATAGGATACAGGGCTAGAGGAAACAATCAGGCCGTTACTATGTTGTTAATCATGTTCTGAGATTAGGACTGTCTGAAGACCAGAAAAGCGCACCGCACTCACTAGCTCTAGGACTGCTACATTGCCAAAGCCCCAGCTTCTGGTACGTCCCCCAGTGACATCCTCGCAGTACCTTCTTTTTTAATCATGGTAAGATTTATGCCATTGTGGCATACTCCACAGAAACCAATTCTGAAACAGGCATAAGGACATCAGCATAATTTTGTGCCCACGTTCACACACCTCATCAAGAAGTGTGTTTTCCACTCTGATGTGGCTGCACTATTTTCAGTCCTAAATCAGGATCTCAACACAATCCTGCATTGCATCACATAAGTAAAGTAGCTCTTCACCACTCTCAGTAATGGGGAAGGAGGTGTCTCCACATGCTGAAACACTATACCTTCCCCAATGACTGATGAAACAGAGGTATTTCTCATGGTGAAATGACTGAGGGTAGTAAGAGGAAATAAAAATAACATATTTCATATTTATGAATAGCTTTTCTCAAAACCATTGAGAAATGAAACAATCTAGCCTAAACCCCCTTCATAAAAACACTGCCAAAGCCACAGTCCTCAAAGGCCCTTTACTATGATGTGCACACCATAGTAAAGACAAAGGTAGCAGACAAAATAGGAACATTTTTGATCTCAAGCCATAGCAGCAACATATTTGAAATGGAAAGATCAGATTATCCCCCCACAGCAAGATGAGAAATCGGTTATCCAACCACACAAAATACTAATACTTTTGAGTGTTCATGTTGCTGTTCAGAACAAATCCTAGATTTTTTTTTTTTGTTGGTTTTTGGTTTTGTGTTGTTTTTTGTTTTGTTTGGTTAGTTAGGGTTCTTCTGGGGGGAAGGGAGGTTGTTCTATTTCTTCAGGCCAGTGGGTAGAGCACTAGCCTGAGTTCAGAATATACTCCAGGTCAAATCCCTCCTCCGTCCTTCTCCTAAAACCCTGCTCAGTTCCTTGAACAGAAAGGTTATTCCTTCTACTTCTGACCTAAAATGCTTCCTTGGAAATGAAAAACTTTTCCTCAACAAGTTTATCAAAACAAGTTCATTCTAACAAGAAGTTTTAGTTTCAAATACCCAAAGTTTTCTTGTATCAAGACAGTAGCCTGTCCACCTCCATCCATGACCTGTATACAAACCCCCTAGATTTCCCACCAAAGTTTCACAGATGGAACCATGAGAAAACATCCCTTTCATCCCTTACAGGTCATGAAAGTATCACGCTAGGGACATGTGAAGTAAACACTCCTTTTATCTCTCTGAAAAATGGATCTAACACAGGCACCATCTGCTCCCACTGAATCCAAACAAAAGCATTAAGAAACAGACCATGGCCCAACTGTCTCCTTTGGTTCACAGAGTGCATGATGTGCTTTGAAATCATGGAAGTATCAGAGCATTCCTTATAAATCAGTCTAGTAGCCAGCATTACACAAGTAGAAATCAATTACCTGGTACTAATACTATCAGTTCTGAATAAACAGACATTGAATACTCAGTCACAGGTATTCCCCCAGTCCTAGTAGCACTGACTTTTCATAAGGACCATTTGGGCAGTAGACAGCCATTAGATCCTTCATTATAAACAAGAACTTAAGGCTGTTGACTTCTCCTAAAAATAAACCAATTGGTTTATTTGATTCTGAATAAGATGGGAAAGGGGAAATCAAATGATAACAAGTTCATGAAATATGTTATCTAGCTGAAACAAGACAATCAGACTCTTTCTCCTTGAGTATGAAAGAACAGAAGCATGTGTGAGAGAGCAAGAGAGAGGGTTTAGCTACAAACTTTCCAGCACATTTAAAAAAAATCCAATTAAATTCAATAAAAGAATTGTATCAGCCTCTTCCTATTTAAGTAAGGTGGTAATTATTAACTCAATTTATTTCCATACCTCCAAAGAGAGCTCTCTGTGATGCTTCCCAGGTTGTAGTCATACAGCTTTGTCAGAATTAGAATCACCTGAAGGCAAAAGAAGAAATCATGGTTAGTCTCAAACAATTACAATCTTATAGAACTGAAGTGACCCCAGGGAGGGCTTAGGATTCCTTTAATGGGTGCTTAGCATAATTGAATGAATTGCTAAAAGCATTTGCCTGAACTGACATGGGAAGTATTTGCAGAGATGTATGTTGAGCCAATCAGACCTTTTCTTGCTCAGCTCCTCTGCATGATATTGCCAATAGGTTCTTCCCTTAACCCCAGGAGGCAGAGTGCAGTGGGAAGGAGCTGGCATGCTAGACATAGTATTTCAGGATACAAGATGAGATCTGCTGTACACAGTAGTAATAGTGATTACTTTCTGCTCTGTTTCACAAGCATTGAAACTGCTGTTCTTTTTCACAGCTGTGGTGCACAGATAACCCACTGGCCTGTCTCCAGTCAAACTCTTTTTGGTTGTAGCAGATGATATAACACAAGCAAGCGATCACCAATTTTGGCCTAGAAGACTCCAAACTGGAATTCAGGAAAAAACCTCCATAAGGAAAATAGTTCAAAACTGGGACAGACTACCCAGAACATCTGTAAAGCCTCCATCCTTGGAGGTTTTAAAGACCTGGCTAGACAAAGTCATGACTTTGAGTTTTGAGTCATAAACCTGCTTTGAGTAAGAGGCTGAACTAGGGACCTCCAAATGTCTCTAACAACCAATATTTCTATGACTTCAGTAAAAAGTTTTAGATTTAGACAGAATGGAAGTGTTTCCAGGTTAAGAAGTTTTATTAGCTCTTTTGATAAACATCTTTTCCCTCCTGCTAGAGCAGACACTTCTAGAATAAAATTATCTCATGGGGTTACAGGGAGTGGGGGGATGACAGACAATTTCAGCAAAAAAATTTCCAGCAAATATTTCATTCTGCTCTTTTGTTAATATCTAAAAAAAAAAAATCACTGACTTTCAAGATGATGGGCTTTAACAAGATCTACATTTGGGACATAAACTATCAGATCATTACTATTGCTACTGTTTTATTTTGCATTTCTCCCTGCCAGGTCACTGTATATCCTATCCTCCTCTCTATCCCATTAAAAGTGTAGTAAATTAAAGAAGCACAACACTTCTTATCTGACAAAATCCCTGATCTATATACCTCTACATTATTATTTTCAGCCTGGGTTCCTAAGAAATGAGGCTCACTAATACACATCCCCCTGCTCCCTTGATAACAACCAATTTGGCAGAGCAGCAAAGGACTGGAAGAAATTCAGTCCCTATAAGCTCTGTGCAAACTGGCACCAGCATGGCAGAGGAATAGCCACGTGGCTGCTTGCACCAGGGGAGAGGATCAGACCTTGCCACTGCCATTTCTGAAGGTGAAAGCCATCCTACCTTACACACCGACAGCCCCAGCGTAGCCACGCCAGGAACTGTCTCTTTCCAACACGATCAGCATGTGAGACAGAGCACAAAAAGCATGGCGATGCGGGAGCTGAGGACATAAGTGAACATACAGTTACTGGAATAGAGGAAAGTACAGAAAACAGAGCACACTCATCTGACAGACATCTGTTTCCGCAGCACAACTCCATTAAATCCCTCATAGCACAGAAAAAGGCTGCCCAGAGCATTTCCTATCTGCATGAACACAAGTCATGTGCAGCTGATGAGGGAGACAGGAGAGGCACCTGAAAAAACAGTGGTATACTAGGGCCAAGCATCAAACATCCTCAGAAGAAAAGCAGCCTCCCTTATCGGCTCCCATTTTAATCTCCCACTATGCCCACTTACTGCTTTATGTCCAAAAATGAGAGCCTCATCCTGCTATGCATAAACAACTGACTGCAAACTCAGGCTATTAAAATGCAAACACCAGCAGGCAGAGGACAAGGAGAAGACAGGATGCCCCAACTTTGTATCTTGGTGACACCACACAAACAGCTCCACAGAGCAACAAAGATGTGGAAGAGCATCCCAAGAGAGATGCCCGATGCCAGGGCTGCCCCCCAGCCTGCCTCGCTTCCCAGCTGGGTGCGGGACAGGCCCCGGCTGTGAGGCCCTGCCCTGCGCCCCACGGGGAAGCCACCAGCCTGCACCCCCTCATGCCGGGGCCTGGTCCCAGCAGTGCTGAGGGAGGCCATGAAGCTCCCAAAGCAGAGACTTGCCCAGCAGCCCAGCCTGGCCCTGAGCTCCTGCGCGACCCCCCC
Organism: Aramus guarauna; assembly: GCA_013400195.1. NCBI lineage: Eukaryota > Metazoa > Chordata > Aves > Gruiformes > Aramidae > Aramus > Aramus guarauna. The sequence continues at coordinate 41,595 of VXBL01010743.1, forward strand.
AGTCTGTCCCTGGATCCTGGATTCCACAGCAGCTCCCTCACACGTTGTCCTGCCAGCCCTGCCCCATGGCCCCACAGCAGCATGCCACTCCCAGGCCCTTCCAAGTGCCCTTGACCACCAACCCTGGACCCCACCGTGTGCCCCTGCAACACCCACCCTGTGGCAACTGGGGATCGATCCACAGTGACCCCGAGTGGCATGTCCCCCTGAAATAGCCCCATGGTGACTCCTGCCTTGGCCCGTGCATCCCCTGCTATGATGGGGGCAGTTCACACAACTGCCATGACCCCCAGGGCACCTGACGAGGTGCCTCCCCCCCAAGCCTGGAGGGTCCCTCTTTGAAGAGGCAGCCAACGTGCAAAGCACCAGCCGCCCACCGAGGCATCAGATGGCGGAGCTGCAGCGGGCACATATGCTTTGCCAAGACTTGTCCCAATTAGGGCTTTGTAAGTGCTAAATTTCAATCTCCACCCTCCCAGGAATGCTTATCAGTGACAGCAGGGCAGCTGTCTGCTCCAGATACAGAACCGTGTCACTGCTATCCCTCCCAGCACCTTCTGAACAGGTCTATAAATCCCCTACTTAACAAATAAATAAAAATTAAGGGGGAGAAAAAGGAAGATGAAGGGGTGTGCATATAAAGGCTTTCTGAATAACAACTCTCCTGATAAAAGGCGGCAGTGAACTCAGTGAGGTTCAGCGCCAACCTGCGTGGAGACCTGATGGAGACCTTCAGTATGATGTGTGGGTTGCACAGACTCCCAGCTTTAAGCATCCCTTGGGTCTGCAAAGCAGCTGGACAGTTGCTTACATCTTTTTCCAAGTCTTGTTGTCTTCTCTTGGCCCTCTCCTCCTGTTTGCCAGAGGAACCAGAGATGTAAATAACTAATGAATATTCCCCCTAATTAATATTTTGACATCTGATAGCTTCAGAAGCAGATCTGAAGATAGCAGGCATGGAAACTGGGCAGAATAAATAGGAAAAACAGTGGAGGTTTCACCCCCATTCTTTGCTGCTGGCTGATGTAACCTTGGAGAAGATCAAACAAGAATCAAAAAACACATTCCCATCTGTAAAACCTAAGAATTAGAACCAGGCTAATTTTATGGAATACTAAGATTAGCAGTGTGTAATTACTGATGTTAAACAGACCGAGAATTATCTTTCGTAAATTACTCAGATTTTTATTTTTTCCAACAGAGGAAAATTCACAAATCTCAAAACTTCCATGAAAGAAAAGTCCATTGAGAATTTTAATTTTCTCACTTGAGAAAAAAAAAATATTAATTGACATCCCCAAAAGAATATGAAATGACAAAAAATTAAAAGTGCCAGTATGAGAAATCAAAATATTTCACTTCCAGAGAGCTAAAACGTCTCTTTTGTTCTTTTTTCTTCCCCCAGAAATTTCAGTAAAACCCACACAATTTTAGAGTGCTGCAGTTCTCTTGGAACTGATGGGGAAGGAAAAAAAAAACCCTCTGCATTCCATCATACTTTCAATATAGCTCTAAAAATCCTTTTGCAGAGACATCCACGGACCCAGACCCATCCAAATATGCATTTTAGTTACAGACTAGCTACATCTAGAACACTAAATAATATTGCTATATCCTGACTTCTTAGTAAATTTAAGATAAAATCTTAACATTTAACATTTCCAAACTAGTATTTGTATTTGACACCATTCTGCAGCATACATATGCACCAGTTTGTGGGGTAATAGTTTAGATATCCCCACTTGGTGCAGATATCCTATTTCCAAAACACATAAGGGCTTCCCTATAGGAAGCTTTCTCATTTTTGTGGACCTGTATCAGATTCCAAATATCTTTAAGCCTGTCTCTAGTTTCAGCAGTCTCCTTGTGTCATTTACTGTGGTTCAAATACTAGCAACAGATCTGCTCAAACATATATGTGCAAAACAAACAAGTCATTGGGCAGAAAATTAGTTATTTCTGCCCTAGAGTTCAGTATTTTCTTTTCCCCTTTGTAATATTTGAATAACCTATGCAAGGCCATGATTTTGGTTATATTTACTTTTTCAGAAAACATATTTCTCCTTTGCTGTTCTCATTTCTTTGTTATTTAGCCTGCAAAGGTTAGTTCATGTTTAAGATTGCTTCTTTTTCTTTTTTTTTCCCCCCACACTCTCTCTGTGGCTGTCACTATGTAGTACCGAGGAACCTAATGAACAGAGACATGCATATTATGTTGTTCTAAATGTCAGAATAGGGGCTGTGAAGCAGCACAGTAATGAAATGAAAAATACTGTCTCATCTTTTTTTTATTTCTTCCTTTGTTTTTGTTTTCTGGGACTGTTGGTTTTTCTCCTTTCTTTACCACTTACCAATCAATGCAAGCTAACAAGAGCAAGAAGAAAAGAACAAGCAAACTAGACATACAACAAAAAGGACCAGAAAATCCAGTCTTATACCAGCTCTGCTGTGAATACAGATAACCCTTCCTACTGCATGGAAATGCAAGGCTTCAGAAAGTCTGTTCGTCATTAGGATCAGCAGTGGAAGTGGCTTATCCTGCCATAGCAGGTATGGAAGAGAAGGAGACAGAAAACTTCATTACTTCTGCATTGATAGCTCAGAGCAAAAGATATTTGATCCTGGGTTTACCACATCCCCAAGTGCACTAACCATGATGTATAGCACCAAAAATGTATTGAGTTACTTATACAAAGTGGAAAAGCCCAAGCAGGCAAGAAATGGACAGAAAACTTGGTGGGTTAGCACATCCACCTGCAAAAAGACAGACTGACATAAGAGGTACTGACTCTTATAACCTGGCTCACCCATCTCCCAAAGCAAACAAGTTCCCCGTGACTATTCTAGGAAGAACAGGGTATTCCCATTTTGGACACTTATGTTTTTTCTTCAAACCAAATCAGCATTTTCAAGGAAATCACACTTTGTTAATAACTCCTGACCTGTGATTGCTTTTTCAGACTTTGGATGTGAAGGTACATCTATAGGTTTCAAGATGGAAATCAGTGGCTGGACAGAAGAGGTTGCTCTGTGAATTTGCCAGTTTAGGCCCTAAGAGGCACTCTGTGATCTTGGGAGAAATTCTAGGGTAAGCATGGCTCAGTTTTTCCAGACCTACCTTGGCTGATGTTCAGCTGGTCCACACTGTCTCACCACAACCTTCCTTGTACTTCTGACCCAGGTTTAGTACTACCTTAAATCTTTGCCTTGACCTTGTTTCCAACTGCTCTACAGATGCATCTAGCAAGGCTCCTACAGCATATTGGCCAGAGCTCGTCCTTCACTGCAGTGCCAGTTCCAAGCGTAATGCAAGGATTACCTTTAACCTGACTTTTCTCCCCTGGCAAAAACATTCAGTCTCGCCAAACACTGCTGAACAAGCTGGCCAGGAAAGTAGTGGTAAGTCTGCGCATTGCTGCTGATCAGGTTTGTAAGACATTGGGAAGGAAGGGACAGGCTAAGCTCTGTGGCTGTGTAACTCCTCTGCTGCTAATGATGTGTGTCCAGACAGCAAGCAAGCCCACACTGAGCTATCTTCTGCCACAGCTACACAGAAACCAGTACCTGAGCCAGCTAATAGCACACTAGGTCAGGGATCTGTAACGCTTCGCACCACTCACTGACAATTGCAGATTTACTCCCGGGAACACTATGTGAGCACTATGTTAAAATGTGTACACACTTCTTCGAGCTAGGCTAAACAAGGACGTGGACTGGAACAATCGTTGTATTCAAGGTTTGATAGCCATTATTAAAGACCCACTATGCAAAGTGGCCTGTGATAATCCAAGTCAATCTCTTGTATACCAACAGTGCTCTCATCTTGGATACATTTTATCAGCTGTATTCTTACCACCACCACTCCCCAGGTCCTCTTTGCAAACGCTTTGCACTTTACACAGCACAACAAGGTACTAAATTCAAACAAACAACTTTTATAGCTCCATGGTGATAGAGATTTTTGAAACAGAAGAACACAATCAAATTTTTAAAGGTGTTCACTGTAACTTCTTGGGCTCCAATTTTTACAGTGCCAGAAAGATTGGTCCTACAGGGTTCAAGCGCTGATTTCAAAATCACAACAGGCCTTTGCTTATGAAGGCAAAACCAGCACTCATCTTCAGTGTTTTCAGACTTCCACGCTTTGCATGGATGTTGGGATCTGTTCCAGTCAAGGCTGCAACAGTTCTGGAATAAGCTACAGAACTAAAACACATTTAGTCAATAGTCCCCTTTATTTGCACAGCATCGGCTCTCAGCATTACTTGTGTGCAGTCTGCTCCTAAATCAACATTTTGTTGGAATCATTTGAAAGAGATGCAAATGGTATATTTGATAAAAAATTTCTAATACCTGACTGCAAACCACTTACAGCAGCTTTCTGAATCAGTCTGAGAATCAGTTTCTGCTGTAGACTGTTAGTGTGGTGATCAGACATCTCTTTTTGACTGCTGAAGTTCCAGAAAAAAAAGGAAGGTTGCCTGCCCCTCTCCTCACCACCACCCCCAGCAACCCAGTGAAAGCCTTCAGGATGCTATTCTGTCCTGACTTCTTGTCCAGCACCACGGATTCTTCTGTCTCAAGCTACAGCCTTATGAGCACATTCATTTCCAGCGTAGGATAACTGAGGTCTTCATGAACTCCAGCATTAGCCCTGTATTAGAACTAATAACCGATAGAAATCTCCAGTCAAGTGCCAGCTACACACTCTACACTATGACTCGATCTTCAGGATGTGCCACAATTTGAGAAAAGAACAGTCACAACAGTCTTTTCTCTCCTGTGGTGCTCTCCACCCACGCAAGGAACATGCAGCACAACCAAAGCTTCTGGCACTCAAAACACCGCATGTGCAGTTTGGTTGTTCTATTGTTGAGCTGCAAATGTTTAGGCATAGGGACTGTCTCACACAGGCACAGAACACAAGCAGTCTTCAATACAACAATATTTTGTTAATAAGGTACTGTAATACATATGCTATGTAAAAAATGGTAATGGTGTAACTATCCTTCACAAGACTCCTGATGAAACAGCCACACTGCCTGCTAATTAGGAGGAGAGAAACAAATATCCAGCCACAATCAAGACAGTTTAAGTACACCTCAATGTGCAGTGATCTGTGAATCCCTTATTAAACCTTCGAGATCCTTTCCATCGCCTACTTAGCAGGAGCAAAAGTCAATAACAAAGCAGCACTAAATTAAGTTTTCACAAGCTTGTTGGTCAGCTATAATTGAGCAGAAAGCTAAAGGACTTGAAGCTTTCTTATGCATTATGCGTTAATAAACTATGTTTCTCAGGCTAGACTGCGGTGTTTGAGAGTATGCACCATTCAAAGACTGGAAATAATTGGGCAACACCTATCTGTTGCCTTCTTTACTTTCTCAACACAGCACAGAACTTTAAGACTAGGAAAAAAGGGGGAACACAACTGGAACAGAGGAATATTCTCAATGAGCTGTTTGGTGAGGCAGCTATGTGAGAAAATGTTTTCAAATAAATTCACAAATAAGTCTGAATAATTCATGACTGAGAATTTTACAGGCTGCTCATGAATAAAAAAAAAGACAAACTCTAGAGAACTCATTATTTGGGGCAAATTACTGGTACAAATCTTGTTCTTCGTATTATTATTTAGCAATTTTATACCAGTCAGCAAGTATCAGGATCTCTAACAACTATGCAAGTACCGAGAACTATGGAGACATGAAGACTTTGTGATTTGCTTTCCACCTGAATTGCAGCTCAACAGGCTTCCTTATATGAACACATCAGCAGGCAAATGAAGAGAGGAAAAATATGATGATAGAGAAGGACAGCCACATGCTTATACAGCTAGACTACCAACTCCCCATTCCACCACAGTCTTTGTTATGAAAAATTGGTGAAGTCAAAATCCCTTCATTTTTCTGTGTCCTTCAATGGACAGAAAAAATGTCTGATATTGCGCATCATCTCATCTGTTACAGGAGGCAACAGCAGAAGTTTAGAGAGAAAGCATTAAAAATTGTCCACATACAGGGTGATTCATCCCTTTATTAACTTTCAGGAATCAGATTACACTCTTCCTAATTCAAAAGCTATTGCCAATATTGTGCCTAATAATAAAAGGATCAGAGAAAGCAAGCAAGGATGATCAAAGATGTGGAATGGCCCCTTTTTTAGTGAGAAATTACTCCAACTCTCAATCCAAGAAAGAGACAACAAAGGAGGTATGAAAGACTTTTGTAAAGTCACGAGTGTCCTGAATTGATTATTCACTGTTTTCCAGTATGCAAGACCTAGGACGGGAAGTGAAACTGGGAGGTTCAAAAGACTACATATACATGAGTTGGGAAATTCCTTCCCACTGTATTTTGTGGATACTGAAAACTTAACATCAGTTCAAGGGGAGACAGGAGAAGTTCAGGGAAGAGATACACACTGAGGTCAAGTAAATAAAAATACATCAAGCACAACGTTTGTGCAAGTTTTCCCAGGTATGCAATTTTAGCCACTGTTGGAGAGGTAACATGGCCAAGTATGACAATTCTTTTGTTCCTATAGCTACCATAAGTAGCTTTAGCCCTCATGAATTTGATAAATCTGTTTATAGTCATTCGTATTTCTGGAATCTATAAAAACCACCTGTAGACAAGAAATGCAATGTTTGCCAAACATAGGTACCAGTATTTCCTTTCTTAGTCTTGTATGATTCAATCAGGAGAGCAAGATGCATGACAGCTTCTATTCTACTCAGCTTACAGGGGTCCCTGGCGTGGTGACAACTTTTAGAGGAGACAACAATACAATTTACAATAAAGAGAAGCAAAATGAGGCATCTCCCTCCCTCAAATGTTTTAAAGATAGTCCCAGTCTTCAGGCTTGTCATCAGGATGAAACAGAAATTTGTTACAGTCTAAGAAGAATTTAAAATACTACTACCACCAGAGAGAAAGAAATTGTGTTTCTGTAATAGCTAAAGCCCAAAAGTCAAGCTGCTTCTAGCTCCAAAAGGGACCCAAACCCAGGCCTACCACATTCCAGAAAAATGCCTTAGCCACTGACATACTGAATAACTTATAAAGTGGAATTAATTCCCTGCTTTGAGCCCTTCTTCCAACACTGAAATCCATTTTCGCAAATTCCCCTTTCATTCAATGAGAATCTGTTTCATGGAAATATTTCTGAGCAGTTCCACATGTGATTAATGAACTAAAAAAACCCCAAACCTGATAAATTAAAAGGAATAAAATGAAATTCCAGAGAGTAAATTACCATAGGAAAAAAAAAAAAGCGCAGAGATATTCAGCTTCCAAAGTAAATGTAAGAACAGATTTTCTTCCCGTAGCAGAAGTAGGCAGGGAAGAGGGTAAGGAGGACAAAAACAAAGGAAAAAACTATCTGTCATCTTGAAATGTTTTAATACAAAGGCAAATAGTTAAGAAAGAGACAAGGCTTCATTTCAGAAGACAAAACCTGGTATAGAGAGAATCGATTACACACTATAATTGCATTGATGCTTAACAGCCATTAGCATGAGAGCTCTGTGCATGTTTCAAGAGGGAAATGCAGTCTTCTGTTTATTCATTTCACTGAATACCCACAGAGCCCTTTGGGGGATTATTTCAGAATCAAGACCAGAGGAGGGTAAAGCCCTAAACTACTTGGAAGGAAATTTCTACTCTTACACCCCATTATATTCACTGTCAATCAGCATCTCCTGCTTAAACATGCAGTTACTGCCAGTGATTTAGAGTGGACACCCAGAAGGGGTGAAAGGGTCAACTGGAGAAAAGCTCTAAGCTGTTCTGTGCCTGGCCTGCTCTCGGGCTTGCTATGGAAACACTCAGAGACATTCAGGAGGCTCTGGGCTTTGCCGAGGGACAAAAATTTTAAGTTCCGAGAAGCCATTTCTGAAGCAAATTTTGAAAGCCTGCATGTCTACAAGTAAAAACTTGCTTCTTAGACATCTGACCTTATGCGTAAAATCATTGCTCCAGCATAGCCACTGGCAGCTAATACAGAGCAGCATACAACACACTCAGAAAAAGAGGGAGCGTACAAGAAGAGACTTTATGAAAACATGCCACTCAGCCATCAGGAATCTACTTTGCAAGCTGTATTTATGGTGGTGCCTTCCTGGTTAAGACCAAGAAGTTTCTGAAGGATTCAGAAATAGCCATAAACTCCAAACACAGAGTATTTCCCAAACCAGTAATCCAGGCCTCCACTGGAACATAATTCACTCAACTCTGTCTGAAGAAAGAATGAAGAGGAAAAATACCACAAAAGGCAACGAAGTTGAGAAAGGTTGAAACTAGAAGTCTTTCCTTGGGAAAGGAACTGTATCCTGGGGGAGACTGGGGGTGGATGGATACACAAAACCAAAACAACTGGGATTCATTTGGTATGTACAATACCCAGATTGCTTATGCTGGGGCTCACTACAGAATATAAAAGTGAAAAATTATCAAGCAATGAATAATTTATTTAGCACTTTACTGTTGTTTAAACAAATCACTTTCATGAAAGCAATGTGTATTCAAGCAATAAATCACTGTTTAACACTCTGTCACAAGCAAAAGATACTACTTGACAGAATTATTGAATGACGTTGCATGGCCATAAGGCAACTACAACAGAGAGAAGGATGATGTCCTTGAATAATACACTGCCTCCCTCTCACCCCAGGGAGGAAATTAAATCTTTAAACTAAAACTTTCATCCTGGGGCAGCAGGGGTAGCGAAACTTATGACCGTGCCTTGCATCTTTAGGTCCCAAAAGTACCCTGAAAACATTAATTGATCACTCCTAACAGCAGCTCTGTGATGTAGGTTGGTTTTATTACACACATCAAGCACACAGACTCTAAGAGAGTTTGTTATGGAAGGCAGGGAGGGGACACTTAGACGAACTCCTAGGTCTTCACTCTTGAAATCATTCTTCCCTGTCTTCTCATGCATGGAGAGATGGATTTCATAAGGTCCTGACCTGCTCTAACTTTAAATCACAACTTCCACCCTATCTAGTTCTAACAGGGCATGAGTCAAATTCAAGCTTTCTATTTGCCCTTTCTGTAATCCTGCTGCCTTTTTGCATCAACACTGATGGGACCATATACTTTTTTGACTGATCTTCAGTCAGTGATGAACAACGCTATACTAACAGACACAAGGTATGTTTCCCAGAAACTGAGAAAAGAAACAAGCTTGGTGCAGAGATTATTTTTATTCAGCACACTCTTGTGTTATACTGTGTTCGGGGCACCTATTCTTCCAAATACCAGTTCCCCCAAAAACACTCTTCTAGTACTCCCTAGATATCTTACACTAATAAATAACAATAAAATGCATCCCTCCATAGACAAATGTGGTAGGTCTCATTTTATGGCAACCTTTTCTTAATGGAGTTAAATTAGAAATTAATTTGGCTCAGGCATAGGATTCTGAAAGTGCCTTGTGAGCTCTCTGGCTGCCAACACTAATTTAGTCACTTGTAACTCCTCAATAGTGCTAAGAGGAAAAGATGCAAAATCAAGTCCTTGTGTTCTCAGCTTCTCCCAAATCAGCAGAAATCTCAGGGCCAAATCCAGCACAACACTTACTTTAGTTTGTGTGTTAATCACATGAACAACAAAACAAAGCAAGAATTTTGTGTACTTGGTTTGCCATAAACAAATGGGACAAATCGTCCATTCAGCTTGTGCTCGCTGGTCATCAGATTCAAGGAAGTAGGAGGATTCAGAGTAACACAGGGCTTTCTAGAAGCTATGAACAAAATGGCCACTTACTCTAGAAAAAGACAGGGCAGAACATAAGAACAACTGATCTTAACTAATTGGATGTTTTTATTATTGAAAATTAGATGACCCCAAAACTCCAGACGAGTGATCCCAGTCTCAAAAAGTGACATTTCAGCCATCACTCAGTACATTTTGTCATCTGAAATTTGTCTGATTATAAAAAAAAAAGTTCATTTCCTTGCATTCTTTCACCCACTCCAGCTGCAACAAAATATGCCAGCAGCAGCTGTTTGTAATAAGCTGGAAGGCATCTTGAGACCAATTGTAATGCAAAGGTCATATTTTCCAAGCTGTTTATAGACAGTAATTTGTAAGGTTGTAATGTCACATGTTGTCAATAATTCAAGATGGGAAATTGAAACAGTTAATAGGTCATCAATTCTTCACTTTCCCACCTTATCTCTTTCTCCCCAAAGAGCCATTAAACCATGTTTCATCTGAGCATGTTCCTTGAACCTCAGACTCAAAGGTTTCATTTGTTTATGGAAAGAAACTTAGGATGGTAAGATGTAAGTAATCCCTTAACAGGCACACAGGGATCATAATAGATATAAAGCACACATTTCAGACTTGGGATATAAATTCCTGTTAAAGGTCTATTCTCACTGGGGCTCTATATTCTGTAGAACAGGTTGATGCTGTCAGAATGAAAACTGTTGTATTTTAGCAATGAGAGGAAGACTTAGTCAAAAACAACTTGTCAAAGTAAGATCCTTTCCTCAGTTCCTTTGGAAAAAACACCCTATCATTAAAACATGAATTAAGGGTTGTTCCTTTTTCTCCTCCCCTTCCCTCCCACTCACCAATTTACAGCCACCAGTTAAAGATGAACCAGCTCCCATTGGCATCATCAACTCTGTCAGCCATTTGGGGCAACCCTAGTAACAAGCACAAGCATTGATATAACATCAATGTATAAAACGTTTGCACCTTGGAAAGCTGCACCCACTGAGTGGGACCTCTTGCTGCATTCCCACCTAGGATCCAGTCCTGGTTTCAGCCAGGATAGAGTTAATTATCTTCCTAGTAGCGGGTATAGTGCTGTGGTTTTGATTTAGGATGAGAATAACATTGATAATGCACTGATGCTTTGGTTGCTGCTAAGCAATGTTTACACCAAGTCAAGGATTTTTAAGCTTCTCATACTGCCCTGCCAGCAAGGGGCTGGGGGTGCACAATATGCTGGGAGGGGACACAGCCAGGACAGCTGACCCAGCGTGGCCAAAGGGATATTCCACACTATATGACATCGTACTCAGTATATAACTTGGGGGAAGTTGTCTGGGAGTTTAGACCATGGGGTTTTTTTTTACCTTATTTTTTTTCCTTATTCTCACCCTCATCATCCCACTGGGTGGGGGGGAGTGAGCAAATGACTGTGTAGTTGATTTAGCTGCCTGCTGGGTTAACCATGACAGATCCTCATGAAATTAGTGCTGGCAAAAGAACACTTTTGGAAACTGAGAACATCTGCTGACCTGCAGCACTGATGCAAACCTCCTCAAGGAGCAGATCACACAAACATTAAAATGGACTTGTATGGTCATATTCTCACAGAAAGACTAAAATTGTGTCTATGTCAAAAGAACGCAAGATAGGATTCATAGTCCATCATCTGAGAAGCCTGAAATTGGTATTGTGATGGGGAGACATAGCCACCTGATTAGGGACACTTCCTCCAGAGAAAACTGTTACATTATTCTCATTCTCCTAATCTTATTTAGAGTACAGCCACACACAGAAAAAGCTGAAGAGTTTAAGAGGACTGGAAGAAAGATAGAACCACGCAGGACAGAAAACCTGTTCCTGAGCCTCTAGTCAAAAGATCAAATCAGCTTCACTGAGCTAGCTCAGAGTTATCTGCACCAGCTGCGGACTTGCCACTGACTGAAGTGTGAAGACAGCAGTTTGGTTTAAACTACGCCCTCCATATAGGAAGACTGTCTCTGATATTTACCTTGACAGGGTTCAAAGCACGTTCACAGCTCACATTCCCATGCCCTTGTGAAGGAGTCTGACAGAAACAAATTATTTCATCTTTTAATGGGCCAGACTATTTATGACTACTATAAGTCAAGACAAATTAACACTAAATATTTTTGGGGAAGTTATTAGGCCTGAGATACTTTCAGCAGCACTGTGGCCAAAATGAAAGTCCTCTCAAAACCAAAAACACTCCAATGTTTTTATTCTTTAAAAAGGCCCTCATTGGCCTCTACATCTTTCCCTCCCCTGCAAACTCCAGTCTCCTGCTTTTTAACTATGCTGGAGGGGAATGAGGGGAGAGATTAGATGTGGTGGAACAGGTGAAAGTTTTCCACTGAGCAATGAAGAATAGGACCTCAGCAAGAAAGGATGGATGAGGGGGATAAAAGGAGGATAAAACAGAATAAAAGAAGGATAAAACAATTAAGACTTTGTAATTACAAGTCATTCTGACTTAGCGCTCTTCCTACCTGTCAGGAAGAGAACTTGCTAGATTTTAGCTGCCTCCTAGTTATAAAATAAAAAGAAAGGCACGCGCACATATCCTGCAGAAGGTTCATCTCTTAATTTTAAGGGGCAAGATGGTAACTTGCACCTCACACGTCCTCTTTCTCCGGGCACACATTTTATCAGGAAGCTAACTTAAAAGGAGGGGAAAGTCAAAGCATATTACAAACCAATGCACAAAAATCTTATTAACCCACTAAGATAAATGACTAAGATCCTATTATCCAAAGGATAACAAACCTAAGCTGCCTTCTGCCTATATCCTCCAGGCTTTGAAAGACAGTGTAGGAGGGGCACAGTAGTCCCAAGTGACTGGTGACCTTCATCTTAATTTCTCCTCCTCATTTACTGCCAAGAGGGATGACTCACACTTACTATATATAAACTGATTTAAGTTTGGGGGTTTTTGTGGGGTGAAAAAGCCAAATCAGCTCCTGACTTGCTCTGTCCACAGAGGGCAAGAACAAAAGGTTGCTGGGTGGAAACCTGTTACACAGAACTGCAGCACCCAAACCATGGATCATTTTTAATGACTTTTGACCAGTGCTGTCTTCCAGGTGGAAGAATGATGATTTATAAACTTCCTGTGGAATCTGATATCCTTTTGGACTTCCAGACATGAGGGTAAGAAACAGCACTGGTTTGGTCATTCCCACTACTCAGATTATCTTTGTTCTCTAAAAAAGCTAAAGCTCCTTTTTCTGTTCCTCCATCACTTCCTTCAACTCCTCAAGCTAGGCTTTAGGTCAAACCTCCAGCTCCTACATTAAACAAAAGCAGACCAACACACAGGTGCAAGGAGGATTTCCCTATGGGGTATCATCTTGATCCTAGAACTAGCTCACACATCCCCACCTCCCTGTTGGCTTTGCCATATTCCTTATTAAGGTTGTTAAAAATAGAAAGCAGTGTTTTAACTCTAATTTTCAAAATTCCTATAGCTTTAAAAAAAATTACTATCAGTGTTTATCAACAAAATTAACTACCATGTGTGAATGGTGTAGCATAGAAAAATGGCCACCACACTCACCACACTGCAGAGAAGTGTATTGTTTCACCAGCTGTATCAATACAATAGTGAAAGCTTGAGGAAAGAGAACATATTTTGAGCTCTTCTGAGAATTTCAGGCTCTGTAATACAAATGTTTTATACAGAAAGTTTATACTTGAGACTTCAGGATTTCTGGGTGTGCTTCCACAGCATGTTAACAGCATATGAATTCCTTCCTACAAACACAGAAGCATTGATTCCCAAGCTCTATGGGCAAGATTCATTCCTTAAAGTCTGACAGAGGATCCAGGCACTTGAAGCCCTGGCAAGTCACAGATAATCTGGGATCACTAGAGCATTGGTTTAGAGATTTAATTTCAGAAGCACTCAATAGTTTCAAAATTATTTCTCCACCCTCAGATACTTCTTTCCTACAAAAGAAACACTTTCTGAATGCAAACCTCCAGCCAAATAACTGTCTCTCTCCCACTTAAACGCCATTTCTGATTTTCCAGCATTACATTCCCAAATTCTAGTCCACTGATCTTTCCACTTAACCTTAAATTTTGGGTGCAAAACCCTTTGTAGCAAACCAATCTGTTCTTGGTCTCAGCTAAGAAAGCATTTTAGAAATGCGAATTTCGCCACAAAGCTGGACATTGCTTCCATTCCTCTCTTACCTGCAAACCATTACTCAAAAATCCCACTAGAAAATTATGGTGGTTTCATCTATTATAGCAGAGAATCCTCCTGAATTATTTCTAATAAACTTTCAGCCCTGTCATCAGTTCACTGACCCATCTACTAAACTAATTTGTCTTACGCTTACAGTCACCCATTTATCAAGACAGGTATGGGATGAAGCTTTATATTCCATTCCCTTTGACTTATGCTTTACATTTGACACGTGTGCCTCCAGGAAAGCACATACAATTTTTTCCCCAGAACCCTTGCTATTGCTCAACACCTGTCCTCAAGGAGAATAGTATTTCTGTATTTTTGCCTTTGAGCTACCCAAACAACAGAATGAATAGGTCTTATGGAAGAAAAATATTCTCATGATGTCACCTACCACCTTTATCCTCAGCTGCCTGTTCCATAAAGCTCAGCAGGGAAAGTAGATTATTAGCCTTTACCCTTGGCTTGCTGTTAATCAAGTAGCTCGGTGTTGTACCATAAGCACCACTAGCAGTATACGTTCCCCAAAGAGAATAAAGAGGTGGGAGACAAACTGGTATCACTCTATAGGTTTCCAGTGGAGCACCAATAATTTCCACCAGTTGGGGATATCATTCATGGAAGGTGAGACTTTCTGAGAAACTCCTACAACCCGGGTAGTACACTCTGAGGATCAGATCTTTAGCCAGTGGAAAACAGCAGAACATCATGAATTATTGCCTCCAACTTCCTTCACTGAAAGATTTGCTTCACCAAGAAACACACAGACAATTGGGAAATCCCAAATGAAAGAGATGACACACCCAAGGGCTGTACACTTCCACCTCACAAACTGCACTAAGCCCAGGAGACCCAAAAAGAGTTTATAAGCTGCAGGAAGCTCAGCTCTCCAAGGGCTTTCTCTCATTTATTATTTCCACTGCAGAGAAAGTTTAAGGCTATACCCCAAACTAAAACAAGGAAAGAAATTCTGTTAGCAATGAACTTGGTAAAATTAAATTTGTCAAAAAACCTAATGAGAGCCGCATCCTAATTTGCAAAGGAGAACATTGACGCTGTTCGCACCATGCTCACAGAAAAACACATACCTGATAGTGGAGGGTGACTAGGAAAGAAACAAGGTATGTACCTTCGCTGTGAAAAAGCTCCCTCAATTTTATCACAGGTCCTGCAATACCTGCTGTACTAAAAAGAGTTGCCTGACACTACAGCAAGGGCTTATGTGCAATTTTATGAAATAAAAAAACCTTGCTTTCCCATTTGTTGAAGAGATAGAAACTACGACTTAAAAAAAAAAACTAATGAAGCAGAGACAAACATATACATCTTATCTGGAAAAAGTCTCATGAACCTAAAAACTGTCACTATGACTTTTTTGAATACTGAAGATGTAATACCAAGACACAGCATTACCAGACAGTGGCCTCTTCTTTTTCTGGGGTAAGTACAGTCAGCATGAAAAGGTATCAGCTCTACAGATTTACTTGTGACAACCCAAAGTAAAAATTCAGCTCTAAGTAATGAGCTTCCTATCATTTTAAAAGGGATTATCACTGCGCAAATGCATCTAAAGATTAAAGACTACTCAGCTGTAACTGACATGTTGTTAAACCAGTAAAATCTTTCCATAAAAACTGTCTTATCCTTATTCTTTTAAGACCAGTTTCTTCTTCAATAGAAAAAAAGAAAGTTAAGCATTTTAGAAGATGATTAAAGCAAAACTAGGTTGAAAAAGAAAATGTCACATTATTTCCCAAAGAAAGAATTCAGGTCCTTTGGCTTTAATTTCTTTCCCAGAAAAACAACATGTTATTTAGTGTTAGCTCCATGTTAAATTTCTAGCAGTTTGAAAAAGCGCAGAAAATATCAGCACAAAATGAACCAGAACGTTTTCCTTGAAAAGAAACAGATGAAGGGGCAATAACTCTGGTTCGCTGATACTGATCTCGCTAGGAAAAGGCAGACACCCTGAAGTCAAACAGAGAGCCAAAAAGTTTTTTGTTATTTGTTTCCTGCCAGTTTTCCCTATTCCTTCCTCCCTCTGTATGCAGAAAGCAAAGCGATTGCTCATGTGAAACGAGTACGGCGACAAGGAACCCTGCGCTGGGCAGAGAGAAAGGCACAGATTGAACGCAATCCTTGCTGTCGGCTGCACAAAGCACAGCCCAGCCCAGCCAGCCGCAGCAGCGTTGGAAACCCAGGATGGCACAAATACCAGCCTGATGCTACTGCATCCGGGAAACCTCCAGCGATCACCCCAGAGCCTCTGCAAATCCCTGCCGTGCTCCTCCCCAGAGGGTCGGTCCCTATAAGAACTGCCAGTTGAGAAAGTGGCAACGCACTGATGTCTTCATCCTTGTTCAACAGGAAGCATTAAAACACCAACATCATTCATGGGTGAAGAGTTACACAAGCTGGAGTTAGTCAGGCAAATGCCTTTCTCTTAATTGGGAAGATGCGTGCAAATAATCAGGAGGGAACAGAGCGGCTCCTCGTTGAACAGCACTGACAGTTTAAAGGAAAACCTCTCTGATATTCAGTTGTCTTCTCCAGACCCGCTATGTTTGCTATCCTTGGACTTTTGAAACCACATGCTGCCACAGCAGAGTGATCACTCCCACTGAGTTCATCTACACCAAAGGCTAAGATATTGTGGAAAAGGCCACTTTAAGTAAATAAAGCGCAACTGATTTTCATTGCAGCTTGTGCAGATGAGGAAATCATGGTCATAATTTCCACACCTAATTACCCACCTTGCACTGGCAATTACACTAATTCCATGCACAAATTAGACATGGCACTGCATGAGCATGTTGTTTATGCAGTGATCTGCATTTCCAATTATTATTATTTTTTTAATCCGCCCCTAAAGCTTTTAGTGGCTGATATTGAAAGTTGGGTTAGCAGGAAGGGCAGTAGACAATGGTTTTTCTGGAGACACATGTTCATTTCATAGAGTTACTGCTATTTTGCTGAATAACAAATTCAATTTCTTCTTTTTCACTTCCTGAGGACCAAAGTTCTGATTTCTGCCTTCAAATACTTTGAAAAAAGCAGTATATAGATAGCAAGGGGATGTAGCATTATGGTGACAAGCAGTTTGCAATAGTACAGGAGCAAATTACTGCTGCAATTCTAGACGACTAGCAAAGCTGATTAATACAGTTCCTCCTTCCATACATACAACCAACAATTCACAGTAAAGATTCAGAATTTTGGGGGGTTGTTTGGGTATTGGGGTTGGTTCTGCCTTTTTTTGTGGGGTGGTTTTTTTTTTTTTTTTTGGAAGGGAGGGGCAGAAGGGCAGGCTGGTATGAAACAAAAATCTGTATCGCATATCAAATTAGTTTCACCACTTACAGGAAATATAAAAAAATTATTCACTGTACTTTGCCCCTCTAAAAGTCTTTCCTATATTACTTAGCAGAAAAGAAGATAAATATAGGAAAATGGAGTAGGAAGAGGATGGAAAGGCCCCATAGGAAAACTAAAAAAACCCAAACACATACGACAGGCAGGAGAAAAGCTTTCAAAAATCAAGTGTTATGATTCATAACTGATAGTTTGTTGTTTTTAGGAGCAAATCAAGACATTAATATTGTCTGAATTTGATGCAAAAAATAACAGTGAGAAAGTACTATTTTTCTCAGTTTAGCTTAAGATCTAATCTAGAGCATCAGATATGTTTATCTTTCTGCTTGCCTGCCTACACTGACCAGTGATGTGACCCTACATGGACAGAGATCCTCAAGGAAGAACTTAACAGCTACACTGATTGTGTTGGTCAAATTTGGTCAAGGGACAGCAGGGCTACTTCCATCACAGCAGTGCAAGTCCCAGTACAACATACAAACATATCTATATATGCAAGGGACTTTTAGCGTAGACTTACAGCTTCAGTTATGCAAGTACCCTATCAGCAGACTATAGATTGAGGGCAACTGCTCTGCAATTAAATAAAATACTTTCTACTTACTAAACAAAATGCCATATTTAATTTCTTTTTTCTTTTTTTTTCTTCTTAAGTAAATAGACTATTATGACTGCAGGTTCTTAAATTGCTTTTAAATGATGATGATTTGGCTAGAATAGAAATAAGCAATCCAAAATCCCTTCAAGTGCACTGTTCAATCTCAACTGAACTTGTCTATTTTTACATTAAAAAGGCACGGTCTCATTCACTATTCCCAAAGAAAATCAAATTGAATTATTCAAGAGCATTAAAAAAAAAAAATCTCCAAACAGCTGTTTTCTCCACTTAACCATTTTCTTTAGAACCATTCCATCCTTCCCTCCTCCCCTCCAGATAAAACACCAAACCAACAAAACATGAAAACACACAGTGAAGTCCCCTGCAGCAAAGGGTTCACAATCAGTTCTCCTGTGAGCTAATTCTTAACATTTCAAACAGTCATCTTTGCCAAGGTATCATTAGCTATTCCAACTACCACAGTAACAGACCTGGATCCTCGGCAGGATTTCAGTCCCTCGTTCTTCATTAGTGAATCAGGTAACTAAAAACATTTGTGCCTGGAGAACTGAGTTTTTCTACCTCACCCTAATGGGTTAAATCAGAGATAGTGTTATTCTCCTTTGCTTTCTACTTACAGGATAAATCATGTCATTTTATGCAGAGTACTAAAGAAATAAAGCAAGCTACATAAAAAAAAAAAAAGTAGTTTCACCTTTCATTCCGACTGTAAGACAGTGTCTTTTTTTTTTCCTGTTCAAATCTAGCTTCTGCAAGTCTGTCATTTGCACTTATGAGTCACCTTCCATTGGCAGCTGTTGTCTTTGTAAGGGAACGATGGAATGAGGTCCCAGAAATTTGTTTCTCACAGAAAAAAAAAATCATATCTAGTCAAACAGTCTTTTCTCTCCCTTTTTTGAAAGGATATAGCTTTAGATATTTGGAAACAAAAGGATGGAGATCTCCATGTAAAAATATGAAGTAAGAATTCAGCACATCACATCACCTATGTGACTTTGAACTCTTCAGGCATCATGCAAAAGATAAGGTGAGATGAAGAGTTTCTAAGTGCTGGTGTTCAAGGAAAACAGGGGGCAGCAACATCAAACAGAAAATTAAACTGTATTTGTGGACCATTTCTTTGTGTTTCATTCCATGATATTTTCACTAGCTATAACACCGACATTTATTAGCTCTTGGCCTGTGAAGCAGACACAAGACTTATCACAGTCCTAAAATCAGATATCAAAAGTAATTTTTCTCCCAGGTTTATACTGAAATCACCTCAGAATCTGTATAGCTGTGCTTGAGTCTCCTCCTCTTCCCAAAGCAAGTTTTGAGAATGCAACTGTCTGTAGGAAGCAAACTATCTTCAGACCTGCAGCATCAGTCATAGGGCCATCAGAGTAACACAGCACAGTGTTATGGTAGTCTAAAATCTAAGCAATGGAAACAAAAATCATCCATACAAAATCAATGATCAGCACCAAAGCTTGCACTTCAAATCCCTGGTTTCTGTCATCCTCTCCAAACAGGACACTGTCATTACTGGAGCCTCATCATTTGCACATTAAGCTGGATAGATGAATTATGTCCATTAGCCAGCAAAGCATTACAAGTCTCATGTGGGAGATTCTGCTGAATCCTTAGTTTGAAACGCAGTAGCAGTTAAAACGCAAGCCTATGGTTCTCAGAAGAGGCCTTAGACTTCACAGTCTGAGACAGACACACCTGCCCATGTCGTCTTTATGGCCAAAGCTATTTTCACATGCACATTAGCAGAGCTTAGCTTGGGTTCTACTTCATGAGCTCTAGTTCTACATGCACTGAGCAGTAGAAAGTCTCCTGTAACCTTTAGCTATTTCGTGTAAAAGGTGTGTGGAAGCAGTGCTGTTTTGGGGTGCTGCCTGGCATGAAGAGACGCAGGAGGGGATACCATAGAGCCGCCTACTCAGCTCACTGCTTGCAAGGCAGCCAGACATCTGCCACCTGCTCCCAGAGTTCTTTTAGACACCGTAGTGCAAGGTAGCACATTGTCTAACTGCCCTTAGTTATTGGGCATAAGTGACTCGCTCATGGTAATCAGCTCAGAAGCTTCACCGTGAACTGGAAATCTCAGGGCCGATGTTACTTACAGCCAAATCGTCCCCAGGTCTCACACCAGAAAACTACATTTCTGTAGGTACATAGCTCTGTTGATCAGGTGTCTCTTAGTAACCAGCTTTTTATTTTCTGCACATCTGTTTCTTGGCAAGCTCACACCTTACCTACTGATGTTACTGTTACTGCCTTTGCCAGAAGAGAAGCAACACAGTTTATAAGTGCTTTCTGTGAAAAGTCCTAAAGTTTTTCATAAGAATTGGAATAGACAGTTTCTAGAAATTTTAATATGGTGCTACGTAAATAAGTTAAAATCCCATACAATTTCAGAAATATTTCCTCTGGACTGAGTTTTTGCAACCACTATATAGAAACTAACTGCATGGACAAAATTTTATATTAAATTCTTGGTATTAGTTAAAATACAAGTCAGCTTTTATGTTTTTTCTTTCAGTTTTTCATACTTACAGGTTCATGTTTATCATAGAATAATATTAATATATTTAATAATTCATTAAATTGCATTCCAGTGTGCAAGTTTTGTAAATGCCATGATAAATTGAAATTGAAGTAAATTGTTTACGAACTAGATGCAAACACCTCCAAATTGTTTATTTTGATTTGGAACATGAATAAAATACATTTTATTTAAAGCAAGCAGCCAAGACTCAGTGTGATGCTATGACCAAGCAGTAGTCATACAACCAAGCCCTGCTATGCTTTCAGGACACCACAAGTACTTTGTTGAGCCAGAAAAGGAAGACAGGTCCATAAAAACAGTGAGAGTCTAACACAAGCACATGAGACCACATTCACACAGGAAGAAAGGCTAAATAGGTCATGGACACTGAAAAAAACACCCAAAAACCTTTGGTCTAGCTGTTATAAAAGAATTGGGTTTTCCTCAATACAGCATCAAGCTGGGGCATCAAATCACAACCAGTATTTACTTCAACAACCTTTTATTAAGTTGTAAATGAGAGCAGACCACTTGCCTCTGGACCTTGTCAGTCTCAGAGAGAACTTCACACACTACATCTCAGCACACAGTCTTCAGCCTCCTGTTGTGGCAAATTTCTTCGTCTGCTCACACACAAGTACTTACAGAAGTCATTCACACCAACTCACAGAAAGGACTTTTATCTGCAGGCAAAAATATGTTACTCAAAATGACACTGTTTCTCACTAACAGCGTAACAACTGCTTTAGCATCAGAGGTGGGAATTAACATCTCGAGAATGAAAAATGACATGAAAAAAATGATCATATGCATTCCTCAGACAGCGGCAAAACCCTGTGCTGACTGATTTGGCACATCACACAACAACCTCAGAGCCAAAAGGACCATTCAGATTCTCACAGCCCACAATATCTCCTCAGTCAGAAACTGGTGTGCTGTGAAGGTGACCACCTGGAGTGAGGGGATGAGACAAACACACGACAGTGCTGAGATGAGCACATGCAAAAGGCTTACAGCTCAGTACCATACAGCTACACTCGTTCACCTGGTTTCCTCTGGTATTTCTAAGATATTGCTGCCCGAGAGATGGATTTTAAAGGGCTCTGATCTGGGCTGTCAGTACAAGCTAGCAAACATTTCACTGATGATGTTTTCTGGACCAAACATGCAGTGACAAAAAGTTATTTCATTGATCCATTTTCAATTGAACTGTTTGTTCTTTTTGTATTAAAAAAATATAGGAGGGATTGCATGTAAGTAGCATATATTGAGTGTTTTTTTGTAACAAAAATGACTTCATTGGCTTGAAAGCTTCTTCTGTTTTGCTAATTAACACAATGATGAGTATTTCACGCTGAGTCTGGTGATCCATCTCAAACAGAAGAATTTAACTGAATATCAAGTATTTTGAGGGAAGGACATTTCAGCCTTTTAATATCCCTGATTGTTTTTCTCTGTCAACCCATACAGAGCCCTTCTCCCTGTTGTTTGCGTTTAAGATGACTAAACCAAAATATCAGTTACCCATACAGCTGTACCTTTAGGTGGAATTTCCACTGCTGTTTTTTTGTTGTTTTTTTTTAAAACACAACCAAGCAAACAGCCCCACAAAACCCAGACAACATCCACAGGTTCCCATGGGCCACGATCCAGCAACTTTCTCAATTGTTTCAAGCAAAATTTGATTCTACTAATTAGAAGTGCATAACAGGTTTTATTTATGGAGTTTAGTATCCCTTGAAAAGAATTCAGAGGATGTTGGAGTTAAGAGCCTAATTTTAGGTACCATAGTTTGAAGAGACTAACCATAAGATATAGATAACACAAAACACATGGAAGCGCTTCAGGTTTCTTAAGCAGAAAGGAGTAGCTGATTTATTTATCAATGACATATTTGCAATAATACTGGATAGCTACATAAAACATTACACTGGGCACATGTACTGTACAAGTTTATTTCCCTGAATTCTGTACAACTTTACTTTATGGCAAACATCGGAGGAAAACTTTGAGAAAACCAAATAAGAAAGCTTGTCAGGTTTCCTCAGCCTTGACACTACAAGGTGTAGTTTGAAGGTTCGAGATCTGTAAGGTCACATTATCAAGGAGAGAAAGGGGGAAAAACAACAACTGGGATGTGAAAGCATTAGATCACTGCAGGATTACAATAAAGTTATCTCTGTGATGTAGCACAGCACTGCCAGAAGTAATTAGTACTCTATCTGGAAGATGTATATTACCAGCAAGAGACCTGTGATTACTTTTAGTTGGGCTAATGAAAGACCTGTGCTTATCCTCATTCCAATTCATTTCTATTCTCTCCTATCCAGCTTTATCAGCATTAGGATTAACATCAGTAATAGGGCTGTGTGCATATTTACACATTGTAATTAAGTGCTGGGGGAAGACAGAAGGGAGCTCTTTAAGATCATTTATTAAAATGCATGCACGCTGCTAATCAGAGTCAAAATTCAGGGACAAGTTATTAGAAAATAAATACCCACTCTAGGATGAGAAAACAAGAGTTCTCTGGAGCCCTCCATGGGTAGATGAATTAAGCAGGATTCACTGACAGCATCAAAGGGACTCTATGGAAAAGGCTAGAGTACCCATCTGAAAATCTGTGTTACAGTTGAGCCTGGCTCAAAAGCTCAGTGTTTCAAGCAGAGGAGTAGTAATTCACCTGGTAGTTGCTACCCATCATATCAATGAAAGGTGAAGATCTTAGCCATTATGGCCTGGATTCAGCAAAGCACTTAAATACATTCTTTACGTTGAACATCTCCTTAATATCATCCCAATCTGACAAACTGCATAAAAGTATGCCTAATTCCAAGGACAATTTCCCTTGCACTGACAAGATTTAAGTCTCTGCTTAATTGACCTGCTGCTAAAACTGAGTATTGCTGGTTGCAATGCACAATTGCATATGCAAATTTGTTGTCAGTGGACCCCTCACACTGAGAATTTTTGTTCAACATCGGCGTTGTAAGGCAACTCATTCACTGCAATGTTTTTCACCGAGATCTCGCTCTTGAGCGGATTTGCATAAATTTGCTTTCCAGCAAATATTCTGAAGGCTGGAGCATTTTATTAGGTTTCACTGGATTTGTGTAATTGATAGAAAATAGTTTGGCAGAGATTACACATGGTACAGAAATCCAGCTTAAAAAAAAAAAAGCCTCTGGCCATTACACCAAGATATATGTTAAGTATTTGTTACTTATCTATTGATGTGATTTTTAGCACGTCTATTGATATGATTTATCTTCCACTTACTAACACACTGTAAAATAAACATTTGAGGCTCAGTCAGGATTTCAGTTTCTTGCAAGTTAGCACTGAAGTCAATGAGGTGACCAGATTTTTCAGTCAGTCAAACCCACAAGGTTTCAGGCGAGCTACCATTCAGTGTCCTAAAGATGTCTTTCCTCCAAGGGCCAGTACTTTTACCCACCATTAAAAAACAAGCCTTCTGCCTTGTTATTTATCATCTTTGCTTTCCACAGAGCAGTTACATTTCAGTAGCAAAGCCAGTACCAGCTTCATTAATGCTTTAAAGTTTTTAGCAATTAATTGCATATCTATTAATGCCAAGGAATTTTATTCTTAAGACTGCATCTTACTAGCCTTTCTGCTGGAGCCAACCTTTGCATGCCACGTGCACGCCAAAACCCAGATTAACTGTAGTCAGCAACAGAGCTACAAACCTCATCAGGGAAACCAAGTATATTAGAAACATTAATTAATTTCAGCCACATGCCCTCTTCTGTGAAGTAGGTAATTACCATCCCCATTTAGTATAAGTGGAAAAACTAAAGGAGAATGACTTGTTCAGGTCAAACAAGGTGTATGGCACAGAACAGAGCGCTCATAACTCCAACCCAGCACTCTAGCCAAGCAGCCATCATTTTCTTCATATAACCTGCATAATTAAATGATTTCAGTCCACTATGCAAATTACTAGAAGTCAATACGATGAAAGCAAGGCTACAGTTTCTTCCTCAAACATAAATAACAGGTCCATCTTCTCACTTGCCTACTTTCAGTATTCTCATGAATATTCACATCAGACTTTTTCTCTCAGAATGCTCTAGAGAAAGAAAAAAACCCACAACCTACTAAAAAAAAAAATTAATGACCTACTGCAACTTGGAGTCATTTATTGGCTGTAATGTGATTAACTTACATATAGCCCAAAAGGCAAAAAGGAAAGTCTGTGGACTGAGTCCAAAGTGAACAACCAGGTTCTGATGATAAAAAAGAGATCTGCCCACAGTAAGTAGGTTTGAGCTGGCAACTTGACAGGAGCTTAAGTGATTCACTTAATTTACATATATATTTGGATCTTTTCCTTTTTGGGGGGTAAATTATAAACAAGCCTAACTTCCTTGCTACAGGAATAGAAGCAGTTTGTTAGCTGATTTCATCAGCAATATAAACCTGCAGCTACTTGTTTCTCTCTGTACCCTGGAGTTATAGGAAATAATTTAGCTGATGAGTTAATTCAGTAGGAGAATTAGCCCCCATAAACAAAGCTAAGTGAGGCATCCGCAGCAGAGCACACCCAGCAGAGGAGTGCCACTCTTGGGTTCTTCCTCCACAGACTACGAGACACCTCAATTGCAGAGACAAGAGCACTTTAGGGGTGTAGAGCAGACCATGCTTCACGCCCTGCTCCCCTCAGGGTGGTGTAACCTTCAGCATGTCTCAGCTCCCTCTTCAGTTAAAGGTGGCAGCACTAAACTTTCTTTTGTAGGTCTGGGTGGTATCAGGATAAACATTGAGCATTGAGTTCTCTCTGAAATCGCTAAAGAAGGCAGAGCCTGCAGGGCTGACACTGACTCTGCCACTAAGTTTTTCCAGCAGTCTCAGGAACTTCAAGTCATACTCCCATATCGCTGCTTTTCCTCTTCATTTTGGCCTCTTCTATTTTTACTTTTTTTTACACCCACACCGCTAGAGAAATTTTTTTTCTGTTCAGGTCTTCTCAGAGCTCACTGCACTATTTCATAGCTGA
This sequence comes from Aramus guarauna, assembly GCA_013400195.1. Taxonomy (NCBI): domain Eukaryota; kingdom Metazoa; phylum Chordata; class Aves; order Gruiformes; family Aramidae; genus Aramus; species Aramus guarauna. The sequence continues at coordinate 67,092 of VXBL01010743.1, forward strand.
GCTGCAAATTGCTCATTACCTCAGCAATACTATCAGACATGTCTGAGGAATGTGATGGTAACGCCACCTTGGCTCATTGGTTGCCTGCTAATGCCTTCAGATGTAGAGCCATTTCTTATTTACAATATATCCTTGACACTATTTCTATTTACATTGAATTAAAATTAATCAGTTGGGCATTTGCTGCAGCAATCCATGTAACTCAGCTTGGCAGCATGACATTATCACTAGCTAAGCAATATTAGCTTTGTATGATTAGGATCTCCTGGGAACTCATTCCATGAGAGGACTTCAGGTGCTATAGTCATAAACCATTATGCTTCCTCCTAAGCAACTGTATGACAACCTCTTCCAAGGACAGCATCAGAAACTGGAACAGTGGCTCGAACCTGATGTATTAGTGGGAACATCAAGGGCGCGCAAGTCCTTAAATTATCATCTCATCCTCAAGCAGGAAATCCTACCCCATGTTAACCCTTTTCAGTAGGCGTCATAGTGCTGGTATCCTTACTGCCTACTGTCAGACATCAGACTGCGTGCCACCATTGGGGAGGTTTTCATTAGCACAGCTTTTCCCCTACTTATTCCACCCCCAGGTTCAATCCTCCAAACCTTTGATGTAAATTATCTACCATGGGAGCAACCTTGCTTTGCTGTTGTCAGGATAGCTGCCCACGCTGGGCTGGTGGGTATTAGCTTGCTGCAGCTGACCATAACATCTTCTGGTGACCGCTTGTTTACTAGAAGTAAACATCTGTTTACTCTGAACACACATCCCAGAGAGTTCAGATAAAGCACATGTTGCAGGACTCCACCTCTGTCAGAATCCTCCAGGAGCATGAGACAGAGACCAGTTCTCCTCCTCCTGTCTTCCAAAGGCTGGCCAAAAAAACCCACATTCCTTCAAAGTTTCTTGCTGACAGAAAACGGGTACAATAGTCACAAGTCTCTGGGTTGTTTTTCCTTTGTCTATCATGGCTAGAGACCAATCTCAACTCCTGATATGCTAAGCCCAGCTTTGGGAACGGGGTCTTCAAAATTTCCCAAAATAGCTAGCATGATCTTTTAAGAAAATCTTCAGTAAATCTTGAATAGAACTGTCTTCCTGACTAAAAGGTCTGCCCATCAAGGAAGAACTTCCCAGTCACTAGCAGATGGTGGCCTTCAACAGAATTGGTTTACGTGAATCCAGAAAATTAATTCTTGCAAATTTTAAATGCATCATTGACACAGACAACCAAGTTGGGAAGGATTTATGTTTCTGATGTTGGCCAAGTCACTGGGCCCAAAAACCATTACCTACATAATTAATTTGGGCACTACTTTTACATCCATTAGGGAGGAAAAAAGGCTAGTCTTTTCGTACAATGCACTGCTTTGCAATTTGTCATGGGCTTTAATCACAAAGATAATAGATCTCATAACGTTAATAGCAAGAAAGATGTGTTAAGCAACAGGGAAACAGTTACTCAAATATTCCATGTTTGTCAAAGACTGGCACAAAACTAAGCAAAAAGACACTGATGTGTAAAATAAACGCTTTTAAAACTAAGTTTGCACTGCAGTCTTAAGGATTGGGATGGGAATTTCAGACCTGTTTAAGATGGCATCAGAATGGTCAGGATAAACAATGACAGTCTTTGCACTATGGACCCAGACAAGCAGGTTGCCCCAGCTACAGGAAAGGTTGCCGAAAAGTACACTTTTACCAGGGGAGAGAGAAGCTCCTGTACAGTAAATACAACCAACTTCACCATTAGACTACAACCTACGTGACAGGTTTTTATTTTCCCTTTACTTTCTCTGTTAGCCAAAGAACATTTTTGCACTTATGTTTCATCTCCTCCAAGGGCAGGCTGTTAACTAGGATGATTTCCCAGGAAAAGGGCAAAGCACACACACAAAAATAAACATTTTTCCTACTGCTTATTTCAATGCAATCAGAAGAACTAACAAAATCCCACAGCAGCCTATGCATGATTCTTTTTCTTAGAGACAGATATGCTTGACTCTTGACCTGAAAAATTACTAAATTTTCTAGACAGCTATACATGTGTATGTATATATATAAACATTTGTATAAATTTATACTTGTGCATGTGAAAATCTTGTTAAATCAATGCAAAACCCAGTGACATTCCTCCTCATATTTTTGTGTATTTTACTGAGGCAGAAACTTTGAGAGAAAAAAGTAATTTGCCCACCTGAAACAAATTGTTCCCCTTGTATTCAAACACTCTTTCTTTGTTTTTAAAGACAGAATTTTTTGTTTTGCTGATGTTTAGGGATTTATAACAATTTGATGAAACTTAAATGAACTTGAGAAAACCCTGAAGTTACCAGATCAACATAATTGTTGAATCATTGATGGAAAAATTCAGGAATATGAGTACTTTCTTCGAGGTTTACTTGGAAGCCTGCTACTTCTTTTTTTAATTATCATATTGCAGTAGGTTGGATTAGTCATGAATTTCCTAAAAGCTGCCAGAAAAAGCCTTGCAAATTTACTACTTGTATTACACATAGGTTTGATGAAGATTTGAAGAATTTGACATTCATAGTCCATATATTACGATGCTGAGTAAAATTCAAGACCTGGGATCTTTAAGAGGATCCTACACCTGAAACAGAACCTATTCATTTGAGAGAATATTTGTTAATTTCAGTTAAATTTAATAAAGGAAGAGGGATGTTAGAAGTGAATTTTCTGTAGGATCTGAACAAGCAAAAGAAGGGCCAAATTCTGTGCTTACGAAAAACACGTGGTTCACAGTCATTACCAGGCATCAAAAATCCAAAGGATGACTTCATTGCTTTCACAAAGATCTAATTCAATCACATCCAGTGGAACTCCAGAGTTTTATTTACTGCTGCTTGTGCCACAGTGACTGTACAGGTGGCTACAAGGGAACAGGCTGAGGACGCACTCTAACCCGAGATGGATGTGCCTAAAATCTTCCACATTTTTTGCTGTTGTCACAGAAATATCAAGGACTGAGCTAGTGTGCTGCAGGCACTCTAAAATAAGAATTTAGAGAAACACAAGCAAGTCAAGCATGGGATATAAATCACTCTGCTCAAAAACAAATACTTTTATTCTTACTGCTAGAGCCCTTAACAGCTGGATCAACTCAGCAGATCTTTCAGACCACCAGCAGGAATTGTCACAGCCATTTTTATTGTGGTTTAATTGTAACATACATAGGATTTCAGTAAATCATCCATAAGCCTGAGATGCTACAAAAAAGCAAAATGCATCAATGCATGGTGCAACAACCAGGGAAGGTGAATATAAGGAATATGAATCACCTATTACGAACCATGCTGAGAACCCTTTATTGCTTCCAGATTACCTGCACCATAGTGGGCTTTCCCAGCCATATTAAGAAGTGACCAGAGGGATGATGAACATTAAGGCATCCTCTTCATTCTCCAGCATTCTTACAAATATTTTCCTACAGCAGTTATCAAGACAGCATCCTCTGCTGTCATGACACTTTGGTATATTGTTCCTCTAAATATGTGTTTTAAGAATAAGCCTGCTAGTACCAACAAGATCACTTGCATAAGCGGCTGTGGGGGTGTGAGTGTTAAGGAATGGCAACAGGACCACAAGCAAATAAAAGGCTTCCTTTTTGGAGTCTCGCCCTATCCATCACTGACTGCACCTCTTGAAAGTGATACAGTCCAATAAACTCAGTACCAGCAGGCCACGTTCCTTTAAAATATTAAAATAGCAATGCTGCAAGTATTACAAACTAGAAGATGATATGAAACTACCAGCAGACTGCATTTAAACTAGAAAAGGAAAGAAAGAGACTTGTGTTTGCCCTTATTGCTGTGCAGAAAAAGAAATAATATAATCAGTGTAGCACATCCAAAGCCACTGCATTTTATCATCTTGGGCTTCATTTTTGCAGCCAAAGAAGGATTTATGCTGATTGATTGAAAGCATTACCTAAAATTTGTGCTATGCTTTATTTATTTATTTGCCAAGGAAGGAGGCTCAGTGCTCATTAGGTATTTATTGCATTGACCAGTTTTATCAAGGCTTTTGAAATGCTATAAAACAGGCTAATCAGGTGAGCAACATTTATATTCATGCTTACAGAGGTTACAAATGAAGTGATCTAGTCCAAGGAAGCCTTCAATAGAGGAAGTTTTGCAGTTCAATGCTTAGAGAAGCTGAGGCTCTTCTACACATTACCTTCTTAAAGATATTAAATGGGAACTTCCAGCGGGGATGGGGGGTGGGAAGACTGCTTAGCAAGTTTGGTTTTTCCCCACAGAAGGCTGAAAACTTGCAATAGCAGGATTCCAGTACAGTGCAATACAACACCTCTGTAACCTGCTGACAGTGGGAACAAATTAGGTTTTATAGTGATGATATGATGGTAAAAGTTTCTCTACAGCCACTGAGCATGGACAGACCAAGGCTAATGAATCACACATCTGCAAGTGTGACCAGGTTTGGACACATTACAGTAAACAGGCCCATGGGGAACATTGTCCTGAGAACACAGTGCAACTGCAAGCCCGGGACAGAGCAAAGGCATCGTATATGTCATGCTCCCAGCTGGGACTACAATATGTCAAAGGAGGTATGGATGAAGCAGTACTTCATTTTGTGCACCCTTGCAGTACTCTGCAGAGTAGGGACAGCCAGCAGAATACAAAATAACAGGGCAACATTTTTTCATCTAGTATGAACCAAGCCATCTTGTGCTGCACTTCAGGAACTGTCACCTTTCAGATCAGATGTAAAGCCAAGGTCCTAACCCCAAGAATCATTAAAGATCCATCCCATCGCATTTTTTCATTAATGTTAATCCCAATGCCCTGGCCATATTCCCATTGAGAAAATTGCTATTTGCGTCTGCAAATTCTTCCCTTTGTTTTAACAGGGCCTAAGCAGACCAAATTTATCCCTATGTAACACCACCAGCTTATCTGCTTGTTGTACTGGGACACAACGTACTCATGCCTCTTAGCAGCAGCAGCATTGCATTACATCATTCCAGCAGTGCATGGTGCAATGACACGTGCAGAGTTGAAAGAAGGTTTTTGTGAACACATAGATTGAATATCATCTTAGCGCTGAGAATTTCCTAAGAAAGCTGAAGTACACATTACACAACATTAAGTCAATCTCCCTAAGCATAGGAAGGAAAAAAAAAACCAAACTGAGACCAATGTGACTTTTAGCAAACAGGCCACAGAAGCAGCATCCTTGATGAGGAGTGATTGGCGGATGGAGTGGGCAGACACCAGACTCTGCACCGTGCAGGACTCTGCCACCAACCCCCAGCTTCAAGACTTAGGGAGATAGCGTACTTAACATCTCCTCTCCTTCAGTCTAGTTTTTAAGTGAAATTATTATATGTTCAGGAAAGTTGTTATTCACTAAGGGTAGGAACTAGAACTAAGTTCTTGGAAACAAACTTCAGGAATTTAAATTGGTCATCCTGATACTTCCTCTAGACAATGCTAGGGAAGCACTCCTAGAGGAAAAAATCATCCATTCTTACACAACCATTTAAAGGCATTTTCTGGCTCATCCCAGGGAAGTTATATCATCTCTTCTCTGCCCAGCAGGAGCTCAGGCACTAGCTTTTACTGTGGGGCAGATTTTTCTCGCCTAACTTTAAAGATAGAAAAGGTGTTTTCATTTAAAGGGGTATTTGTTCAGAGCAAGTGTAGCAGAGGCTGATCTCTCCATTCTTCCGAGCTGACAGCACAGTCCCTTCAACGAGCATGAGAGGTGTGGGAAACGTTTAAAGAAACCTTCAGCCAGCTGCAGACAGCACATTGCATGAAACAATATTTGTCAGGCTTGCAGAAGTACTTCACTCACAGACCAAGCAATCAATTGTACATACTTTCAGATGATTTAATCACCCACTTCTGTACCCTGAACTTTCCAAGTTCTCCCTAGACACTGATGCTTGCCAGCTATTCATCTTCAAACATGTATCATTAAAAACACAGGGTGGAACGGCCTTTCCTTGACATTATTGTTTAATAGCACAAGGTAATAGTCATCAAGTTACTATATGAAATCCCAAAATATTCAAAGAAGAGAGGAGGGGTGAGGGAAGAAGCCTACAAACAGTGACTTGTTAAGAGGATATTGGCTTCTGTTCAGGTTTCAACAATCCATAGGCACAGGGGTTTCACTTTGTACCACTTCAAGCTGGCACAAGCCAGAGAGCCCACGTCCTTGCTCTCAGGTCACCAGGCTGCAGAAGCCAAATACTTTCCAGTTTCTGGACAAGCAGCATGTCTCTAATCTGCACGCGGCATACTCAGATTGCTCAGTGCATAATGAAGTTCCTTCTTTTTGCAACCTCATCTTTCCATTAGGTAAAGCATAGACAATTTTAAGGAGTGATTGTAAGATTCCCCCCCGCCCCACTGCTGAGCTAGCACAGCTAACACATCATCACTCATTTTCCTCCTTCCCATCATTGCACGTCAGTCACAATTAGAATTGCTGCTCAGTTCCTGGGTTGTAGATTATGAACAAAGGTAACTTTGAAAAACAAAAAAGCCAACTTCAAACCATTTGATCTCTCCTTTCATCCCCAGCCAACAGCAAACAACACTAAACCACAACAAAAAAACAGATGTTCACACATTCAACAGAAATGATCAGAGTATGTCACTGTCTTAATCCAAATATTAAAAATGCAACAATCAAAATGAGGTATTAACAAGGGACAGAAGGACTTACAGAGTACTCAGGAGTGTTTCTGTTATTACCCAGAAATTACTTTTAAGGTTATTGTGCTTTTTGAAAGTTTAGTATTAGATCATTAATTTGATACAGAGCAGAGGCTTTCACCCAGAGACACACTCCTGTGTTTTGTATGGTACTAAACTAGCTATAAAATTTATCAAAATTTTATCAAAATTTATCAAAACAAATTCTTCACTACATTCCAGAAGATGAAAAACACTCTACAGTTTGAATGCTAGATATAATTCAGTCAGTAAAGACATTCATGTTCATCAGAAATCAAAGGTAGTAAATGAGGTTCAGCTTTGCACAGGATGGGTAGAAAAACATCACTTGTCTAATGGGAATTGCGTAGCTATCACTTCACCTAGAAGCACTTGCAATTTGAACGCAACATGACAACTTGCTTTTCATCCGTTCCCATACGCATTCCTGCTGATGGGACTACAAGGTTTGCCGCAGTGGCATGGCCACGGATTAAGCTCGACATCGGAGACGTGGGTATCTGGGTTAACTTCTGTCTTAGAAAGAAGGTCAAAGGAGGGACCAGAGATGCGAGAGCCTAACTTCCGAAACTGAAGCAGGACAAAACTCCACTACTGATGGTGCTCACACTGCCTCTGTACTTCCACAGCAGGTGCATAAATTTCAATAACTGGTTCTGTTTGATGCTGGTTTTAAGGTCACAATCCAAGTGTCAGTGGGTACCTTGTTCTTCTCCTTTCCCCTCCACCCTCACTGAAACATTAGTCCATGCAGGTCCCACGCATGGTCTCCCAGTTCAGTGAAAAAGTTAAGAAAAAAATTAAGGAAAACATTAATTGTCAGGAAAAAATTTTTCCTTATATCCTAAGAAACTGGAACTAACATATCAATGATAAAACCCAGGACACTAGGGACAACCAGTACACACAGATATTCATAATCTTAAACTTCTAAGATTTTAACTCAAAAAGGGGAAAAATCCAAACAATGCCAAGAGGAAAGGGAAATAAAACCCACCCACAAGATTCTTGCAAGCAAATCAGTCTCAGTGCTTTTGCAGTGGGTAAGATTTCAAGATGACTACTGTGCTGATGGGCAAACGTCAGAGGTCAGAGATGCTCTGTATGCATGTCATTACCTGCAACACCATTTCATTGCAGCTGACATGTCTACAGCAAGGATGTCCAGCTGCCAATGTTTACTGAGCTGAAAAAGGTCAAAGAAATAAAATTGACCTTTTCACGTGGGCCTGCTGGGTAAACATGAGGCATTGCTAGGCTTGAAAATGGATTAGAGGGGACGGGGGGAGGAAAGCACTTCCAAGAGCCTCAGTGGGTAAAATCCAGCAGTGCCTCCTCTCCATCTAGTGAGATCACAGCAGTCATTTGTGCTCAACTTTGCTGGCTTTCAGAGTAGAGTTTTTTGGCCAAACGTCATGTCTGACAGCAGGAGCGGGTCTATGCTAAAGATCTGAAAGCTCTCCCGCTCAGTCACCTAGGAAGAAGGCAGATCCAAATTGAGCCCGCTGGCACACCCTGTACCTTGCTGCTGTATTCACTTATGAGGCACACAGGAACCTCGGCGTTAGTTGTGCATTGGGTCCTGATCTCCCCACGGTCCGGTCCTTCCTTCAGGAAGGAAGGGAGCACTTCGTCTCTTGAGGTTAGATACAGAGGCTGCCCTGGCTTTGCACAGCCAGGCTTTTGTAAGTGAGCTCTTCCCACACCCTAACTCTTCATCAAATAGAATTACCCAGGCACTAATTCTCTTTTCAGCACTCAGCACCATTCTGTTATGTCCTTAATGCTACTAAGATGTCTTGATGCTTTTTAAAGACAACAGGACTACAGAGAGTCATATTTACCAGACACACAGAACAAGCCAGATCCAACATCAATGTATTGCTTCTCCGGCTTTCTACATAAAGCACTGAGCAACTCCAGAAAGCTCAAATTATCTAAAGGTAAGCTTAGGCCAACCACTTAAGCCAACCCTGAGCATTTCTGAGAAATCCCAGCCTAAGAGTTAACATCCAGATTTTCAAAAACTGAGCACCCACAACATTGAAGACCATATACAGTGTGATAGCAACTGCTGGGTGATGTCCTCCTTGGAAAATCCTAACCATGGTTAGATATTGGGAAAAGAGCATGATGCCAGGAAAACCTGGCCTTTGGATACAAAGCAGCTTTGCTCTGCGCTTTCAGAAGCTTTGTCTTGTTGCTTCCAGATCGTGGAGGATATGCACAGGGTAGAATTAGGGTCCCTGCGCAAACACAGGACCAGCAATAGCTACTGTGAAGTGACAGGTTCAGTGCTGAGCAAACAAACCCTACACTTTTGAAACCATAGTAGGATTTTTAGGAGGACACCTACCCAACTTCTTCTGGTCATATCATGAAGCAGGTATTGTGAAGCCACAAATCATTATGGACAGCAGCCAACAATATGCAAGTTTCATAATTCCTTCTATTTTTTTTTTAATAGAGCAAAATACTGACTCAAAAGGTTTATTCATCATAACTGTACTATTCTTTAATATTGTTGTATTAAAGTTCATATTTTTTGTGACTTAACAGCCTGATGATGCAAGTGACTGTCACCAAGTCAAATACACAGAAAATAAACAAGAAGGAAAGAAATGGAGGCTGACCGGTAACACATTTACCTTTACAACTGTCTTGCGGTTTGAAGAGCACATCCTTTCACAAGTCAGAGCAGTATTTCTTTTTGTGTGGAATTTTTTTTTTATTTTACTTTTTTCCTAGAACGTTCAAGTGTATCTTTAATGTATTATTCAAACAGAAGCAATGATTAATTAATCAAAACTCTGTTGTATAGGGAGAAGAAAACTGGGCTCTTGTGCAATACCCGGCCAGATGCTCCAACTTAAAGGGAATCATAAGGGAGGATGTGTCAGCAATAGTGCTTAATTATGCAATAAAAAATGATGGGATTTCAGAGACAGCTTTTAGGTTTTTAGCAGCATCTCTTTTCAGTACTTCACCATATATAGGCTACGTGCCTCCTTCCATAGCCCATCTATCAAAGTTATTGCAGCAAACAGCAATTGCTCAAATCTCGTGCAATCTGGCTTGCATGGAATCACCAGCACCTGGTTTCAAAACTGACCAGTGGACCGTCTCTAAAATAGGTTGCTTTAGATGACAAGTGTCCCTCATATGTTCCTCAGTGATTTTTAGGTAAGGAAGACAGGCTTGTGTAACAGGCAAGGAATCAGATCTGGAGTCAGGAGAACTTGTCTCTAACTTGGCTTTGCTGAGCTACACGAGCCAGCTCATTTCTTAGTATTTTTCTTTCCTCTCCCATACTACATCTTTTTAAAGTTGTGAATTTAAGACCTCAGAAAAAAAAAAAAAGATTTTAAAATGTTTAAAACCATCCTAATGCATTATCCTAATCCTGTCTAGGACAGGTTTGAGCAGGGCTGTTTCAAAGAGGGAACAAACTGTTTTCCAGGTTTGTGGTGGGCATGACAGGAATCATGATCTGTAATACTACAAAGAAAATGCAAGCTAGATATTAAGAGAAACATCCTGCCAGCAATAGCAATGAAGCATGAGAACAGGTTATTGAGACTTTCTGTGGAGTGTCTATTCTCAGTAGCCCGGACATCTTGAAGAGGCTGGATGCACTTCTGTCAGAAACAGTTCAGGTTGAGTTGTTCTTGCCACAGGGCAGAGATGAGCTTTGTGATCTCTTGTGATGTCCTCCAGGTCTACTTTTGCACAATTTCATATTTTTTAAGAGAAATTTAAGAGTTTTAAATTGTCATATCTTTTCCAAAGCACTAAGTTCTTTACTGTTTCCATTCATGAAACTACTCATGCCACTAAAAGTAAAAAATAATCACTAAATAAATCACTAAACATCTGGTTCAAGTACATGCAAAATCTGAAGGCAGATACCATATCATTTTGAAGCTTCATATTTTATTACACTTATCTTCCCCCTCCCATCCCATATTTTTTTCTCTAACCTGCTGTATCCTTCCCAAGGTCACACATGTTGTCAAAAATGCAACATCGTGGCATAGTGATGATGTAGACAACAAGGGAAGCTGACTCAGGGAAGAGTTATCCAGGAGGAACAGACCACCAGAGCAAAGATGGAAAAGGAAAAGCATAGCAGTTTACAATTGAGAAGCACCAGATGAAGAGAAATTGCAAGAACACATGTAAAACTTTTAGCTCTCATCTAACATTATTTCATTTTTTAGGTAAGAGCTGATTGTTCCAGAAACCTCCATAGTCCCTTAGCCAAGCTCTCAGTTGTACCAGCACTGGACACACAGGAGACTGAGATTGTCACTGTCTACTGAACCACTGCAATTTAATCAGACCCACAGCCTTTAAGGCTATTGTAATGGTGGTATCTGCCTTTTTCTGTAATGCAGATCAAAGAACATCCTTCAGACTCTCACATTAAACTCAACAGCTCCTCTGGGCTGGAAAATCTCTTGTAGAGAAGGACCAATCTTGATGAAGGCTTTGTGAGATAGTGAATCTACCATATCCCTTAGATAACTTGTTCCAATGCTTACTTAGCCATACTGTTAAACTTGTTTCTAATTTAACTACCTAAATGGACAATGTGATTTTTGCTTCTCCCAGGAAACCACACATCCATATGCAGAAACAGGACATTACCACAAAAAGTAAGTTTAAAACAAATAGCCAATCATACACAATATAAGCAAAGGTAAGTGCTTGCTGGATACTCTTTCCAGCTGGGAAGTAATTAGCAAAGATAAAACATCTTCCACTAAAGATGCAGCTAGCTGTCTATCCTGAATTTAAAGAGGCAAGATCCAAGAGATTACCCTTACAATAACAGCCAGTGAAATCAGACTCTAGAAAAATGAAGCTAATTTCATGTTGTTATTTGTTCTTTTCTTGCAAGCTGAAAATTGCTAAGGGCAATGTGCAATGATACAGAGGTGTCTGAACCCACACCACCTGAATTAGCGAATATGTCCAAACAGCCTCAGGTGAAAAGAAGGTAACTGAGACCCTGGAGGGTAGGTAGCCCTTCTGCATGAGTCTACTCTTGAACTAATTAGCCCTTTCAAGAAGCAGGAATAATTAGTTAATTTCAGTATCATGCTACAAAGGGCACATTACCTGCAGGTACCTCTGCTTGGCACTGCAGCAAGCATACCTCGAGAGCGGTACAGCTGCGCTCTCACCAGACCGGTGTCTGTAACGTATTGCTGCCAACAAACTGCTAGATCCTTTTCAGAACTTTAATTTCCTTGCTTATTGCTAGTCCTTCCACATCTGCTCTCTGTTGTTATAGTTTAAATATTGTAAGACCTATGCCATAAGGGCTTTGGCTAGTCCCATTGTTAACACTCATGCTGACAGCATACGATGACGCAAATTGGGTTGTTACATCTTCCTTTTTTGGATCTAGGGAGATTAATTTTAACTAATTTTAGTTGCAACAAAAGCTACCCTATAGATTTACTTATAACCTGGTCTTTTTCATACCAGTGAGTCAGAAATTACTACTTACCAAGTGCTAGCTATGCTGGTCCTTTGCTTGTGAACACTAGCATGTCTTAAACCAGCTGGTCTAAACCCTTCAAGTTTTTCAGCAGTTTGGGATCTCTGTTAAAACTCTCCCCTTCACTTCCCTAGGGAGAGAGATATGGAAACAAGCCTAACCAAGTAGGTATATGATTCTGTCCTCTCTGCTGCCCAAAGACATTGTGAGGAGTTAGCAGAGTCCAGATAACCCTCAGATCAATACAGACAGTCCCCAGAAGAAGCTTGAGCTGATTTTTTTCCCCCCATCAGTATGTACAGCTCCTTTTACATTTGTTCAGGCACCTCTGAGGTGTATGACCAGGAGTTATCTGACCTACTCCAGTTTGTGGGGCAGCTCCACAAAAGAAAACAAAAACCCCCATGTGTTTTCTCTTCCCAACAAAGCAGCAGGGGGGTGAAGAGCCAGCAAACAGTCATTAAAAACCCAAGCCCTGTTTTCCACATTTGCACATTAGACATTGGTGATGAAGATGAGGAGGGTAACAAGAAGACAGAGTGGCAATGCTGCAGATTCTCTAAGAAATTCAGTCCATGTTTGGTATCTTTTAAGAGACTGAAAAGGGAACTCCTTTTTCCTTTGTGATGTGCTCTTGGTGAAACAAAGCTATTTAATTTTAGAACAAAAGTCTCCTTGTATCTTTCTTCTAAGGGTGGGCAGGGGAAGGTTGGATTACAGCAGTCACAAACCTGATGTCCAGAACCACAGGCAAAACCTTGTCCGTATCACTGTCATGTATGTTCACAGATAGGCCCGTGCTCATCGCCAAGGAGCAGGGACAGGTGACAGATTTGGAGTTGAACCCTCCCTCTACGAAGCCAGATACATCCCCAGCCTCACTGCATCCTCCGGCTGGCTCAGTCAGCATGTGTGGTCCTAAAACTGCCAGAACAGACTGCAAGGGGCCAGGTTTGCTCTAGGGCACTTTTGACTCCCTATGCACGCTTCTGTCAGTTCAGAATGACTTTGCACTTGAATTCAGATCTGTGTGTCAAAAGTTTCAACAAAGTCATGTAACTGCCTCCAGTATGGGTACTGTGGAGGCCCATCTATGCATATCCAGATGCAGGGGAGTCACAGCTGTATACAGTCACACTGTCAGGTGTCTACCACAGCCAGTTACCAAACAGTGATTGATTCTCTTAATTCCAGAGCCTGATCCCTCCTATAGCAGCTCCCCCTCTTTCCATTCATGGCTCTGCAGCCCAGCCAGAACATTATCCTTCATTCTGAAGATCTAAGGTGGTATTTGCCACCTGCACCCAGTCTTGCAACCATTCATCATCTCCATTCCCTCTACCAAAATGCTTCAGAATAATGGAAGTGGCCCTTCACACTGAAGTTCAAAGCTAAATGTTTACAAATACATCACTTACGAGCTCTTCTAGATCTTCCCTTCTGAAAACCCCAAACTCAGTATCTGATTTCTGATTAGAGGAGGGTACCCACTTCCCTGGATCTGCTGACTGTGCTGCTGTTAATACAGCCCAGGATGCTGTTGGCCACCCTTATTACCATGGCACATGGCTGGCTTACATTCAGCTTGCTGTCTGCCAGGAACCCCGGGTCCTTCTCAGCTGATCTGCTCCCCAGCCAGTCTGTCCTCAGCCCATATTCCTGCAGGGTTTTATTCCATCCCAGGCTCAGGACTTCACATTTGCCCTTGCTCAATTTGATCCATTTGCTGTTGGCCCACTCCTCCAGCCTGTCTAGGCTCTGAATGGCAGCCCTGCTCTTCAGCTATTAACTGGTACCGTAAATCTGACATCATTTGGGAAATGTTATCTTCAACAGTTTTTGCATCACAGCCCACTTCTGTTTTCCCCTACACACAGAGCCACTGAAAATCCCATCCTAATCATGGCTTAGCTTCCTCCTGTACTCCCTGACCATATAACAAAAGCCATTCAAAGTATTAAAATATTTATGTGGCACTCTCATCCTCCAGGAGCATGAGTGAAATGAAATAAAGCACAAAACCCTTTAACTCATCTACCTCCATGAGGCCTAAAACCAGCATTTTATACATTGTCTTTTAAAGTATGGGCTCATTTTCTCTCTATGCAACATCCAACCTGAGCAGACAAAGAAAACTGGATGCAGCCTTGCTCAAGATTTTTTTAACATTTCCCTCAGTGGTGTGTAAAAGCACAGCCATGCCATACTGCAAAAGTGGCTTTGGCTGTCAGAAGCCTTTCCTAGAGAGGTTTGTCAAAACTGCTATCACTTTGTTCATTATCCTTCTGCCCTCATTTCCAGGGCACCTGACTTCATCACCTCTTCAGCACTTAATTATTCCCTTTTCCACCCAAGCTGAAGACTAAGGTTTGGCCTTGGACCCCTTTGTCTGCTCCACGCTAGCTCATTAAAAAGTTGGTGTGCTACAAATGTGAGGAAGAGCGGACAAACAACAGGAGTTAAAAAAGGTACTAAGAGAAAAAAAAGGAAATGATAAAACCACTCAGTGTATGCAAAGAACAAGAGCAGTGTTTATTTCTAACCCTTCCACACTAACACTTTTTTGCTCATCTATCTTGAAATAGTTGTTGGACAGCAATAGCATTCTGCTAGTTAGCAGCATTTTATAAGCTTCCTAATAGAATTAAAAAAAAAAATCAAAAAAAGATAGGAGCATTTCTATTGGACTCCCTTACAAAAAAAACTGAGCTTTTTCCCCATTTTCCATCTATTTCTTCTCTAAAATGGCAACAGGAAGCACTCTGATACCTCTGAAAGGACCAATGCTGAGCTTTCTCAACAAATGCTTGTCTGTCACAGTGAAGCCAACTTCCTGAGCATAAATTATTCATGTTCAAGGATAAAAGTATCAGAGTGGATAACCCAGAAGATTAGGACATTTCTTGCATGGCACTTCTTTCCTTCTGCAGGGCAAGCTGTTTCTGTTATTTGTAGCTAAGATTTGTGCCAAGAAGGTTAAACTCTGCCAAGACCTCTAAAGGTCTTTTTGGATCACTATTTTGCTTTTCTCCCCTATTACTGTTCATCATACAAAAAGCTGCTTTGACATTTCCACATCATTCATTCAGACCAGGGACAGAAACACAGAATTCAAGGGTTTCAGGTAATCAACCACCAGCAGACTCCAGACTAGAATTTCCACCAGATGGGACAGGGGCACTTGAACTCACTTAGGACCTTCTTAAATGCCAGTCATGAGTGGCATTGGTTTTGTTTTTTAGGGGGAAGGAGAAGGTGCTTTTTTCATCAACTGCAACTTTTTTTGGGTAGCTTGGGGAGTTTTTAATACTTTGTACTGATACTTTTCAACGTTGGGTAATAACATCAGTTGCTCAGGGTTACATATGTGGTGGAAAGGAGGAAAAAACTGGAAATTAACTAGGACGATTTTTTCCTAAATTAAGAGATACCATTCGAGGGAATAGTAAGTTACAGATTCTTCCTTTATGTGAATTAGATCATATATATTTTTACCTAAAAACAGTGAATTCTGCTTTTGCTTATATGCTCCTATTTAAGATGCAGATCCACTAAAGTAGCCACAGAGGTAAATCAGTTTCCACTCTGAATTAGGAGTCAAATTCACTCATTTCTGCATTTTCTATAAATCTAGAAATTTTCTATAAATCTAATCTAATCCCTTGCTAAGACATGCTTCTCAGCTGTCTGCAGCTAACCTTTGGGCTGCTTTTTCAAAGTTTCTCATTTTGTATTTTGATGCATGATTCATACAAGATATGATTTACCCCTTCATTAACTTGCCTCAGGTATAGATGGTTGGATGCTCTTAGGTCAAAAACATTTGAAAAAATTTCCTTCGTTTTGGTTGATCTACTCAGTGAATCAATATTCTTCCTACTCAACCAGTTCTACTCTCAAGGGAAGTCAGACGTTCATAGGCCTGACCTTAAATATTGGCCCTTAGCCCATCACTTAAAATGATAGACAGTAATTACAGAATTGGTGGACAGAACTGTCAGTGGAGGAAAAAAACCCAGGGAAAGTCAAAGGTGATTGGAAAGAAAACACAGATACATTGAGATCTGGCTAAGAGGATCTCACTAAGAGGGTGATATATTGTAGCTTGCCTCTGATAACAAATACACTGGATCTGATATTTTTCTAAAAACCTTTGTATGTTTCAGGCTGGAAATTCTGAGTATAAAGAACTTTGATTCATTTCCTTGTATGTCAGAGATATTATCCCTTTCCCCCTCAACTCTACTGGTCAAGCCTTTGGAACCTCAGGAGCTCCACTGGTACTGCTTTATTTATATTAGTGTCACCAAAAAGATATTGCCACTAGCTGGTGTCACTATATTCAGTCACTATATTCCAAGAAGAGAGCACCTTGCAAACTGAAGTTAGCACTACTGCCCCATTTGAGAAGAACAGGACTGATTTGTTTCTCCTCTGTTTTTTCCTTGTAAAAAACCCCACAAAACAACAAAAAAGCCAACCCCAAAAAAACAACCACCACCAAAAACCCCAAACAAAACCCACCACAAAACAAAACACAAGCACTACAGTAGTCACCTGAAATCTTCAATAACACAGAAGCCATGTTCGCATAGTTCAAGTACTTCAAAGTTCAGAAGCCTTCAGTGATTCTGGCTACCTACCTCATTAAGAGCTGAAAAGCACTAGGCTTGCATATGGCAGGTGCTCACACCTCCTGAAAGGCACATACCTTCAAGATATTTCCTTCTGTGCTTCCAGGCTTTGCTTTTGAAAAATTAAATTGCAGCTACAAATTTCTAAACCAGAATGGAAAAGCATTCTCGCCCAGCATTTCTCCGTCTGGCATAATGCAGTTTGCAAGAGACACCCTAATCCAGTCTACAAAGCAAAAGCTGTGCATCAGCACTGCTAGAAAGTGCAATACTGCTGCAGTCATTTTAAAATACAGCAGTTCTTTTATGTTGCTACCTGCCTCTGAGACCAACAAAACTAATCAAAGAAAATACGAAGCATGTTCAGGAGATATTTCCTCCTCACCCCCAACAACGTATGCCATGAAATGCCCCTCATAATCCATGCCAGATAAACCCTTTGTTTCCTTTTGGCCTGTCAGCTTACTGTCACACCAGCAAACAAGGCTTTGGAGCAGTATTTAAGTCAAAAGTAGAGGCTTTAGAGAAGTCTGTTAAAACATATTTAAAAACAAATCCCATTAGCAACCTAAGTGAGTTTTTTGAATAGGAAATGACAAAAGTAGACTTTCTTGTTTTGGTGATGCCTTAAAAGACGACAGCTACAAATTCCCAAAACAATACCCCCTTTTTCCAAGGCATTTTCTGTACACTCAAGAGAATCTCTTAAAAGCAATTACTCTGAGCTCAGTATTGGTGACCTAGTAGTGATATCCCTGGTCAGAGAAGAGCATGAAAACTGACAGTTTTCAGTACTCAGGTGAAAAGACATATGTTTATGATCATAATGTAAAGGTGTCTGGTTGTGCCATTATTATGTTTTACTAGGAGCAGGGAAAAAGTACTAGTCTTCCATCAGGTCTGAAAAAAATCTAGAGGTTCAGAAAATTCTTTGAATTGAAATGGCCCATCAATTCTGATGGGTTTTTCACTGAGCTTTTGGTCATGACAATGAGACCTACAACATTGTGAACCTTGATTCACATGGACACCGCCTCATTCACCTTTTCCTCACCTCCCACAAATAGATTTGTACAGAAGACATTTTGGCAATTAAACCAAACATGAATATGAAGTCTCAAAACCCTTCCTGATCCTTACTACAGAAGGAGAATTTAGCAATAGTGAATTTAATTTGCTCTCCAAGTGCTCAAAGTGAATTGAGGTTGACAGGCAGGGAAAAAGATATTGCTTTGCTTAAAATGGTTCCCCTGCCACTGTTGAAAGCTCTTCCATGGTACTTATCTCTCTGCTTTGGAACTAATCAGACAGAGCAACGCCGGAGACTGGAGCACTCTGTTGGCACATCAAGTATTTGTAGTCAAAACACTTGTCACGTGCCTTCCCCCCGATGTGATCTCCATCCACCTTTTCCACAATTTGAGCAGACCAGTTTTTTTCAGATAGTTTGCAGTGTGTCCTTCACCTACAAATTGTTACTATGTGATTTGTATAAAATAATCAAAGTCTGAGCTCTTTTGATTGGACAGGTGTATCCTGTGATACATCTCCATACCCTTGGCTACATAAACACAACTCCTCTACTGGTCTCATATCTCATTATAATTTTGTTTATAAATCAATATACCTAAAGCAAGAAACTCCCTGTGGATGCCACCACAGCTCAACATAAGGGTGTATTTTACTTGTATATCTCATTCCAATACATCTGTGAAACTATGCTATATGTGAAACCCTAGTACAGATGCAGAAAGTATACTATCTCTAGAAATAAAAGAATCTGAATTTGAAATATTTACCAGTCTAGGGTGATGGTTTTTTGACCCAATATGAGGTTTAATTTACCATGTAAAGTCCTGACTAGCAGACACAGTATTTTTATTTCAGGAAGTGAAGACTGTTTTGTTTGGTTTTTAAATAAAAACCCAAAACATTTAGAGAGAAGATGTTGTTGATAAGTTATTTTTTTACAAGTATATGGTTGCATGCTTCAGATACAAATTATAATCTTTTTTTCCTTAAATGGAATACTTTAAGTCTGTCATTAGTGCTGTATTAAAAGTTACCTTACCTGGGGCACACTTTTCCTAGGTGACCACGTAACTAACAGAGTAAACAGCAGGGTTAGCACAGCGAGTTTGTGCTTTAAGTCTGACACTTTTGACAAGCCTTATGACAGCTCCAGTTTTTCAGCAGAGAGGATTTTTTGATTCAGTATCAAGCAAGTCTATCACAGGTCAGCTCAAGCATGGATTTGCTTTTAAAAAATGAGCAGAACTGCTTATTCATAACAAGTGCCAACTCTATTTCAAATATCTTTAATATTTACCTTTACATGGCAGTGTTGTGTGATGGTGGAAAAGTACCATCCCTAGCCTGAAGATGTACAGCCCGCTTCTGGACTGCTGTCAGCCTCAATAATGAGAGTAGGAACAAAAAACCTCAGTAAGGTGGTAAATCTTTGATGACCCTTCTCTTCCAACTCTGCATGTAAGTGGGTGATTTAAGTTGGACTCTGTTACAGAAATATCTCCAAGGATCTAGATACGATGATGACTGAATGGCCCTTTCTCTTCCTGATCAAAGAGTGAAGTCAAACTCGTTCTGTCTTTCAAGCAGTTGATTTTCCTCAGCTATCCACTACATGAATAAAAACCTTTGAAACAGCTGGCCCAAAAGGAAGTACATCTCACCTGTCAGGAGAGATGTGGCAAGAATAGGTCTGCAGACTGCACAGGCTTTTAAGTGTTCATGAGCTTTTTGTGCAGTATGAAAACATTATCCTCAGTTTCCAGATCAAACTGCCACACAGAAAAATGCTATCTACATGAGGGAAATCATACCTGCAGATTTTAAGAAAGAAGTCTCCCTTACCTTTTAAATTCAGGAACAAACAAAAGAGCTTGCAAAAATTCAGGGTTAACAGAATCACTAGTAATGGTCTGTCTCCAAGGATTGTATCAGCAGTTCGGGGAAGAACTGTGCAGATGCAATCTCCAAGAGATCTTGGGTCATTTAGAGTGTAGAAGTCACTGCTCATTTTCCACAGTAGATGGTACTTGTTACTTAAGACAGAATTCATCTGAGATTATTTTAGTTCTCTAAATGCTCATTGTCCAGTCTGAACTCATTGCACAGGCTCCCGTTACGCTCAATGCAGAAAGACAAGCAGCTCCAAAGGGCACTCTCGCATGTCTGTTGGCATAGCGTCTGTAACAGACTCCATGTCCAATCTGCAGCTAGCTAAATCTTACATATCCCAGTTGAATACAGACTGAAATTAAATGAAATCTTTCTAAACAAAAATCACTACCACTTCTGCATTGCAGAACCACTGCAGGATGTTTATGTCTGACAGTTACACTTGACAGGTTTTGCTGTTCCAGGAAGATTACTACTTCAGCCAGCATCCCTCACACTATGTGAAACTCAAAACCAGTTGCACATCAGTGGAAGACAGCAGCTTAAGTATACAATTTGGTCTGGCAACAACAGTACTGGAAGATCAATACATTTTTTTAAGGTCAAGAAAAAGCAAGACCCCAGCACAGGACAAGGAAACAGATTCTTCTGGATTTGAGGTCAACTTGCCTTTCTCCTGCCTTGGACAATTCAGCAATATCAACATTGCAGCAAGAGCAGAGTCAATGAAATATCAACATACACAAGCTAAGTTTGAGAAGATTTCCCAATTCCCACTAATGTTAGCAAGAAACTTCTCTGACAAGGTTAACTTTGAATTCAGCACCTAACTAAACAGAGTGATATTAAGGCCTCATTACCTCAACTAGAAAGTTTTGATATACCTTTAGCTTTGTAATCAACGTAATGAGGACAATTACATTTATTTCATGCTTTTTAGGAAGCATGTGTGGAGTCATTAATTGCTCTTTACTGTGAAGATGAACACTGTTCTATGCCAAGTTAGAATATAATCACAAGGCCAAGCGGAAGCAGACTTAACACAACTGCAACTGATCAGAGTAGACAAAAGCAGGGGAAAAACCCACCTCCCATTGGTTTACTGAAATAGGGGCAACACACATCTGCAGAAAACAGAAAAAAAGAATAGAAGACGCTTAGAGGAACAACAGAAAGAGAAGCCAATCCTGCATTAAGTCAAAGACTACATACTCTGGAGAAGCTCCTTCAGTTCTCTATTTGGCTACAGGTTTTTTGTCAGAGCTTAGTCCATCTAGTTTCCCTGTACTTATGTCTCACCTTCCACTCCAGGAAAAATGACAGCACTGCCTTTGTGTTATTCCCACTACAAAGGGGGACAATATGATTAGCCTGTTTTCACATGAACTTGGATACTCATAGTAATGTAGCTATGGCTATCCAGAACTCTGCATAAACTCCACAGTGAAGGTGCATCATTACTTTTTCCTTTTGAACTCTGCACACTCCTGGAAGAACGGGTCTAACTATGGTATCTGCAGACCCCAGGACAGCAAAGCTGCACTTGCCCAGAAATGGCCTGGACCACAATCACAATGCAAAGAACAAATCCATATAGGGGCCTTTTGTGCACCAGGATTTACGTAGAAGCTCCTTGAAACCCAAGTGCTTAGTGTGAATATTTCATTCAGCAACCCTTAATTCAGCAGCAGCAAAGAACACAGCAAGTTTAACTCTGAAAAATAGACAAAACTTTTTATTATCAAGTGATAAAATTACTTTTTGTATCACTTTGCTCTTACCACTCCTGTCTCTGCCTAGACCAAATCTCTTAGAAAAAATTCCCATGAACTGTATCCAACCTAAGTTAATTCTCCCAAGGAAAAATTATGAAGGAAGAACTTCCATCTATTGTTAATTAAAGCTGAAAAAATCTTACTATAATCAAAGGTAATTGAGACCTTCCACCAAGAGCTTAGCACATATTTCCAATGATAAATTTAAGGAAGCAGCCTGGGTTGGGTCCATCTTCTTGACAAATAGAAGTGTGAATAACTTCATGTTGTATTTCAAGTGAGAAGCAGACTCAGCAATGTTTCATTCAGTCTCTTAACCTAATGAAGGCCTCATCTAAAGCTCATTAGGAGACAAGAATCATTCCTATAATCTTAGTGAGCTTTGTATCAGGCTCTGAGAAAGCGATAACTTCTTTTGGTACCATACTTTCAGACTAGCAAGTGGAAAATCATGTTGCCATCAGCATCAACAGTAAAGTTTAAACTCTTTTCAAGGAGGACTGGATTTTAAAGGATATTTGTTCCTCACTCAAACTTTACACATCTTTGTGGAAAAAGAGCTGTTGCTATTACTTGACATAAGCATTGTGGCAAAAGAGGCAACTGACTTTAAAAACGCTAGTCTCTTCATAAAGCGTAATAGTTAAGTGTCATATGAGGTTAGCCCCATGTAATGGTAGAAAGTGAGATAATGGATGGAAGGAGGTAAAATCAGGTACAGCGCAACATGGACACAGGCCAGATCACAAGCCCACCCTAGGGGTGAGCACCGCAGACCGCAGGAGAAGGGGACCTTGAAGCACAAGAACTACAATGCTCAAGGGGTATTTTGACATCCTTTCAAATTTAATAATTTTTTCCAAAAACTTGAATTTTGAGGGTGTTTATTTCCAAAAATGTTGGGGTTTTTTTCTCCCCTCTTTTTAAAGACTACATTTTTCTTTAGAAAGTTGGTTTCACATACGCTAAAAGAACAAAGCACAGCTAAAATGGCTTGTCAAACAACCAGTCAGGGTCCCTCCACCACTGTGCCGAGTTCCCCACAGGTCCAATAGTGAGGCAGATCTGGTTCAAAACCATTTACTGAGCAGCACTCCTGAAATACGCACAAACACCTTTTGCACATTTCTCCACATAAGTCCTTCTCCATTAAGACAGAGTCCAATATGCGATGCATTCTCTGCGCTTACTATTGTCAGCTCACTTATTTTCTGTTTTAGCATTATTCAGCACCTCACATTGAGCTGCCCTTTCTTACTGTGAAGTGCTGCTGGATTTGTACTGCAGTGCTATTTGGTTTCCATTTTTAAAGGAAAAAAAAAAGAAAGTGTGGCTTTCATTCTGTTTTTAAACAGACAGGCTGCTTCCATCTTAAGAAAACAAACACTTGAACACCCTCAGAACTGAGATTGTTATTTTCTTTTTAAATAGCAAAATAGTTTTGGTTTGGTTTTTTTGGTGTTTTTTTGTTTGTTTTTTGTGTGGGTTTTTTTGCGCCAGAGTTGAGAAAGAGCATTCAGTGCTACAGTGGTGAATTCAAACAGTTGCCTCACAAGTGGGCTGGACTGGGTGCAGAACGGGAGAGCCAGGGACTGCTCACAACTCTGCTGGTATCCTGGGCGCGTCGCTTGCCCCACACCGCACTGCGTCTCTTGATCTCATCTGAATGCAGACCCTCTGGGACAGGTTGCTTGGTCTGTGGATTTTTATCACCTAAAGGAATTGTTCCAGTTGTCTAATCTGACTCCCTCCGAGGAGTTTAAAATCCTACCAGCCAACCCTTGAGATACAATAGGAACAATCTCTATTAATCTGTGGAAATCTCAAGGCTTGGATCCCTTCTTTTCTTTGAAATTTCATCCACTTTGCTCGTTCTTCCAGACCTTTTTGTTCCCTACATCCAAACATCGCCTTCCATCTTCCTTCTGCAGATTGCCCCCCTCCACATGTCCCCTTACCAACCCTGCACACACCTGGCCACACATCCCTTCAGTTCCAAAATTTATTTTGGTGGTTCTGCGTGGCGATATTTACACCCCCAAGGCCCAAGACTAGGCACAGCCAGGCCATGATTCTCTGGAGATCACGCTCCTGCTGTACAGACTCTTCCTGTTTTATTGCCAACAATGGCTTCCTTTAAATGGCTACAGCAGCTCACCTGCAGCAAGCTGAAGTCCCATCTTAGAAAAAGTGCACTCATCACAGACAGCATCTGCAGGTCCCCTGTCACATTCAGTAGGTGATATTTACAGGTTAATTTTCTGAGCAGTTGTTTCGTTGGTAACATTTTGTGAAGTAGGTTGTCCTTTCCAAGTTAAAAAACCAAACCGAAACAAAAACCCTCAAGCACAAATGCTGCTGTAGCACCACATTGCATGCTTTGGATATCAGATTTGCAAGACAGCTGAAATGGTAACCTCTGCTCTTCAGCTATTCCATCGATTCAGCCTGTTAGTGCTGCACACGTGTGAACAGAATCCAAAACTAAGGCCAAATCTGCCTGAGCTGAGCCAGCTCCCCATCAGAGGTGGGATTTGTAGCAGCTTAGGATCAACAATTTGAAGGTTTAGTTTGAACGAACAAGGTTTTGATGTGGAAGCACTGGAACTCAAGGGGACATGCCAGATTTTCAAACTCAAATCCCAAATCCTAGCTCTTTAGGCTAGGGATGGTCTGCACTTGTATGACATTTGCATGACTAGCCAGAGGCACAGATGCAGCCTTTCCTATTCTGACCCATACGCTGACATCTTCCATAGTCAACGTCTGCTTTGCACTACAAGAAGTCCACTGTTTTGCAGGGTAACCACCCTCTGATTAAGGTGACCTGGAAAATAAGTCAATTTACCACACGGGAAAAACTAGTTTGTCTAGAGAGGAGTCAGGCACTGTCACAGGCAGAGATCTGACCTCTCCTAGCTTCCTTCCCTGCACAGTAAAAATGCACAGTTGTTCTGAGACAAAGGCTCAAAGCAATCTCACAGCACAGAGCAATTACATTAAACACAATGACCAAATTATCTGCAGATAACCTGCATCACCCTGGAGGGCAGACTGGGGCTATCTCTCCCCAGCACCACCAGCTCAGATGTCCATTTCCAAACCAGGACTCCTGCATCTAGCCAAGTTCAGCAGTTACCTTGACACAACCAGAGAAACTAAAGGCTACTGAATTTGGAGGAAAAAACCTCCCAGGTAGAGGTACAGCTCTGAGCACAACAGGGACCTGTTCTGAGGCTTCTGGTTATTTCTCTGACATAAATAACACTGCCAAATGCCTGCTCCAAGTATAACCAGATTCAAATTAAAACAAAGCAGTTTCTTCTGCTTTCAAGGCAGAGACATTGCAAGTAAGTCAGACTGGAAAGTTCTCTGCCAAGTTACTGTGTTCATTTACAAGAAAACTCTTCCCCCCATTCATCTTTCCAGACTTGGGGAGCAATGTTGCACTCTCCAATCCAGCTGTCCAGTCTGCAGTGCCGAAGGTAGGCTCAGCTCTAAGACAGCAAAGGGATTTAATAACCAATTGCAAAATGCTTCTACCAAATAAAAGCCTGCGCCTTAAATGGCTTGAAACATTTTTCATGTGCTGCTTCAGTCCAGGAAATTAATCAAAACACAAACCAAAGGAGATTCAGCTTCTGAACAGTAATACAAATATATGCAGGCAATCCAAATAATTCTTGCTGCTTTAAGTCCCTGGAGACGCAACTGCATATATTACACAAAGCTTAGATATTAAAAGTCCGTGTTTCCAAGCAATGAAATTGCTGCCATAAACATCCCTGGATCCATTTTTAGAACTACTCTAAATAGCCCATCTCTGTCTTATTTTGCTGTCAGGTTTTCAGCATTTTTGTGAGCATTTTGACACTTTCTCCCACCTCTCCCCTTACCTGGGGCATCATTCAGGATTCCTCGGGCTCAACAGCCAGGGCCATGTGCCCAGCACGCCTTGGTGACCCTGCCCAGGTTAGCTCCCAGCTTGCTTCCTTTTACATCCTTTGTGGCTTCACTTGCAACCATGAGTACCCTCCACACATAAACCAACCCTCTCTAGCATCCACCACACTGGGTCCTTGTTTTAAGTCCTGGACACTTCTGCAATATAAATAGAATATTAATAGAATATATGCTGTGCTTCTGGCATTTCTGAAGTCTTCATTAGCATGGTGTCCAGATATTAAGCAGTTAAAGAGCTGTTCTAACATTCCTCATTGTGTACTTTGAACCTCATTAAAACAAAATCCTTGCCTAAGACACTTTTTGTGATTGACTGTTCTTCAAATATTTGAAGCAATTTACTAACTAGTTGGGAATTTTGTGTCAGAATAATTTGCAGGTGGAATCACTTCTTAAAATGAGTTTTCCATAGGTCATTTTCAGATCCTCTTCCTTCTGCATCTAAAAGGGATTTTATACTGGGGC
>VXBL01010843.1:0-10258 GCA_013400195.1 Aramus guarauna
ATCCCACTTTTGGGACAACAGGGGCATCCCAGCCCCAGGACCCCCCACACTGGGGCTGTGTACGCACCCTTTGGGCATGGCACTGCCTGTGGCTGTTCCCACCAGGGATGGACTCTCTGGTGTTGCCTGTGGCCATGTCCCGCACTCTGCACCCTGGGGAGGGTCCCCACCACCTCATCATGCAGGGGGACTCGCTCACCAAGGAGTAGTTGAGCTGCACCCCAAATTTCTGCTTGGCTCGCAGGATGAGCTGGGTTTGGAAGTGTTGGTACTCGGCGTTTTGGGGCTTATAGTAGGTGATCACCAGCACCATCTGCAACAGAGCACAGCACCCCAGCTCATGCACTGGGGCCAGGCTGGGCAGGTCCCCATCCCCATGGCCAGGCAGGCAGCCGCAGCTCACCTGGAAAGCCTTATGCAGCCCCAAGTCCTTGCCTGGGCTCTGCTGCCAGGGCTTGAAGGGGTCACAGAGTGCAGGCTCTCCCCGAAGACATCCAGGCAGAAGACATAGTCGCCATTGGTGAGGTTCTCCTGCTGCACCAGCTGCATGATCTGGTGCAGCATTTCTGGCAGCCCGCAGAGATACACCACTGATGGCGAGATGCGAGGCGTCAGGGAGGTGATGCCAGGCAGGGGGTGGGATGCTTTCCCTTGGGGCAACAGGGTGGAGTAACCCTGGGGGCACACTCAGCAGCTGCAGGAAGTGGAGGATGGAGCAGGCAGATGGGGCAGGGCTCGGCTCACCATCTTCTCATGCCATGTGCCTCATGGCCACAGAGCCTGCTCGGCCCCATCGCCCTCGCTGGCCCCGATCTATTCTTGCCCCATCAGACACTTTGGGCTGAAGGTGACAAAAGGAGACTGCTCCAAAATATGGAGTGTCCAAAACCCCCCTGAGCAGGTGCCCTCCTCACCCTCGTGGAGGATGGAGGCAGCAGCAGTGCTGGAGAAATGCCACACTCAGGTGCTGTCATGCTCAGGTGCTGGCCCTGGCATGCAGCCCTTCTGCATGGCACCCAGCACCCCGGCTAGATCCGGAGCGCAGGGAGGGCTAGGAAGAGCAAGGAAGCCCTGCGCCCTGGGATGAGGTCCCTGCTGCCAGCAGGCACCCGGTCACACCGGCATCAGGGCTGGCAGGGGGTCACCCGCAGGGACAGCAAGGCAGCCCATGGGTGGGAGAAGAAACCCAGCTCATCCACCCTGGCTATGGGAAACCCGCAGCAACATGGGGCGCTGCTCCTGGGCACGAGGGAGAGGGAAATTGTGGCAGCTTGGGCAAAAGCCCATTTCAGGGTCAGAAAGTGGTCCCTCCAACTGCTGTAATATCTCAAATAAATACTCTCTGCTTCCCCACTTCACTGGTCCTGCATCCAGAAATGTGCCAAATCACTCTTCCGGGACAGGCAGCCCAGCATCTCCCCAGCATGCAGAGGCTGAGGGTCTCCCCATGGGGACACAGCATGGGACCCTCCCCATCCCAGCGCAGGCACCAGGAAAAGGCAACATGCAGCACTGCAGGGGCTGGGGAGCCACAATAGCTGGAGGCAGAAGGTGGGACACCTCAGGCAGCCAGCCCTCACAGTGGCAGCGGCAAAACTCCACCTGGTCAAAGGCCACTGAGCAGGGGGGGACATAGTGCCTCAACCACTCCCCAGGGACAGGTTGCAAGGAGCTGTGCAGAAGGGAAGGGTCAATGCTCGGGGCTCTCCATGATGCTGGCAGCTGCCTCCAGTAGCACCCCTGCCTGCTCACGCTCCCCCCAGGGGTTGGCGAATGGCCAAAGGCAGCCTCAGCATCACTGAGGACAAGGGGAATGGGGTCCTGTAAGGCTGAGGTGCACGCAGCCCCCAGGCATTTATTTAGGGGATGCCCATGATGCAGGAAGCAGAGTACATAGCCCCAGGGGATGGGCAGGACCCTGAGCACTCAGATGGAGTAGCAGGACACTGACCTCTGCATGATGGAAGAAAACCCTAAAGTGAGGATGAATCCTGATTTCAGGCAGCAAATCCCTGTAAATGCTGGTTTCAGGCAGTCCCACCAGTTCAGGGCACTGCAGCACAGAGACCCCCACACCATCCGAGCAGCCATCCCACACAAAGACCAAATGCACTCCTTTCCTGGTGGCAGCACCTGGCCATCTCCCCAGGCAGGGGATCTGGGCTTTCCAGGCAGATGCTCCGGTAATTCTCTCAGTCACAGCTCTAATTATATCAGTGCTTTTGCAAGCGGCAGGAGACATGTGGGCCCCTGCACATTGCCCAGGCACCAGCGAGAGGGGCAACAGGAAGCACAAGGCAGCCATACATGGGACGGGGAGATGCACTCGCTCTTTAGAGCCGCAAACATTGGAGATTGGCAGCGTCAGGGGCCCACAGCATGGCAGGGAAGCAGCTTTCCCCAGGAAAGGTTCATCAAACTCCTGCCCATCACCTGGGAGAATGAAAGTGATGCCAAGAGGGATGACATACGGTTTCATTGCAGGGCATGGACATGGATGCAGTTGCGACTGAAGCTCCTGCTTCCCTCTCTATGCCATGCCACACAAAGGTGGGCACCCCTGGGACAGCCTTGCAGGATCCCCGCTCCCTGTCCCACACCCCCAGGTTAGGAAAGCATCTAACGTCAGCATTGCAGCCCTGAGCACCCATCCCCATGGGGCCAAGCACCCAGCCCCATACCCTGCCCCCAGCTCTGGACTGTGTCTAGAGGGCCCAGAATCCCCTGCATCCCAGCTTGGAGGGCCCTCAGGTCTCTGCCCGCACCCGGGCTCCTCCTCTGGCCCCAAGCAGCCATGGCTCCCTGCCTGCACCAGAAGGGATTGATTCCCATCGGGGTGATTTACAGCACCAAGCTGGAAATATTGATGGGAATCACTGATTTTAGCCTTTTTTCCTGTGTGGTCCTTTGCCCCTGTCCCATGTTTAAGCTCCACACCCCACAGCTGGTGATGGCACACACAGGGAACCTCCATCCCAGCCCCTCAGCCAAGCAAACGAGAGGGGCAACCACAAGCTGCTCAGCTCCTGCAGCCTACCATGGGATGCCCAGCCCCATGGACCCAGCCCCACTGGCCTCAGTCCTGGGGGAACTCAGTCTAGCACCCTAAAGCACCCCAGCCACGTGCCCCCACACAGCCTTGGCCATGTCTCTCACTGGCCCATCTGGCTCCACTCCTCCCGGCTCAATGTCCTTCTTAATGACACAGCATCTTAGGATCCATTAAAAAGCATCACGGAGCAGCTGGCTCCAGGATTGATACATCCCGCTCATCAGTAATGAAAGAGCATCAGGCTGCCCTTGCTCTCCAGCTGCCTCCGTAATCCCCTCCATTTCCTCCGGCTTCCAATATAGCGTCTCTCCCAAGGCATTCACACGGTGCCAAATTGAATTATCCCTCCATCAGCAGGGTGGGGCTGTTCGCAGCCCCATCCCTGGGGTGCAGTGGGGACCAGCACAGCTGCTCTGAGCGTGTAACTGCAGCCGGCGCTGCCCTTCATCTGGCCATGTCCACACCATCACCCGCAGCCTCCAAAGTGGTGGCTGGATCCAGTCTGGTCCTGGGGATACCCTGCTCCTGCTAACGCAGAGGGCAGGGTGGTCCTGGTGCCCCTCACACCAATTCATCCCACCAGGGTGAGAGTCTGCCCTGGCTCTCCCCTGGCACAGTGTGACAGAGGGACCCCACAGTCTCCCATCCTACCCTGGACCCCCCTGCTGGCACTGGGGTGTCCCAGGGATCCCAGGGACTGCCTTCTCCCCCTGCACCCACCAACTGGGGGCCACTAGTGCAGGTCCCGCTGCTCCCCTAGCCCCACTGCAATCAAATGCTCCTACCCCTTGCTACACCCTACATACAACCCGCTTTGCCCACCCCTCCCCATGCCTCACATGGGTCCCACTAGATCCTTGGCCCTTTGCTGTGCCCCACATGGGAGTCACTGTGCTCACCCCCTGCTGCCCCTCACATAGGTCCCACTGTGTCCTTGGCCTCTCACTGTGCCCCACACGGGTCCCATTATGTCCTTGGCTCCTCACTGCACCTCTCACACGTCCTGCTGTGTCCTCAGACCTTTGCTGTGCCCCACAAAGGTCCCACTGTGTCCTTGCCCCTTTGCTGTGCCCCACATAGGTCCCACTGCCTTCCTAGTCTCTTGCTTTGCCTCATACGGGGTCTCACTGTGTCCCCGTTCCCTTGTTGCACCCCACACAGGTCCCACTGCCCCCCCAGCTCCTTGCTGTGCCCCACATGGGTCCCACTGCACCCCTGTCCCCTCGCTGCACTCCACAGAGTATTTTGCTTCCTCCACTCCTCGAGCCCTGCACGGTTCCCCCGTGGGAAGCTCTTCGGGCCAGGCTGCATCTACCCTGCCGCTTCTGTGGAGCGTTTTGCCTCGCACTGGCAGCTGCCGCTCATCACCAGCGGGGTGGTGGCGGCTGGCTTCAGCCGAAAATTGGAGCATTACAGCACGACCGTGCATACCAGGCCCTCACCCCTAAACTGGATGCCTTCACCTTCATGCCCAGTTGTGGTGGTTTAACCTTGGCTGGACGCCAGGTGTTCACCAAGCTGCTCTATCACTCCCCTCCTCAGAAAGGCAGGGAGGGGAGAAAATTAAGATGGAAAAAAGACAACCCCAAACTCGTGGGTCAAGATAAAGGCAGTTTAACATTGCTAAAGCAAAAGGCCGCGCACGGAAGCAAAGCAAAAAGCAAAAGATTATTCTCTACTTCCCATCAGCAGATGATGTCCGGCCACTTCCTGGGAAGCAGGGCTTCAGTATGCATACTCCTTACTCCGGAAGACAAACCTTGTAAAAAAACCAATTGCACCCGCCCCATTCCTCTCCCTATCTCTCAGTTTCTTATTGCTGAGCAGATGTCATATGGTATGGAATATCCCTTGGGTCAGTTTGGGTCAGCTGTCCTGGCTGTGTCCCCTCCCAAGATCTTGCCCACCCCCAGCCTGCTGCTGAGGGGGGAAGAAATGTGGGAGAGACAGCCTTGATGTGTGCTGGCACTGCTCAGTAATAGCCAAAACACTAGTAATAGCCAAAACACACCTTGCTAGCTACCAAGACACAGCACAGCACTAGGAGGGATGCTGTGGGGAGAATTAACTCCATCTCAGCCAGACCCAATACACCAGTTCAACTGGAGCGCCCATGTCATCCTCCTCTACATGGAAGAGGTTTGGAAGAGCTTCCCCATGGGGTGTGGGGCTGGGCATGGTGAGTCTGTGACGGTCCCACTGGGGACCATAGCCTCTTCCAAATAGCCCCTGCTTCCAGGTGTGTCACAGGGTGCTGATGGTGCCTGGTTCTGTGTCCCCCATGTGCCCCCACACCAGGCAGCCCAGCCCTGGGGCTTGTGTCCTGAGCCACAGTGGCATCTCTGAGCCTTGGGCTGGGCTCACTCAGTGGCATGGCCCAGAGTGCACCGTGGGGCAAAGGGCCTGGCAGCAGCCCAGGTGGGAAAAGCCTTCTCCAACCTGTCCTCTCCCTGCCTGCAGCAGGCAGGAAGCAGGCAGCCAGTCACTTGTCTGGGAGGTGGTGATGCTCTCACAGGACCTGCTGCAAGCAGAATGCAGCCAGCAGAGGCAACGACCCTGGTAAATTAAAAAAAAAACAAAACAGAGATGTGGGGGAAAAAAGCAGATGGGGGTGGAGGGAGCATGGGGGCAGCCTGGAGGGACTCGCTGCAGGCAGGATGGGGTGCATGGGATTCCCCATGTGGGGAAGCTGTGGGTGCTGGAGCACCCCATGTTTGTGTGTACATGCCAGCAGAGGGGGCCCGGTCACCACCGCCTGTACACCGTGCACCCCTACAACCAGGGACACCAGCTACAACCTACCTGGCTGTTCCCACTGCCACTCAGACACCCAGGAAGCCAGAGGGCACGTGGGGTGGCTGCCCCAGCTCTACGTCGCTTGTGGGACCAGGGCATCCTCTGACAAGTGCACATGGGGGGAGAGGAGCCAAGGTGGGGATGGGTTTTCCCAGGGCTTGATGTGTGGACAGCACCATGCCCCGGGCAGGCAGCCAGGCCTATGCTTGCTGTCCCCCAGCCTGCTCCCTGGGGCACAAGGGGCTGGGGCTTACCATGCCTTAGGGTTTCTGTAACTCCATCTCACCTTCCCCGTCCCCCAGTCTTATGCTGAGTTTTAGTCTTTCTGCACTTGGCATCCCACATCTTGGAGCTGGCAAGTTTTCTTTCCACGGGGCTGTGCCCATCACCCTGGTCCTGGTGGTCTGTGGTAGTCCATGGTGGTCTGTGGTAGTCTGTGGTGGTCTGTGGAGGTCCATGATGGTCTGTGGCAGTTGATGGTGGTCTGTGGTGGTCCCCACACTGCACTAGAGTATGGTGGGCACAGCCATGCCCATCTGCCCCAGGGATCACATGCCCATGAGGTTCTGTTCCCATCTTGTTTTCTGGGTGAAAATCAGGTGAAACCAAGCCCCAGGTCCCCAAAGCTGATGATTGTTTAATTGTTAAAAAAAGTTTTTCCACCTCCTGGAGTGCAGCCACACGAGCTAACAGGCTGCAGGGCCCTGCCAAGCACCTTCACCTCTGCACCAAGAGGGGGTCCAGAAACCTGTCAGCCCTGGGAGGTGGCTGTAAAGAGCGCAGCAGGCACCACAAAGAGATGCCTGTGGCACAGCTGGCTCCTCTGGGGCTGGATGGTGGAGCCATGCAGGCACTGCTGTGCCGGGGCATGTACAGGACTGGGGCATGGGGAGGTCTAGCATGGATGGGCAGCAGCCCCATCCCGCTGGAGGCTGGGGGCTGTAAATGGAGTTGCAAAGGGAGGGGCATGGGAAGAAGGCAGGGATGGAGAAGGCACTACTGTGGGCCCCCATATCCATCCAGGCAGGAGCCAGGGCCCCACTGGGCTCTCCATCCCCTGTGCTAGAGGAGCCCAGCACCTCCAAAGGCCGCCCCATCCCAAATGGGAGAACATCTCCAGAAGGTCAGGGTGGCTTTGGCCAGGCAAGCATGAGATGGGCACAGGCACAAAGGGTGATCTTTGCATGTATGGACTTCCTGTGCTCCTGTTGTCAGGGCAATCTGAAGGGCTCCTTGTTTGGGTTTGGGGTTTGCATGCCAACAGCGGAAAAAATGGAGCATAGGCAAATGTTTTAAAGGGAAAAATGCAGGCAATGCGGCAGCTGTGTCATCTCCCTGGTTCAGGGCAGGGGCTGTCCTGGTGGGTCCTGGTGGGTGTATGGGGAGAGCCCCCCGTGTCCACAACCCTCTGTGCTCTAGACCCACAGCAGGGCCCTACAAGTGTCCTTGC
This sequence comes from Aramus guarauna, assembly GCA_013400195.1. Classification (NCBI taxonomy): domain Eukaryota; kingdom Metazoa; phylum Chordata; class Aves; order Gruiformes; family Aramidae; genus Aramus; species Aramus guarauna. The sequence continues at coordinate 7,299 of VXBL01010843.1, forward strand.
AGGGCACCAGGACAGGACGTGTCACCCATGCTCCCATGCTGCCCATGCTGAGCTGGGGGCATGCTCTGCATTGCTTTCCCCTCCATCTGTTCTGGGACCCCCAGGCTGGGTATGAGGGGTCCTGGCCCCATACACAGATGGTCTCTTTCACCGTGAAGCCACCAGCCATCCATGGCTCTTCCTGTAGGGTGTCCCCAAAGCAGGGCAGCACCCCAGGGTGCTCCTGCAGGTCCCAGCCAACAGCCTGTGATGCACTGGGGCGATGCAGGGTGCAGGGGGGGGCTTATGGCTGGAGCAGAGGATCTGTCTTTCTGATTCCGGAGAGAGGCTGGTGAAGAACTGTGGGCTCCATCCCTGGGGCTCTCGCCTGTCCCTGGACCCCACTGGTACGTGGTGCTCAGGACAGGTCTGGGAGTTCCCAGGGGCTCCCCAGCATGCCCCAGAGCAGTTACACACTAGGGTCGGTGCCGGCAGCACGGCACTGTTGTGGAAGGCCCCTCCATTGGGGAGCTGCCCCAGATGGCTTCTCCATTGCGGGGTGCCTGGACCCTGGACCTCCCCAGCGGGTCCCCAGGCCTGACAGGCACATGGCACTTTTTTGGCTGGTGCAGCTCCTGCGTGGCCCAGGAATGATCTCCTGGGGTTATTTCTGACTCACAGGACAGGAAATGTTTTGGGGTTTAAGCCAAGCTGAATAATGTGCTCATTTCCTTGTGCCAACTACAAAGCATCTGCTCCAGGGTATTTATGGAGTGCCAGCCTCTCACACTCACTATTTTCCCAGGATGGCCAGCAAGTGCCAAGGCCTGTTTTCCTAAACACCCTGCACCCTCCCAGCACATTTCCCTTGAGGGGAGCCTGGGCAGAGCCACAGGCAGCAGCACACCTAGGGTGCTGGGGTGCCAGGGTGCCAGAATGGGTGCCAGCACTCTGCTAGCACTGAGGGCAGCGGGAATGCATGGCTAACCCACTGATACCAAAACCTGTCCTGGCACAGAGCAGCCACAGATGAGATAAATGTCCTGGGAGAGTGCCAAAGGATGATGAAGAGGGATGGAGCATGGGGGCGGAGCAAGGGAGGATGAGACAGTGTGAGGGAGGGCAAGAGGGCAAGGGAGCCCGAGGGAGCTGTGTCGTGACTGAACTTACAGCAAGGCACTTCTTCCAGCCCCTACATCCCTTCTGTGGCTCTTCCCTGGTTCTCAGTTGTCTCTCCGAGATGTGAGCACTGAAAGTGGCTGCCCCCTTTCACCCCCTGGGGCAAAACCTCCTCTGGGATGCATGAGCTAGCACAGCTGGAAATGGTGTCAGCTCCTCCAGCCATGGCATCCTTTGGATACCTGATCTGAAGCTCTTGAAGCATCAAGTCCATCTCCAGCTGCTGCTTTCCAAGCTACAAGCCCCTACTGAAATGCTTTGGACCCTCAATGGGGGTGTGTGCTGGGGCCAGGCAGGCACCCAGGAAAGCAAAAGGCAGGGAAGAAGAGTGGCCAGGAGAGGCAAGAGTGGGACTGACAGGCTGCAGGGGACCACCATCCCCATCCCCTGATGCACAGCCATGGCATGGAGGGTGAATCCAAAGCAGATAAAAGGAAGCATTTGGGTTTTGGAGGTTTTTTTTTTTTTATTTTCCACTCCGTGCTTAATTAGGCTGCCACAGGAAAATGCTCAGGCCAAAATTTAGTGGGATTTGAGGAGGGACTGGGCATTTATGGGGATAACAAAAATATCCAGCTATAATAGTAGATGCCAAAACAAATTCTGGAAGGAATATTAAGCCTCACATGTCAGGGTGTAAACCTATCCCAAACTCTCAGAAACTAGGGAGCTTAATGCAGGGGCAGATGACCCACATATGCTACTGCTATCGCTGCCAACTCACTGCCGGCACGGCCCTGCGTTGGCTGAGCTGCTGGCTGGACCGTCCCAGGAGCCCTGCCATTTCCTGCTGCTGGCAGCACCTCTGAAGAAGGCTGTGAATTTCTTCTGGCAATTCAGCCCTTCACTTGTAGCTCCCTCATCTCCACCTCACCCATCCTCTTACTTTGCCTGCTGATAACAGACTTATCACTTCAACCTGGAAGCAGCCACTCTGGGCAAGGGTCTGTGCAGATCATGGGCACATCCCCGAGTGGCGTGGCCTCTTCCCACGGCTTCTTGCTTCCAGCCAAGACCCTCATTTCCCTCTCAGGTCACTTGTTGCCCAAATCTACCTTCACATCCTGTATTTCATCCATTCTGTTCCCTGTTTCTGCTGGGGCTGGTCTCCAGCTTCTGAAAGGGGCTGCTCAGCTCTGGCGCCTCACGGATGCTGCACGTACACAGGCATGGCACCGCTCTCACACTCACATGGGCACTGCTGAGCTGAGCCCTGAGGACATGGGTGCGTCGCACAGAGCCTTCCTCATCATCATCAGCAATCACTGTACTGCCTGCTCTTGGCCAAAAAACCCCCGCCATCACCCCCAGTCTGTGCGTGGCCACAAGCCTGGCACGGCTGCAGCCCAGGCTGGGGTGAAACTGCCCTCCTGTGGTACTCAGGAGCTGGGTGTGGGCATCTCTGCGCCCACTGAGGATGGTGCTCTTGTGCCTAACTGGTTGTTAATGGGATGCCTGTGCTGCTCTGATCCCTGCGAGATAGGATGCTCCCAAGACCTTGGTTGCTGTGAGGGATCAGAGATGGCTCAGCACAACCAGAGGGGAGCCCGGAGCTCTCCTCCTGGTCAGGGGCCAGGGGCTTCCGCATTTGCTGCTGTCCTGGTTCTGGCTAGGATAGAGTTAATTTCACAAGGAGCCAGGCCAGGTGAGCCAGGCGGGCCGGGGGCTATTCCATACCATGTGACGCCATGCGCACCATAGCAGGGGGCTGGTCGGGGAGGGGTGGGTTTGGCGTGGCTCTGGGGACGGGCTGAGCGTCCAGTCGGTTGTCGGATCGGCAAATTGTTGTCTGTTATCACCCA
>VXBL01010919.1:0-13021 GCA_013400195.1 Aramus guarauna
ATACTGGCCTGCCAACAAGGAGGTGAGGGGGCACCCAAGAAGCTGGGAGAGGACACAGCCAGGACAACTGGCCCAAACTGGCCACAGGGGTATTACATACCATATGACATCATGCTCCATATATAACTGGGGGATTGGCTGGGAGGTGGGGTAGCTCGGGAACTAACTGAGCATCAACTTCAGGTGGTGAGAAACTGTGCTGTGCATCACTCATTTTTTATATTATTATTATTATTGTTGTTGTTGTTGATATTGTTATCTGCGTTTTCTGACCTATTAAACTGTCTTTAGAAGTGAGTGAATGGCTGTGTGGTTGTTTTAGCTGCCAGTCAGGTTAAAACACGACAGTCCTTTGGTGCCCAACATGGGGCATAAAAGGTTGAGAGAATATATCTGATGAGAGTGTTTTAAAACAAATTTGTTGTAAGCATTCATTATATTAAATACTTGCTGGTCACAATGCTGTATTATTTGTTTGTATGGTTGTATCATGTAAGTTCTCACTTGCATTGTGTATTCCCACAGTCCTGTTTATCACCTCTGGGAGCTAGATGAGGATGTTCCTTTTGCTGCACTGTGTACTACCCACATCTGACAAGATAACATTATTGGCCATGAGAATGGTCTATGTATTCAGCATTGCTGCCATTTCTGTACCTTGGGTGCAATCTCCTGGTAGTTATTAATAATCACACTCTCTAAGTTTTTTCTGTGGAGAACCAATCTATGGGGTAGGCAAGGGGGAAATACCTTTACCTTCACCTTCTCTTTCTTCTTCAGGCCAGTTAGAACAGCTCTTTAGAATTTTGAATGTCCTTGGGACTTTCAGACCAGCATGTTCCTATTGCTATGTCTCCTGAATGTGTTTCAGGTCTTGTTTAGGGTTAAACAACTATTATCTTTGTTTTCTGTCCTATTAAACTGTCTTTATCTCAACCTATGAGTTTTAATTTTATTTTTCCTTTTCAATTGTCTCCCCCATCCCACTGGGAGGGGGAGTGAGCGAATGGCTGTGTGTTTGTTCTACCTGCTGGCCAGGTTGAACAAATAAACTTCTATCAAAAACAAGGTATAAAAAGAAAAGTTTTGACAGACTGGACTTTTTGGGGAACAGCTCTTTGAAAAAAAGTTTGATTGCCTCTACCAACTCCATCAGAATCAAGTCTCTGTGCTGCCTTGTGAACAAGAAGCTACACTTAGTCTTCAGTAAACATGTGAGACCTGCAGCGCTTTACACAGAGCATCAGAACCCAGTGAAGACAGGAAAATACTGTTATCCCAGTGAAAGTTATAGTAGAGCAGGGCTCTTTCATTAACAGTTTGTAATTCCCCATGACCAAGAACCTGTGGCCTTAAGAAGATATAAATTTGTCTAAGAGACAAATGTCTTTGATGAAGACAGAGAGGACTAAGAAAGGAAAAAAGAGTTGCAGTAAAACATTAATCACTACAGTTATACAGGCTCACGAGCTGCTATCTTTTGGAGCCTTTTTGAGACATCCCTTTGGTCTCTTGAAAGTAGAAGACATGCATGACACAAAGACCTTTGGCTACATTTCTGCACAAGGCAAGTGCTGACTGTGATTTTAAGGCTCTTACACACTGCTGTATCTGCCTGGGAAAACTTCAGTGTAACGAAGAACCAGTAGCTGTTGATTCTGCAACAAAAATACCCTAAAACCTGAGTTGAAATAAGTTCACCTCTAAAATCTTTTGAATGCTAGTCCTGTTTTTTCAGGGCTCTGTAATAACGCTGATCTGATCTTTCTTTCATTGAAGAGGATATAGGGGAACAGTGTGGAATGCTTTATTACTTATGGACAACATTTCACACTTCTAATAAATTCTTGTGTAATTATGTTTCATATATAAATTAAGGTTTATGATATCCTAAAATATTCAGTATTAATCAAATGAAATGTCATTAAATGCCTGAGGGAAAACACTACTTGTAACTGTCAAATTCCCAATAAGGAGCATTAAAGAAAGCATTGGAGATTGAAACACCCTTTAAATTCACTCTGGATCTTGGCACAGATAGTCTAAGAGGCTCTGGAGCTAAGCTGCTGCTTTGACCCATTGTTTTCTGAGGGAGTGGACTAATGGATGTGGCAGTCACCTGAAAACCTCCACATCTGAATTTCACATTTCAGTTCCTGAGTTCTCTTGAGATCTGATCTTCTTCCTGTTTACACATTTCAAATAGATTCACAGGGCTTGACAAAAATGTAAGAGTATTTACATCTGTGGAAATGAAATGTGATTTTTTTTTAAATAAATAAATGTATTTAAATAAATTGTGAAAATATTTTCACAAGAAAAAAAGCAAGCAGGGAAAAGAAGCAAGGGCAATGAAGGCCAGACAGTGAAGACAAAAGTAAGATCAACTATTTTACATGACAGCATAAAATCAAAGGCCCCTTTTCTTACTTTTTCTGAAATAATTTTTCTTTTCCATTCGGAATTCTGAATTTATTTTTCAGTTTGGAAACAAAAAAACTGCTGTGAATACTACTTCCCAAAATACCCACCAAGATAACCTGATTCTGTTTTTCCCCTGGAATTTCTGAGTGCTGCCCTTATTCAGTAATAAGGCTGAGCCTGTTCTCCTACTTCTCTTAAGTACTGCAGAGAGCAATGCTTGTCTATGTATTACGAGTCTGGGAGAAGCTTGCAGTTTTGAAATGTTTGTTGCAGGAGTAATAATTGTTAATTATGGTGAAAGGTCACTGTAAATATTCTATTAATTGAGGCAGCTGTTTGAGGAGGACCAAAGTGTACCTCTCATGCCAGGGTGGGAGGAATAATGGAAGAGGCATTTGGCTATGTTAATCTGGTTACAAGCTCTATCAAGTCCCACTTTTGTCTCCTTAATTTTGAAAAATTAAGGCATGTCAGGCAAATGTAACATCACATCCAGTCTTCTGTCAAGGCAGGCAGGAGGGTAGGTGTTAGGTTTTAACAGGTTGACTAGACATGAAAAAAAGGAGAAACTCTCTTGTTACTCTAATCAAATAAGTTTGCCCATTCCTCACTTCAATTTATCAACGCGCAGAGAGGAGAGAAGCAGAGAGACAGTTCTGTTGTAGCTTACCTATTTTTCATTCCTCTCAAAAGATGAGGAAATCTTCATGCTTCATCCTTTATATGCAGAAATGCAGTAATTGCCACATAGCTCAAAAGACTTTTGACCTATTCCTCTAGCAACTGAGTAAGCTTCTTCCCCAGCAATGTCATTGACTCCCAACCTAGATGGAGTGGAGATGGAAACTTACACTCCAACACCACCAGGTTATTTAGAACCATCTTTGCCAACACAATAATAAATGCCTCACTACTGCCCACTCTGAAGACATCCCTGGGTTGCCATGAGCTAGGGTCGAGGGCTGTGAGATAAGGCAGGGTTCTTCAGCACCTCAAGATAAGCTCAGAAGATCTGGCAAGACTAAGAACCAAACAAAGTCAAGGTCTAAAACTCAAGTTCTTTGTGTTCTCTCCAAGTAGTCTAACCCAAGAGAAAGATACAGTTGAGTTGTCCTGGCACCATGTCCTGTGCTTCATCTTCTAGTTAGCACTAGCTAATTTTTGTTACATTTCTTTCTTTTTTTTTTTTTTTCATTGTCATTGACTGTATCTAAATGAAGTGCTTTTACATTATATAAAGAAATTCCAGTGCCTTTACCTCTCTCACACAAACCTCAACGTAACAATCCTGTAGGTCTAATCCTGTAAACCTTAATAGGAGAAACACACCACTACCCAAGATAATTCCTGCTAATAAAACATGTCTCTCTCCATAGGATTATCTTTCAAGACTGCAGTTTCTAAGAGTATCTGATTGCATTTAATAACTTTCTGCTACAGCAGCATACAGTTAATTTCTCAGTTACATTACTTTAAAACTTAAAATATCAATATTTCAATTCTACATACACAAGTATTTTTGAACTAATAGTTTGGTCCAGAAAAGGTTGAAAGTCCAGATTTAGGCAGGATAAAATTAAAGTTCTGTAATACAAACAAGCACAGGCTGGTCACCAACCAAAACAAAATCCATAAGGAGCAGACAATGCTACTCTATTTAAGAACACAAATGAAAATAAAGCGCAGGCCTTTCGATGTCAATATTTCTGTATTTGTTGATTTCTGTCAAGCCATTTAGACTGATGCCTTTTTGAAAGTATACTGAATTTAACAAGTTCATATTGTTTCTCCTGACAAGAAGTGCAAAATAATTGGAACAGGGAGAGCAGGGAGTAAATAATAAACTTGAAAATTAACAAAACTCCAGGACGTTCAGCCCTCTATAGGATGCTAAGCTTTTTTTTCCTGTGCAAATAGCTCTAATCCATAACACTTTACTAGTGAATGTCAGTTGAAATCATTCAGTTAATTTGAGATATGATTTCATCACCATTCATGATAGGTTCAGGAATCAAATTGCAGCCAAAAGGTAGGTATACTTATGATAGTCCATCCAGTTAAACTGACATCTTTACCACAGAGTTTGTTAAGTTGTTATACAAGATGATACCTACATCATATTATAGGGAGGAGCTCTGACAAAACTGCTCATTTGCATGTCATCATCTAATCTGGTCTTTACTCAGTGAATTATATGAAAACTCTTGGTCTGGCCTTGATGACAAGGCATTCGAACATTTCACTAGAAATATCCTGACACAGATATAGACATCTTAATCTGCATTATGGTGGAACTAAACTAGCACTGGGAGAAGACCAGCTTTCTGATAATTTTCAGTAGGGTGATATACCTCACTCTTTAAGCAGCACGTGTATTTTCAAGACTATTGCCACAAGTTACCCCTAGCTTCTTGTCTTGTGCAATCTAATGCAGAGTTTCATCTTGCCCCTGAAGTCCAAACATTATCTGATTAGATTTAAGAAAAAAATAGAAGCTTTAGTATAATTTGCCAGTCAGCTGTGCATCATAAAGTCATCATGGACTTTCATCTGGAACTGGGAGGGGAAATACAGTTATCATTCTGGTGTCTAATCCTCACATCTGCACCAGTCCTTTGCTAGTGTGAATTGAGGATAAAGGATGGTATATGTTTTAAGCCAGCCTGCGAATACAGTTAAGGAATTGCTGTTTAGAGAAAGAGTATGGTGCTCTACAGCATTAGAGGAGTTTTTGTTTTATATTATTTTTACAATAGGACATATCCTTTTCATGCTGAAGACATTTTCCTTTCTGATATATCAAAACCAAACATTACTTGGAAGAATACTTTCTTATTAGAAAAGGCATAGAAGCTTGGAGAAATTATGCTTCAAAAGATTTATTTTCCTGTATACACATCAGAGTGAGAATAACAGAAACTTATTTAATATTTTTGAAAGCATTCTAATGCCTTTGAATATATAAACCATTTAAGAACACATATAATTGGTTCCTATTTCTCTATTTGTCAGACAAATGTGACATTGAAGTTTTTACAATCAAAGCTAAAAGAAGAATTTTCTCCTGACCAGGAATTAGAAATGGTTTAATCATCAAATTATTCATTTAAATTGTGACAGATCTCCAACCTGGCATCTAGGTATCTCCAGGCCTGTGAAGATTTTTGCTGCCAAGTGTGTATGCCAGACCATTTCAAAATAGCTTTTCAGGGCTCCATCTTTAGTCAGACTCCAGTTCTTTTACCAACCTAATGATCCAGTCACAACTGCTTGCAAAGCCCCCCTCATCCTGGAAAGAGTACATGTTCTATAAACAAGTAAAAGACAAAAACAGAGTTTGATGATTTCACTGTTTTTACCTCAGAAAAATACTAGAATCACTGCAGTCTGAAGAAGCACCTGAGTTGTGGGAAAACACAGGCAGGTTATCAAGACCCAGGCATAAGAGGATCCAAAAAAAATGTGGGACCAACATACACTTTATGAATTCAGGAAGAAATTTTTTTCTACACTGAAAGGGTCTCTGTTAGAAAGTCGGATTATCTTTAAATAAGTGCAAGTGCACACATTTATGCAGGAAATTTAATTCCTGAATTCTGTTCAACTGTTATTAAAGAGTTGCCACTGGCTGGGTATGGACAGCTGTAGCCAAAGCCAGAGTGGGTAGAGCTGGGCTGTGAGTTCTGAGGAAGTGGCACAGTTGCAACTTCATGGCCCATCCTGGGAAGCACAAGATGCATAGCCAGCAGCACTAACAACAAACACGTACTAAACCTCCTTATAACACTACCTTCATTTACAATAGTCAGACATCCATGGGCAGTGAAAATGCACATAGTCACCCAAGATAAAAGTGATGTAAGTGCATAATACAGCCTCTGCACTGAGCAGGAACTGATCTTGCACATCAACAACATCAATTTTCTTTTCTCTCAGAGTTGTAAAGAATAGCAGGACACCAGTGATAACCAACATAGTTTATGGCACAGGGATTAATAGGATCTTTATGCCAGAGTAGTTGTTTGTTACATGTTTCTTAGAGGTGTCTCCTGAAATAAGTAGAAGTAATTTGGTGGAAAATCACCAACAGTCTACACAGGATCAGATTCCCATATGCTCTCTTGCCTGCTAATGATTTTCACTCTTATAAAAATGTCTCGTGAATAACAGTGAAAATAACATTTTTTTCTCTGAAGTAGGAGACTTTGCTCACAATATGATTATAAATATTTTTGGTTTCATGATAACAACAGTTGATAACTCTTGGTAGAGGAGATTAAGATAGTTATACTGGGGCAAAAAGTTTGTTCATATTTATGAATCAGGAAAAAAATATTTTAAACAATGACAGTAGTCTTCAAGTATGGTATGATATAGTCTGTAGGACAGCCAGCCAGCCAACACAGTTCTCACAGATGCCAGGCAGGGTTCTGTTACTGATTTAAATGGGAACAGGATCAAATTCAAGTTCAGACAGAAGCAATATATTAAGTCCTCACTATTTCCATTACAACAGTATTCTGGATGTCTCGCCAAAAAAGCAGATTTATTGGGAATAAAAGCAATATATAGGAATGATAAAAATTGGAAGTTTTAACCATTAAAAAAAATCATAAACAGCAGCATTGTCAAAGGTAAATCATTATTGTTTACATCATATTTCCAAGCTGCTTGACAAGAAAGATACAACATGTGGCTTTTACCACTAGGGAACTGCGAGCCCAATTATGTGGGTACAGATGTCATCTTATAGTGCAAAATAACTGAGGAAACTGTTCACATCACAAGCAGATGCATTCTATTTCTAAAGAAAAATCAGCCTGTAGCTTTAAATCGTGTGTGGAAAACAAGCGTTTAAACCAGCAACTTAAGCAGTCTTTTTTTTTTTTTTTAATGAGTATATAACACAAAAATAGAATGCTGAAGTCAGTGTGATGTTGCTGAAGAATGCTAAAGCCTGGATTCTCCAAAGAAGTAAATCAGTGCATCCTAGTGAAACTGGGGGAACATGCCAACTGCACAGTTAAAATAGATGCATCTTCCTGGGTAAAGGTCAAAATTATCTTTACTGTGAGATTTTTACCTGACAAGTTGATATCTCTGGTTGAATCAACATTGCAGGTGGGGGCAGGAGAACTGCAAGTCAGGATGCGACCATTACCCCGTGTCCAGGTTTCCTTTCACAACATCTAGGCAGACAGGCAGGAGTCTGTGGTGAACTCTCATACTCTCTGAGTCAGCGGCAATGAGAAGGCATCAAGGCCTTGGCAGAATTGGCCATGGAAACCCTCTGCCCTATAGTAAAAACTTGGCCTATGTAGTTTATTACTGATGGAAAAGCTTGCCAGTCTTGAAAATTACGCAGTCACAGGTTGCAATGTCTAGAACTGTTGCATTTAAATTGCTATATTCTGTGAGAGTCTTTAAAATGTGAACATGAAGAAAAAGTTTCTAATTAAAAAAATTCAGCTATGACTTGCAAAATGCATGACTCTAAGCTTTGCAGACTGTGTTATAAACCAGTGTGTAAAACCTAAAGATGCCTGTTATGGGACTTCACATTAGAGATTATCAGTCGCTGCATCTCACATTTAACCTTCTCCAAGACAGGAAGCAGAAGTATGACTTCTATCCATTCCTGCAGATAATTCTCAACAAAGAGAGCAGACCGCATGATGGAGCATGTTTTCAAGGTAGTAGCTGTGATATTGCTCTTTTTCCAGCTCTAGACTGAAAGGGCATATCTGGGGAAGAGGAGACACAGTCTGAGGGTTATTGCATTTTGTTCATCTGCAGCTGCTGAAAGGTTTACAAAAGCAGAACTAACCAGGTACAAACCTGAGAAACTCCAAAATCTAAATCTCTTCAAGGGATGAGACCATTCCTTCCATCCAAGGACTAGCAAAACACAACAGGTTTTTCAATTACCTTCTCTCTCTGAGGTCTGTAAGTCCACACAGCCCAGTCCCCTTTGCCTCATTGGCATGGATTTAGCACTCCCAGCCACGACAGCTGTACTTTCTCTCATCCTCCCTCAGAGGATCAGATCCTCAGTGGATGTAAATCAATGCCATCCTACTCATGTCTGAGGGACTGTGCCACCTTGCAACAGCTGGAGGTCCAGCCCATCTTGCTTCCCGCAAATATGCTGCTTCCGAAATAAAATTTCAAACCCTGGTATGATTACATTTTCAACAACTCTGTTAACTATTATTAACAGCAGCTTTTTGCATACCTAAGCATATTCACGTGACAGCTAGACTGCAAAGATTAGGGGTTTCTTGATGCAGAGTACATTCCTTGAGGAAAATTCACCAGTATGTTAAATAGCTCATCTCAATCTGTTCAACAGAGCAATCCAAACTTAGATGTCTTTGGCCAATCTTAGCTACTGATATATAGGGCAAATCAAGAGAGATCTTCAAAGACCTTCTTCCTCATTTTCTTTCCAAAAATGAGGGTATGGGGAGGTATAGAAAGGGAAGAAGATAGCTAGCTACCAATCACTATCCCAGCTCGGCAGCCCATCTACCAGATTGTCAGATAGAAAATGTGCAGAAAAAGAATAAAATCAAAGTAGTTGTTTTATGAATGACATCCATACTTAGCAGCCTGTGGTGAAAATGGTAGCCAAGAACATGAATTATCTCAGTCACATTTCCACATTCTCTACTGTGCTTCTTTTTACTGTGTGGCACGAGCAAGAAAGGTGAAACATACTCACAGTGTTTTTCCTAATACATCCAGAATGATCTCATTATGGTGAATTTCTTCACTTCTGTGATGCCCATAATAGGGCATTCCTACTTGAAATGCCACTTGCATTACTGCTGCATTAGTTCAAGAGAAAGAAGAGTGGGTAAGGAGGAATAGGTTAGATACTAAGGAATAAATAGTTCAAGACAGCCTCTCTACTGCTTTAACTCCTATAGTTTATGCTTAGCAGATAATATAGTGGTTTCTTTTACAAATAACAATGAGTTTTGGAAGGAGGAATTTCTGCCATCAAGAATTATTTATACTAATGAGCACTAAGTTTCTATCAGTTGACTTTTTCCTCATAATAATTAGTGAGAAAACATCTTAAACCAAGTACAGATCCTGACTTCCTAATTATTGCAAACATTCTGGGTGATACATTTAAGCAGTTAACAGAGACACTTAAGTTAAGAGTGTGGTTGCCCTTGGCTTACACTTTGGTAGTCAACAACCAAGGAATAGAACCCGTTAATTCCAGCTCTTAGCAGACTTGCAATTTTAAATTCCACCTATAACAGGTATGGGTGTTTTTTAAACAATGGTTAAGTGGCACTGTAAATAATTCCATATATAGCAAGTAAAACCAGATTGAACATCACAGAATGATTTAAGCCTATGTTCTTACCTAGTGTTTTTCATAAAATTTAGCTTCAGAATGTTATAGCACATTCTACAGAAAAACCTACCAGTTATACACTAACAAACTGCAAAGAAATCTGTTGGAAAAATACATTACTTCCTGGGAAAAACCACAGAACTGTCTGAAGGCACTGTGCTATGCAGTCACAAAATCGTATGGGACCATCAACTTTCTAATAAACAAGCAAAGGCCCCAGTAAACAGAGAGATTTTCTCATTAATAAAACCAAAATGGACTGAATGCTATTTTTCAGAATGAAAATTGAAGACAGATGTGAAGTGCCAGTGAGAAGGGTTGAAAAATCATCTACTGATTTGAACAAGTTTGGCTGGAGTGAAAAATGAACTTTGTAAAACACAAAGTAATTTCAGAGATGTTCAATATTACAAGTGCTGAATAATCAGTGTTATTTTTTTAAACAATTCAACTATTTCATGTATCTCCAAGATGAATGCTTCCATCTTCTGGGAAGATATGGCAGATTATTTAAAAAGCCGGCAGACTGTTAGAGAATATTGCAGGGAAACCACTGGAGTTTTAGATACAATACAGTTCCAGTCAGTCTTTAAATACAGCACTACATAACCTTATATGTTCATTAAAATTGAATAGGTCAAAATTCCAGGCTCAGGAGTAGAAATCTCTCCCCGTGTTCCCTACTCCCATACAAGCTTCAGAGCCCCTCCTCAAGTTGGGAAAGCCAGTACTGCTTAAGCAGCAGTTTGCAGGAGGATTTGTGATGCCACAAGACCTGCTACAGACAAGATACTCAGGTTCTGCCATGTGTGTTACAGTTCCTTGGGTGATCCAACTATAATCCAGACACTTTCTGGGTTTGCTATGAAGTAGTCTAACAGTAGAAATACAATCACCCTGTGCAGGCCTCTGAGACTAGAGAAGGCAGATTTCTGTTTTAGTTTGTTGCACTTTGCATGAATGGGACCAAACAGTTTCTGGATGTTCATAATGAGTAGATTAAGAGTTTGAAAAAACGGTTTTGAGCAGAACAGGTCAGACAATGTATTTCTTTCACTGACAAAAATGTTAAGCTTCACATAAAGAATTTAAAGCAGAAATATTAAAAATGTGATATTCTAAAGAGATCCGCAACAGCTGCAGTACCTTAGAGGAGGGTAGTGCAGACTCTGTGCTTCCCCTGTCCCCTTCCCAGTCCCTTTAGGCTCATTGATTAATTAAAACTTCCATTGTATAAATATATACACACATATGTTGTAGTTTCCCTTTCTGGTAAGAAGTTTTGCACTGGGAAAGAAAGTCTACACAAGGAACCTGACCCACAAGGGAGAAAAAGGTCAGAGGCAGCAAAAGTACACATATTTTACAATTTTCAGAAACAAAATAGCTGGCATTTCAGATACTCATATTTATAATTTTAAAAATCCTACCTGAAAATCTGATTTTTCATCCAAAAGTATTTTGATGAAAATTTTTGGGTTGCTATTTTTAACTGCTAAGCGCTATTTTAGACAATAATTTAAATGGTTAGGTTTCTATACTATGTCAGTAACATATACTACTTCAGTTGGTAACATATCTGCTGCTGACACCGAAAACTAGGGAAAAGATTTGCTCCCCACAAGAAACTGCAACTCAGCCCACACACCTCTTCCACTCTCTTTTTTTTCCCCATAATTTTTGAAAGAGAGATTCTTTGTGGTACAACTAAATTTTGGGGTTTTCTTATGATTAAAAGCTTTGTTAGCATAGCTTTTAGTTTTAGGTTGTCCAGCAATTCTCTCTTACAGTTCAGAGACCTTTTTCTCCAGTATACTCCTGGAGAACGGAGTTCTATCACAAAACCATGCACACAGATATTACTTGAGTGTTTTTCTAAACACACACATCAAGAACAATCTGTCTAATTTAGAAGCTTAAATTAATGAGAAATAAGCCAGGGATAAGAAAAGTATGGTGGGATAAGCTACATAATTACTAAAGTATTAACCACCCTGTGTTTTACCTGCTGTATGTTTTTTAACTTGAAATAGGCATTAACAATATGCCAATTAATAATAGTTATAGCATATCAATATTATAAATGTAAAATACACAACAGGAAAAAGTAGGTCAAATCTGGGAGAACTGTAAAAAAAAAAAAAAAAAAAAATCCCCAATCCTGAATCCAAAATTTAACTTGTTACAATCACTGTATTTCAAGATAAAACAAAACCCAGTGTCTATTATTAGGTGCTTGGTTCTGTGAATTGCCAGTTCCTTCCAGGGAGATGCTGAACACTAGGAGAATCCCTAGACTGCAAAATCCAAGTATAAACTAAAGTTCACAATTTTAAGGAATTTGAGATGGGTACAATGAATTTCCCCAGGATTTGCTGAGTGTACTTAAGATATCCCATTTCTTGACCACTGTTTAGTGTCAGAGTATGCTGTACAAACAATGCTTACAGATATTACAGTGTTTAGTACACAGGACACTTTTCCAAGCCAGTTAGCTTAGGTAAGCCTCACCTCAGCCCAACACCAAGATAGCTGAACGTTTACTTAGTATATGAAGGGCATCATTTGACCAGATTAAGACATCAGAAGCAGACTAGCCTTTATAAATGAAGTAGCTATGTTGCTACTGCATACAATGCAAAACAAAATGGAAATCTGATAAAGAAACTCTCAGAGTTCCTCACAGGGTAAGGACAGTTCATCAGAAACCAAACCCACCTGTGGGTGTAAGTCAACGGAACTGCAACGAATGCAATAGAGCAGCACCAAATTGCACCACCAGAGCATAAATTATCTCCTGTTTTTTATAACTTACATGGTATAAATGAATGTTTTAAACAGTTCCTCTGCTCACTTGCTCTTGCTAACATAAATCAGTAATTACATCAGAAAATTAGTTTTCTCCCAGGTTCTGACAGCTACTTCCTTTCATTGTCTAAGAAAAGATTTACTGAATTCAAAAATTCAGTGACACTGTCAAAGTCCAGTCCCTACAAAACTTTCTTGAAAGGACTCCTGTCATTTTTGTATAATACATGTATCAACTACCAGCAGTAGGAAGATGAAATTTGCCTCCCTCGTTCTCATTGCATAACAGAGTTCTCTGATTTAACAATGAGAAAATTGTGAACAATCATCCCCACCATTTCGCTGACAAGATTGCTATAGTGTAGCACAAACCAAGTACACAAAACTTTCCAGATAGAATAGAATAGAATAGAA
>VXBL01011149.1:0-11189 GCA_013400195.1 Aramus guarauna
GTAACAGCAGAATGATCTGCCTTTATCTTCCAATACCCAAACACATTTACAAAATAAACCAGTGTCTGAAAAGGGATAGAATTCTGACAGAAGCAGAAAGTTTCTATTGAGCACCTAAATTGTTCAACAATTTCAAGTAAAAAACACTGAAGAGCTCATTCAGTTCAGAAAAGTAATATTTTTTTAAGCAACAGCACATACGTACATCATTTTCAAAAATATACATATACTGCACTTCATTAACTAACTTATTGTGTTTTTTATCAATTGCTACAATTGTATTTGCAACCAGGTGGAGTTACTGCATCACAGCCTTCTAGGAGTTGGATGTTCTTCAGTTTCACTGGTATAATTGTGCAAGGTAACTGCTAGTAGCTCATAAGAAAACCAAACCACACAACTTTTCAATTTACTATTAATGTCACCTGGAACCTTTAGCTACCTAAGTATTTTAAATATAAAAAATGTTATTTCAGACAAGCGTGGCAAATGATGAATTTCAGGAAAAGATTTTATAAACATGATACAAAAATTTGAGTGGTTGTATACATTTCTGAATAAAGTTTCCTGAACAAGGTCTAATCCCAACGGAAGCAACATAGCAGCATTTTGGTAAGGGAGGAAGCCAACTTCTTCTAAAATGTTTCCCTTTTATTTAAATGCAGAACAAAGATTAAAATCATCAAAAGTTGCTTACATTTCTGTATGTTTAAAAATACCATTTCTTTTCTTGTGTTTCACCAGCTTAACAAGTGTCAGAATATGCTACATATAAATATCCTAACCGATCCACCATTTATTAATTTACTATAGAATATTTTCTACATATATCTATCTAAAAATATAATTTAAATACAACTTTTCAATAGAAAAAAACAGAACACATCAGACAATTCAGCTTGCAGGTGATTTTCAATGCACTAGAACTCTTAATGAAACTGTTCAAATTATGGCAAATAACTTTTTTCTCAATTGGGGGTGGTGGTGACGGTGTTTGAACAAAATATACAAACAGGTTAAGAATAAATGGTGATCACTTCACGTCCACTGCCTCGGACCAGGAGAACTCTATCCAAACCTTCTGTCAGAACTTCCAAAAACTCCATGTCTGAAATATTAAGTCAAGGAATTTATTCAGAAAAACAAAACAGCCATTAATCTCTGAAAGAGTCTGATGCAAAAATAAAGTTCAACAATTTCATCAAGACCACCCTTTACTGTCCCATTATGTACTTGCCTGCTTGCTCAAGTGGAAGAGAGGCCTAATTTGGGGAAAAATTCTAGTTCTGAACCTACTCACCTACAGAAAATATAGAAGTAGAGATTGTAATCTGAGTTAAAAATTGAGGGAAAAAACCCTCACCACTATCAACATTGCTTAAAACTCCATTTGTGGAATCAAAAGTCATTTTCTTAAAGACAAACTTTAATGCTTACCATGGTTATCCTGACAAGTAGACAATGGCAGAGGTACAAAAATCAAACTCCCAGTTTCAAGAAATATGGAAGCAATATAGTTAAGGATACAGTTTTCATCCCCTTTTCTGTTTTTAGGAGGTCCAGGCATATTCAGGAGCACTAGCTGAGCACGTTGTGATTTATTAAGCACTACTCCATTGAGCTTCACAGCAGTGTGCATTCTTCTCACATTTGACTGATTCCTAGCAAGTAAACACACACTTTTAAGTACTGACATAATACTTAGGTATTTGAATTGTATGTTACATATTTGAATTTGTAAGTTGAATCTATATGCACCTAGAATAAGTAATTTTCATGGACACCAGTATTTGAACACATTAAAAATACATTTGAGAAAATGCAATACCTAGGTTTAGAAGATATTTTTTTTTTGCTTTTGAAAAGAACATTTATTCTGAAATTTAAGCAATTCTAAGCAGATTGCCAAAATGCACAAATATTCCAATTGTCTGTTATCTTTTACAAAGATGAAGCAAAAAAAAAAAAAAATCAGTAGAAATTAAGTTGAGTCAAAACCACTGAGAATCCAGTTTATTGTATTATATAAAAAAGTAACTGGATTTATACAAGAAATTCCAAAGGAATTACAGAAATGCAATGGAAAAATTACAGTATTTATGTTGTACAGTACAAGATTTCCTTCATTCTCGTTTGGAAACAGGATTACTATAAGACTGGTGAAGAAAATTCAGAAACAGCATAGAATTTATGAAAAAATTACTAGTTTCTCATGTCATAAGAATAAGGCAGTAAGCAATGAACCAAAATTGAGCCTCTCCCCTTCCATTATCAATATTAACTAATGCTTTGCTTGTTACATCCACAAACATAATCATCATAAACTTGTGCACAAGAGGAAGAATATGTTAGGACTTTAGATATTTCCTTATTTTAGGATCTACCCTGGATGATGTAGTTGCTCTTCAGAACAAAACAAAAGAACAGTTTCCTTATAGTTCCTGACAAACTGCCATCTGTGTAAAACTAGCCAAGATCAGAAATGAGTCATATGCTACAGTACAACAGAAATATCCAGACTCTACCTAACATCAATTATCCAAAAGATCTGCTGCCCAGAAGTAGATTCTTTACAAGTGAAGGGAGCCACTTCACAGGGAACCTCAAACACAGGGTGACAGCACATCTCAAGAATGGAGATACTGGTGTGCTGATGTAAGACACACGTATCACTATCCTGTGCAATTTTCTTAGCACTGTAACTAGCAGCCTCTCAGTAAAACCACAACTGTACTCTGTGCAGCTGGCCTCACATACTGTCCTATGGCACAGAGAGGACTGGCAGGTTAGTAGCAGCAGGACAGAAGACATTCTCTGAAGTGCCTGATTAAGTCTAGCTTCTTTTCAATTCAACTAACAGCAATCAAAATTACAGCACAAACCCCAGCATTGTTTCAGCTCAAGTAAACAACAGAAATTAATGAGATCTCTTTTCCCAAAATAAGAACATTTAAGACACCAAAATTTACAAAAGGAAACATGCAACTTTGTTGTAGTACTAGAGGTCATTTCAGAGAACTACACCAACACCTAATCCTAGAATCTTCTAGCAACATGAGGCCACCCTCAGATTATAGAAACAAGTGCAGAGCTGAGAACAGCAGCCAGATACAGGTTCATTCAAACACAGAGGACCAAGAAAGACGAACAAAGCAGGGAGCATACGTACTTGTGTTCTATTAAGACCTCCTTTTTTTTTATTCCCCACCCCCCCTATTCTATGAAGACAAAAGCCTTTAACAGACTACTATTAGAAGTAGCATGTCTCATATTGTATTTTCATCCTTGATTTTGCAGGGGCAATTAGAAGGTGGGAGGGAAAGCATTTGACCTAGTTTAGCGGCCAGCAGAGATCAGCCCCATCAATCCATCAATTTCAATTGATTTGTTTTCCATCCCCGTTCCCCTCTCCCCCACATTTTACCCCCCAAGACAATGACATTTCCAAAACTGAGTTTATCAGTCCCTCCTGGAGGATTTTCTGTCACAGCAGCCACCTGTCTTAAGAACCAACTGTACAAAAAACATATATAGAAAAAAAGAATACTTGAAGCTCAATTTTTCAGAAGCAGAACAACAGCTTGAGAAGACCAAAGAACAACTATGAAGAGAGAGGCAAGAGTGAAGAGGTGTATGAATGTTGAAGCAGAAACACTGTTAAACTAAAGATAAAATGCAAGGGAAATATGGAGGGTATAAATTTGTAATGGAATAGGCAAGAATTCAGCATTGAAAGAAGGGCTCAAATTGACTACTGGTACATTGTGTATAATGTGAGTTGACTAACTTCAGTTCTACCAGTCCTTGAAAGCTAAATGAAATCATACATGGTATAACAAAGTAAGCTAAGTTTTCATAAGAAGCTCAATTTGTTAAACAGACAAAATGAAAACAACACTGGGCTCTGAAAAAAAGCAAAGCAGTCCCAAGTCAGTTCAACCCAAAAACAAATAGAGATGTAGTGTACCATTTTTCTGTATGCTGTTGTACCCGATATATATCTGAATTTACATTATTTCTACACAAGCATGGGTTGGTAGAAGGGAGGCAAGAACTAGCATTTGATGAAATGTGAAAGTTCCCTTTGTGAACAAATTCATCCTTATTGTCCAAGTAGTTATATCACTATGGGGGCTATTTTTCCAGAACAAAAATATATTGCTTTTTAATGTAGTTAATTAGAAAACAAAATATTACACTAGTGCAGGGGAGTACTGTCAAATTTTACATGCTTACAGAAACTAAAATACATGTGCTGTGACTTACCTTGAATGGAAAGCTGATAATATTTAGAAGAAAACATTAGCAAGTCATGAAGAAGAATATTTTTCAGTGATAAATGCTAAATCACAGTATATAAAACAAGGTACAAAAGAATACACACACTGCAAATTATGACTTAGGATACATGCATACAATGTACAAGACCAGAAGAACCAGGGAACACAGCCTATGTTGCTTAAGTGAAAGGAAATGTAGACTTACAGATTTCCCCATTCTCTACATGGAAGGGAAGCAAATGCACAGAAAAAAAAATTATGCCATCAGGTACATTTTTAATTCAACAGTATCAATATATTGTACAGGCACACCAAGTCTGAACTGTAATTGCCAACCCCAACCACATATAGTAGTTTCAAAGTAATATCTGAAGTTTGCATCTTGCACAGTTCTAAAGTAGTAATAGGAAATATTTGCAAGATACTGGGATGGCAAAACAAAAAAACAGAACCCCAAGAATTGGAGTATAATGCAGCCCAGAACAAAAACAGTGTGAGCAAGAATTTGCAAAAGGTGAACTGTTTCTAAAGAGCTCAGAGCAAATCCATGAAACAACTGAGGATTTTAAGGTGCTGATTCCACGTCTACCTTCTAACTCTACTGTCTACAAGTCTTAGATTTCTAAGCTATGTTTCCTTTAAATATTAAAATTTCCCTTGACATCCACAGTTTTGCTTTGGGCATGTGCAGAAAATAGTCTAGGCCATGCTTGTAACTGCATTCTTCCAGCACTGAGAAAAGATGCATATGTGTCCTTGAGTCACAACATGAGGAAGCAAACAAGCTGATGTGTTTCTGTCATTGGTTTTGTGTCTAGTACATAAGGCTGACACAGGCAGTAGCTCTTATCTATTAAGAGATTTTTATTTAAGACAGACATTAAGGAATATTCCAACAGGAAAACTTAATATAGCAAGACATACATATGTGCACAAGTTTTATATGGCTTTAATTCACAGGATGAGAGACGAATGTCCATTGAGAAACAAAAACACTCCACCCAAAAACCAAAACATAAGCTAAATGTCCTGAAAGAGTCTATCTGCTTCTTGGTACTCCCTCCACCCAAACCAAACACAATAAATGAGACAGGGAAATGATATACAATAATTTGTTACCCACAGGAGGGGAGAAAAAGAAAACTATCATTAAGCATTTGGACACATATGCTTTCTGGTACAATCCAGAAGTTGAGTCTGCAGCTTGAAGTCTGTCATATTTAAGCTTCATTCACAACATTGTTGCGAATGACTCTACAGTCATTGTTGTTCCACCCAAGTCCATGCTAGTTTCATAAGGATAGCATTTAAGTGAAGTGCATGGAGAGATCATGTTTGTACTTAAGTTTAAACGAACTAGAATCTCTTAAAAAAAGAAACCAACACAACCCTGGAATAACAACAACAAACAAAAACCCAAATATATACTAAAATACACACAAATACAAAACTCCAAACACCATGTGTATACTTACGGCTTCATGTTGAATATATCTTTAAAGTCAGACACATTTGACTCTTTATTTTTATGCTTTTCAGCTACAAACTTTTCTTTAGTCCAGGTCATTTGCACTTTTTCCGGCGCAGCAGCAGCCACACTTGCTTTGACCGCTGGAGCTGAGTGAGAGGCAGTGTTTCTGTCATGGATCAGCTGAGCCTGGCCACAAAACAATCATCCCACAATTCAGCCAAAAAGAGCATTTGTAGAGTACACATTATTAAGATTTCACAGCAGTGAAACAGAAGAAGATACAGAAAAATGCACCTTACTTGTAAACAAATACTAGACTGTTTTGACCTCGGCATGAAATGAGACTGCTTGTAAAAATGTAGTTACTTGTTTATATGTACAGGATTACATATGGCCTGGGACATTATTTCTGTAATGAACTAAAGTGAGGTTGAATCCAGCCTGAGGGTACTTTATTAACACCAGGGGGTTTCGCCAGTGAAAAACTTGAAAGCCAGTGCTCTCATTCTTCATCAGTTACATTGTTATTTTCTCAGATACCATTGGAAACACTGTCCATTTCACATGCCTGTAGCTGAACGACAAGCATGACTCTCATGATCCCAGTAACACAAAGTTGGACTGGCTGAATTGAAGGCTAGCTACATTCCATTAGATTATTTATGCATGCAAGTACATATTACGTATCAAAAGCCAATCAATCTAACCATGAATGGGCCTCCTCTTCCCTTATAATAGCAGAAACTTTAAGAACACAGTTTCATTGTTCCCACACGCATATGCATTTCTGTGTTGTCCATTTCCCATTCCCCTTGCTCCTCTTGATGAAAGGAGGAAGAAATATTTAACACATGTTATTTACTGTCTTTATATACTATATACTTACTTGCCATCATAATACTTTGTGAAGAATCAATTTCACTGAAGTCACAATCAAAAGCATGAATAAAATCAAAGCAGATGAGAAAACTACTTTATATCTCTGAACAGCAATTCCACTTGTGGTTCACAAACTGTAATTATAGCTGTTTTTAAATGCCTAAGAGCTGCTGTATTTTTCCTAAATTATTTCCCTAGTCCCTATCCTCGAGGATTCCCTAGCCTACAGTTCAATTCTGAGGTTCGCATAAATATCTATTTGTTTGACGGTCTTCATGTCTCCCAGAAGATTAAATCATGAGTCAAGACTAAAAATCAGAAGTTACTGTGAATACAGTTCTATCATGAGAATGGAAAAAGCTAACAAATAAATGGCTATACTATACATGCCATACAAGTAGTATCCAAAGAACTAAAATTTCAAACTAACAACTAAAATGAGCTCAGTACAACTATGCTTCAATGGAACAAAGTTCTCCATTTTTAGAAAGACAATGAAGCCAAGAGAAATTCTGGACCTCCAGTACATGTTTATAAGAATGCAAAGACAACAAAAGCACATTTTTGTTAGCGCTATTTTGATACCAATTACATGGAATAAAACACATTCTTCTCATCCTTCATGAAGGGAAACACAAACATATACAGCATTTATACAAACTAGGCTACATATCTTTAGATATGAGCAACACTTCAAGTGCACACTAAAAACATTGATTACATCAAATCATTTCCTTTCAAACTCACCATGCAGAAAGTAATGATATTTATGGGTTAATAATGGCTTGTCAATAAGCATAGACATTTCCATAAAAGCCCTAGTATATCTATATGGTCTGTGAGAAGCTTCAGTACAGGAACTATAAAGGAAGGCAATGCTTTGTGAAAGCATGAAATATGCTCTATTAATGAAACACCCACCATTAAGACTTTAAGAGATATAAGGCAGAGAAATATCTTTGCTTCTGGTTCTTAAGAAAAACAGGCACTCTCAAAAACATAAGTGTTTCTTTTATAGAAAAAAGTGTGAAAAATAGGATGCAGTTCATGTCACAGAAGCATCATCTAGAGGAAAAAAAATACAGGGTAAGATAATGAATTTAGAAAAATATTATAATTGAAAAAATTATGAAGAGCTGTTCCATAACAGTGAATTATCAAGTTGTTAATTTGTAGTTCAGTTTGCAATAGCGGCGCTTCAAGTGTTGCAATGGGAAAACATATCTAGCCAGTACTATGTCCAACTACCACCTCCTCTTGATAATCACTAATCAGCAGTGCCTGTGGATCTTGGCCAATGGACTGTGCACTGGAGCAGCTTTTTCTTCTGACTGAGCCTCGAGACGCATCAGTGATTCTCTGAATCTGGGACAAAAAAGTTACCAATGACACCCCCTCACCCCCCACCCCAGTCTAGAGATAAATAGAAATTTAAGTAGATGAGATTTGGTATCATAGCTCATTATAAACTTGTTTGGTTTTTTGTTTTGGTTTTTTTTCACAAACATACCATTTGTTTATATATACTATGGGGCTCTTTTCGAAACATTTAGCAATTAGTTATGAAGTAGCTTTACAGAGATTTGTGAAAACTTGAAGTGAATTGAATCCTTTAGTCTATATAGGAACTTCAAATATTCACTTGTTTGGAGGGTCGCATCCCTTCATATATGTGATGATTCAGACTAATTGATTTTATTAAGCTACAATCAAAAGTATGAAAAAAAATTAAGCAGATGAGAAAGCTGCTTTCTGACTCTTAAACACTGATTTATTTCCCAGTGACTCACAAACTATAATTGTGCTCCTCACCTACATGCACCCACATTGCTGTCAATCTTACCTAGCAGCAGCAATCTGCGCAACAGCACTTGCACTGCGCAGACACAAAGTAGTGATGGGATGGATGACTGTTTTCTCACAACTCCAACAATATCACTGCCTGGCTCAACTGTCATTAGTCAGGACTAGCCAGAGAAGGAAGCCAACAGCTACCAGGAAGGGCAGCAAGGAAGTGAAAGAGGCTCTACATTTTCTTTCTTCTTTGCAGTGCTATTGTCAAAGTCAAGTAAATAAACGTTTGGCAGTTGCACCAAAATCTACAGATTTTATGCTTTGCAGTCATGTGTTATATTTACACTTGAACCAAGTTTCTCAAAAACCAAAACAAAAATCCAATGAGTCCCAGTTCCACAAGCAAACACCAGGGGCAAGATCAAAAAAAGCTCCATACCTCAGGGATAAGAGCATGCCTATGAAGGAGACAGCAAAAAAACCCAAACAAACAAACAAAAAAACCAAACACCACTGTACAAAACCAAATTCTCCTCTTTGCGAAGGTCTGAATCTCATTTGAAGAGGTACAAGTACAAAAGTGAGGTTAAAAGACTAATCTTGGTGGTAACAGGAAACAAAACTACAAACTGTTCAAAGCTGGAATATCTGGATTATATTTGAATGTCTGGAGACAAATAATGAAAACAAAACAGTATTATTTTGAACTAGTGATACCAGTGAGAAATGTTTTGGAGGTCATCATAAAACTAGAGGGAATAGCTCATCTTATTTAAGAGAAGACAATCAGATTAAAGAAAGGGCCTAGCACAACAAGTGCATATACTCAACTTGTAGCTCCAGAGGAAGTGAAGGCATAATTAAACAACGTTTTCTGATGAAAATGCAAAATAAGGTGTATTAAGATATCCTAATCAGAAACAGCAGATGGATACAGATTTTATTCTTGGACAAGACAATTAGTACTAGATGTTCTTGGAATTATCAAGGATTTTACTTCAGACCATTAAATAAATTCAATGGTATTTTGAACATCCCAGATTTTACCTTGCCTGATATGAAGGAAAAAACTGAAGCTATAATGGTGACACTTACATTCATATAAAAGTGAGTGATTAAAAAAAGTAGGAGGAGAAAGAAGTGAAAACTTCCAAGCAAACAACACTCTAAAGTAGTACAGATTCCAACCAACTCATAGAGCTAAGAAGAAATTCTTTTGTCTCCACGACAATTTATATGCTACAGACTACAAAGCCATACATCCTTGGGCTACTTGTAAAGCATTCATAAGGAAATTAAAGCCTTAAAAGCCTACCATAGATATATTAATCACTCAAACTCCACTGGAAAAATACTAGAGTTCAATAAAGAAATGAGAAAAATGTAAAGACATGTAGTAAGGAGTACTGGAGAGCTTATTTTTTTTAGTGAAAAGATGTTAGGCAAGCCCAGATCAAAAGAAAACCACCGTGGCAGATGAGAAGAAAGAGGATTTACAGCAACACATTGTTGTAGCAATATAAAGCATCTTTAGGGACCTTAAAAAGATCCTGCAAAATGGAAAAGAGAATAAATGGAGGTATTAAAAAAAAAAAAAAAAAAAAAGAAACTGTACTGACTTGTAGGATTAACACCAAAAAGCCTTAGGCATAAAATGAATTACAATTATCAGGAGCCAAAAACAAGTCACAAGAAAAAAATTCTAGTTATTCTATGAATGAACAGTTAACCACAGTAGACATCTCTTATTTGGCATGGGAGGGAAATCACTAAGTGAAAGTAAAGCCAAAGCATTTAATACCTTTTACATCACTAAAACATGTTGAGAATAATGGCACAGTTAACAGAATAAATGAGGGGGTAGAAGCACAAGCCAAAAGAAAAGAAGAAAAATATTTAAAAGTTACAAATATTCCTGAACATACAGCTGCATGAAGCTTGGAACTACAACATGTAAAATACCACCAGGGACTAATAAAGGCAGGGGAGCAGCAAATGTAGCATTCC
Source organism: Aramus guarauna (assembly GCA_013400195.1). Classification (NCBI taxonomy): domain Eukaryota; kingdom Metazoa; phylum Chordata; class Aves; order Gruiformes; family Aramidae; genus Aramus; species Aramus guarauna. The sequence continues at coordinate 10,432 of VXBL01011149.1, forward strand.
TGTCTGAATATCATAGGTTTATAGGTTAATCAGTCTCATTTTGGCTCCAGAAACAACAATTAGTTGATAGATAAAACATTCAAAATAATGCAGAAACTAAAAAAGTGTGAATTGAACAAGACCAAGTCACAAATAAAACTAATCAGCCCAGTTTAATAATCATGAACCTTAGTTATGGATATTTGTCAAGTTTGGAAGGGCTCTGGATATATTCCATACTGATGCTCAAATGTTTTGCTAGTAAATACTTGCACTATTCTTCACAACAACAGGAAAACTCCAAACATCTGTTTAAATAAATATTCCCCCCCTCACATTATTTTAACCTTTCAAGTGAAACCAGCTGTACAGAAGCTAACATAGAATGCAGTTATAAAAGCTTTTGACTAGTTAGAAACTGATTAGAAGCCATGGCCAAGAAATATTGCTTTTGGATTTTTCACAGAACCAAGCCGAAGTCCCTACCTCTCTTTCCCTTTCATTCTTTGATAGCTGCATCTGTTTTAGCATCTGAGATCGCTGTTCCATCATAAGTGTCTTCTCATATGTGAATGCAGAAATATCATTTTCAAACTGCAAAAGAGATTGGTATTAGAACATCAGAAGATAAGTACTACTCAAAACAACAACGTTAAGACAGTGTACCACATTCATTCCTGCATTTATTCAGTCCTGGATGTGTTTATGGCATTAGAGTATTCCCAAACATATAACTGATCAATTATTTCTGTCCTCATAGGGAGTGCCTGAGCCTGTCA
>VXBL01011221.1:0-49517 GCA_013400195.1 Aramus guarauna
GGGCAGGCACCCGCTTTACACGTTGTCTGAACATCTGCGGCGGGGACTATTCGCGCGTACGTGCCCCTCGCGTTGTGGTGGACACTAGTTGCTAGCAACTAGAAATAAGTGTTGAGAAGGGAAGAGCAGGCGGAATGGAGTAAGCTGTAATCATTTGTCTCTGAAGTAGAGAAGTGCCAAGAAATAAATAGACCTAACAGTGCCGGAACAGCAGGCAGGAAGAACAAATGTAACCATGAAGTTGCTAATTACGCATCCAGCGGGCAAATTACACACACTGGTCTGTACGCGGTGGCATCGAGGAAACACGCCGAGCTCCAATTGCTTCCCGAGCGATGCCGTGCGATACCAAGCAGGATGCACGCAGCCACGCACCCTCACGGGAGAGATTTTTGCTCTCCACGCAGATGAGAAACCTCCGTTTCCCACTGACTTTTAAGACGCTTCCCCTCGCAGTCGGAAGAGAGCCGAGCGCGCCCGCCCAACCCCGCGCCGCCCGGGACAGCGGGGCCCTCGCCCGGGCAGGGAGCCGCGCCCTGGCGCTCAGCAGCCGCCGCGGCGTTGCCCAAGGAAGGGCCCCGCGGGGCCGGGGAGCTGCTTCCCCGCGAGTCCGTTTCCCGGCGAGGCGAGCAAAGGCCCGGCGGCGCCCGCCCGCTCCCCTTCCCGCCGAGGGGCGCGGCGAGGCCCGGGCCATCCGCTAGAGGGGGGTCTCGCCATGCCGAACCGGAGAGCCCCGCCGGCCCCGCCGCGCATCGGGCTGAGCCCCGGCGTCGGGTTGGCAAGGTGAAATTAACTATTCAAATTAAACTGTTTCTGCTCCGCCTAATTGAGTCCCAGCAGACACCAGCTGGATGATCGAGCGCAGGTCCTGGCAGCCCCGGGCCACCCCGGTCAGCCAGCCAGTCTCCAAGGGTCCCGAAGAGTATCTCCACAGAAGCCACCCCCTTCCCAAAGCACAGCCTTTAGGAAACCGGGGACTTTCTGCAAAAGCCCCGAACTAGAGAGTGCAGCAGGAGGCAAACCGCAAAAGTCCGAAGTATTCCAAAGTTCTGAGACCAGCAAGAGCAAGAAACTTGCCCTTTCAAAATGCTCAGATGAGCCTGGAAATTAGCCTCTGGTACATACAACAGCGGAAGACAAATAGCATAGAGAAAGAAACATAATCCACACCAGTCTGATCCATCAAACACCTAAAAGGTCTGGTTTGCCACTGCACACTGACTTCGATGTCATATTAATTGTCAACCACAGAAGATTTACAAAATCTTCCACTGCCCAGCTTCACGATACATCAGCTTTGTGTCATCTGTGGTGATCTGGAGGAGGCAAAACAGCACCAAAAGGAAGTTGAATCTTCCCTTCTGGTCCTTCTAGTGTGTTAGCAACCCCCCTGAAACATGGGGATAACACACCACAAATACACATTTCATCATATGGGGATTAAATCTCTTTATATCCCTTTTCTGGGAATGGCAATGCACAAGACACCCCAGCACCATTTTATTATCCACTTTGGATGATGAACTGCACAACTATGCTGTCATACGAGCACCCTGCCTTCAGACAGCCTGGGTGCCTTGCCCTTATCTTCAAGGCTTTTCTACCATTCACTCTTCTGAAACTAGAAACTTTCTAATTTTCAGTCTAAATGTGTTCACTACCGATTTATAGCCATTTGTTCTTTACCATTATTACTTTTCAAATTAAATAATTTTGCCTCTCTGATATTTACCTAAAATGTCCCTATAAATAGCAATTAGATCATCACCTCTCAGACTTTTTGCTGTGTTTTTAATCTCTCTAAATAGGTTTTCCATTCTGCCAGCGTCCTCTATACCTTCTACCCTGTGTGCACTGTTCTAAACAAGGTCTTAACAACTGCCTTGTACAATGATATTAATACCTTGCCATCCACTGAAAATACCTCACTCGATGCATCCCAGAATACATTAGCATTTTTAAGACCACATTACAGTGGCATCATAGTTATCCTACAACCAATAACATACCTGGATTCCTCTCCTCGTAATCTCACATTTGATGAACCTCTGAGCTTACTCGCAGTTATTCTAATTAATCTTTAAGTGCATGACTTCTCGCTATTATATTCCATCCCATTTCTGGTACTCCAGGCAATAGATCATCTTCAGCAATTGTGCTAGTGCAATTTAAGAAGATACCGTGTCTTAAAAAATGCATCTTGTCCTATTTTTAAGATTATTTACCATCCAGCCTGCTCAGAGGTTTCCCCTCTTCCACGGCAGCTCGCTCTCTGTGCAGCCCATCCACACCTTTGGCCTGTCAGAAAGGTGGCAAACGCACTGGTCCTGCAAAGCGCTCTGCTCCCGAGCCTCTGTGAAACTTCCCAGCTCGAGGCTACCCACACATTTCTCAGTATGCTCCATTTCTTCAACCAAAGCTTCCATTGGCAACATGCTATTTTCCAAGAACCGGGATGGTTCACTGGTTTCCCTACAACCTCTTACTATGGTTTGGCACTTGTTTTTGTTTTGCTGCAGACTGCAGCAGGCTATTCCTTCTATAAAATTAAACCTGAATGCTTCACGCAAAATAAGCCACATGTCTTTTAGGATCTTCAGTCTCCTAATCATTAAAACTTATTTTTCTTGTTTACATTAAGTGATTAAAGAGGGATTCTAAATTTTCTCTAAATCCTCAGTACTTGAATCAGTAAGTCCCATACATTGTTAGCATCACACTGCCTCTTAATTCTGTTGTTCCCTCATATTAAGGAAAACCTTTTTTGAAGCTAAGTTTTCAAGCTGTGTGAACAGCATTAGATAATCAGTACCCAGGCATAAGTGTCAGCTAGTTGTTCCCTAAGCAGGATTTTCTGCTCCTTTCAGTGAAACATTCAGCTTGGTTTTGTTTTGCTACTTTAATTAGAACCACACTCCTATAGACTGCAAGTGCCAAGAAGTCCCTCTGGCTGCACTGAACTTCTGAGCGCACAGACAGCAGGCTCAAGCTGTACGTCCTTGTGCTGAGAACAGGACCGGTGTGGGTTTGCAATCCTGTGCTTGTACTCAAATGTAACTCATGGAGCAGAGCATTCCCCTTGAGTGAAACAGGAGTAATTCAGTTACAGGAACATCGCAAGTGTCTGCAGGAACAAATGCAGAAGTGATTGCTTTAAGTTGCAGATATAGTAAATCAAATTAGATACAAGTTGGTTAAAACTCTTTGTCCCTATTTCTAGAGTAGAAGATTTGCTGGAGTAAAGATTGGTTAGGTTGGACCTAACGTAGACATATGAGTACTGTATACCGGTCTTATTGGAATTACTAGTTGCATCTTATGTGGGGAATCCAAAAGCGCTGGGATCCCGGGACGTCTCACAACCTTCATCTGCAGCCCAACCCCTTAACAAGGCAAAAGCTGGTGTTTGTGAAGGAAACAGGGGCACTGCAAGAGCTACAGGGCAAACCAACATGGCCCAGATGCCCAAAGGAGAGCTGAGACTCAGCCAAGTTAAACTCTCTACTCCACAAGGAGCTTGACACCCTGGTTTGAACTTGTTAAGTTTTCCCTAACTATAGGGACTTTTCAGCAAATGCTGTTGACATTTAGCTTAGAACTGCATGTCTTCTTCTAAAATGTACGGTATTTTACTACAGTGCTAAAGAACAAACATTGCCAAAGACTTTTTAATATTCAGTGCTCTCCATTGTTCCCATGAGCATCAATGTACAGCTCATATTTTTGGGATAATAACCAGAGACACATGTTGAAGTATTTGAAGTTGCCATTTCTGTGGCCAATGAATCAGGCTAACTCTAACCCAGAAGATAACCTCCTGTGGGTGACTGAGTGACATCCCTGGACTTCTGCTTTGCTCTTCCTGTTTTCAGACTTTGTTTAGTCTAGAAATTATGTCAGTTTGTAAGTTGGTCAAAGGCTCATCTGACAGCCCTGTGAAGGACAATCTGTTCATCCCCAAAGGAACCATAATACACACAAGGGAACAGCCACTCAGACTCCTCCCTTTGCTGTTGCAGGAGCACGCTGATGGCACACAAGGTAAGTGCAATTCAGACCATCCGTCTCCTTCAGTGGCCTTGAGAAAGATGCTCCTGCCATTAGCAGCAGGTGCCAGATGTGCCAGTAGCTTATGGTGTGGACATCGGGGATGTTAACAGTTATTGAAGCAACACTTCCCTTTGTTTCAAATATTCAGGACAGCTCTCTGTAAATGCATTTCGTTGGCGTGCAGATATACTTGATCAGGTTCAGCTGTAGAGTGGAAGGAAGAAACTGAGATCCAAGTGGTTTGCTCCCTATCTCCCTTCCCTGCCTGCCTGCTTTCTGGTTTTGAGACTCCAGATGTGGGACAAGAAGGCTTCAGGACCCTTATCAGTCATTTTAAGTGACAAGAAAAGGCTGCAGGGCCTTTAGACGCTCAGTTGGCAGCAGCACCAGAAAGCATGTGTAAACTGGTCCCTGCAGCATGGGATACCCACCTTCCACCTTCTTTCCAGTTCAGCTTCTAGACATGCTCTTTTATGCTTGACTGCTTTTTCCACCTGCATTTTTGCTTCTTTCTCATTTCACCTGACTGCTGTACACCCAGCTTTTGTTATTTCCTATTAATACCTATTGCCCCTCCCTTGGGTTGTTTGGTTTATTTTACGCTACAGATCAATCCCCAACATTGTAAGGAAAACAAGTTCATGAGAGAAACCTGGCTTTTACCAGCCATGATGCTGTTCACTTTACGTATGTGAAATTTTCCTCTGCCCTTTGTTTAGTCTATTTAGACTTAGCTTTTCAGAGAGGTTTTGCTTTAATATGTACTTGTGCAACAGCTTTTTTTGCATAACTTCGGTGAAGTAGACTCCTTCACAACTTTTTTTGAATAATGGCAGAAAGTTGAACTCTTTACCTGTAAAGGAAACGAGTCACTGATGAAGTGATGCAAGCCTCAAGCTGAGCCTTATGAGAGTTCAGTATTTCAGATCTGGAATCCTGCTCCTTATTCTAAGTCCCTCTACACACAATAAGAAGTATGCAATCTTTCACATAGTTTAAATGCTATTCTGCAAAGGGACATGCATAAATATTTTCTCCCTCCAAGCTACCAGCTGAAGAGGGCACTTCGAAGCTATCTTTGGAAGTTTTATCATAACGTTACCCCTATTAAAAGATACTGGCCACAGAAGGCAGTGCCATGCCATCCTACACCTTCCCCAGGGCATGGTCTCTCATCCTTCCTATGACTGGATGTTAGGAAACTTGCCAGCTTTTCATAGTTTTTTCATAGTTAAACAGTTGAAGACTTTGCATGTGTAAGGCACATTATACAGGCCACAACAGAGGGAAAAATTTCTCAGGCTAAAGCCTAGGAGAGCTGAGGGAAGAAACTGGAAGTAACTTTGCAGTTTTCCCAAGGTACTTACAGGCAGATGAGGTTGATGCCCTTACCCCAGTTCACTATGTGTACCAAATAGGAAATTATTGCTAACTCAGCAGATCTGTGATACTTGATAAATACAAGAAGATACAGCAAGCCCTGTTCCTCCTCTCTAGTTCCTTCCAGTTCTTTTTTTTTTTTTTTTTTTGCATAACTTATTTTTTATTTTTTGGTAACTAATCTCCAGAATGTTACTAGGCCTCCTTACGTCTCCTGCTGCCTCTGGAAGCTCTCTGAGATGGTGCAAGTGAAACACTTCATCACATAAGAAGCAGTGAAACAGTCCCAAAGAGATTCTAGCATAAGAAGAAACCTACTCACATGAAACTAAACTTCATTAGTTAATGAAGAAAATATTAAATTGTTTTTTGCAGTAAGAGTAGTATGTTAGAGAAAATATGTTTCATTTCACCATAAGGTCAAGCTTCCTGGAGTGTCTGGATAGATTTGGATAATAATATTACAATCAGATTGCACTTCTCATTAACTCCTTGAGTTTGCTCTCTTGATTTATTTTTAATTATAGACTGATTAAACAGGGTTACTTTTCACTGAGTGATGTTCACTTTGGACTTCTGCAAGGTTTGTAATTCCTCCAGTTTCTGTGAGATGTTCAGTCAACAAATGATGTTAGTACAACAGGCAAATGAGGGGGAAAGATCGTATTCTAGCAAGTGTCGGTGTTCGCATTTCTTTTTCCATGGCATCAAGAGGATAAGAACATTCCAGAGGAGAAGAAGGAAGTTACTATCACCTTCTCCCAGTACAATTTTTGTAGTAGGTGCCTCTATGAATATAGTAGAGGACTGAAACACTATTTGCACTTGTGGGAAGCAGTATGCATGAGCATTCGGACACCACTTGCTTCTTCATGTCCCTCAAGGCTCTTAGCATTTCTGCAGTGTGGGCCATCTCTGCATGCACACCACTGTAACAGAACCAATACTGACCTCAAAGCAAGTAAGAGCCTGGCCCAATAATCTCAGAATAAAAAATGAAATAGAGGGAAAGCAAGTATGGTCACAAAATAGTCAAAAGTTGAGTATATAAACACTCTGTATAGAAGATACTGTAAGAACTAGAATAATCATCTCTACAGGAACGCAAAGACCCTCGATCTATATACTAACTTTGCTCTTTTACGGTTCTCCTCTTAACATTTCTATCCACTTTCCAGCTTCTCATACAATTCAACTTAACATCTGTACAAGATAGTTACCACCAACATGCAATACTGAAGTACCCTTGACTTCAGTAAAGGCACACCCTTGCTAATATTAACTTTGTCAGTATTTTGCTGTATTTGACTATGATCTTGCCAATACTGATTAGCAAGTATTGGCAGGCGGAGATACAGGGAATGCTTTGGGTTTTTTTAAGAGATACAGTTGGAAAAGAGAGGCAGACAACATGTTTTTTAATGCTAAAGTTTAGATACCACAATGATACTTTGCAAAAACAATATTGTAATTTCCCTACGAACAAATATCCAATTTATTTGTTTCAATTTATGGGCCAAGTGATTTCCCCCTCCCCAGATTAGAAATGTTCATATAGTTTTGGAAAATCCTGATCAGCCCAAGCACAGAAAACCAGATTCGGAAAACAGGTTATAAGCAGCGGTAAAGCAGCCCGTCTCATTTCATTATGCAAGCCAAATGAAACACAGAAATTAAACTAAGCGCGGGAAAACAACTAAGACTTAAAACTGTGTTGGGAATACTCCAAAGACTCATTAACAGATGAAAAAGTATGATTATCTTATTAAGAGTACTACCACCCATACAGAAGCTCTGATCAAAACAATAATTAAACCACCAATAACAATCTCCCTGCATCATTAAATACTTTTGTACAAATAAATTAACTCTGCCAGCCAGAAACATCAAATGGAGATAATTTACCTCAACCAACTAGTAAGTCCAAACACTCAGAAAGCCTCTCACATTCTTACCTGGGAACGTGCTATCATCCTTCTTCCAAAAAAAGCTTTTAAATAAATGATCTTGACAGCATCCCTATAAATTTCTGTATTTACACCACCACTGATAAATCAATGAACCATGTGGCTTGAGATAACAACCTGTCCCTTCGCCAGTGGTGAAAACTGATTCTCTTCCAACTAACACATGCAGCTGGGCAGGAATATTTATTTCTGAGCAAAGTAAATGGACACTCAAGTGCAATTGTTGATATGCAGAATCTGGCAACAAATCAATATTGACTTTAAATAACCAATTTATGCCATTACTTTTTAATATCTATGAATCTTGTTAAAATCCCATAGCATGCCATCCTGAAGTGGCAAAGCCTGCTTAATTTCTTTTGGTTTGTGGGTTTATTGAATTTGAGGCTTTAAGAATCCTGTTATTGGTGAGTGTCAGTTTCTAGCTTTTCTCTTTTATTAGCTTCCTTTGAAATATCTCCTGAGCTCTTATATCTTCACTTCAATTTGATTTTTTTGCCCTGTGTCTGAGAAGGGTCCAGGTCTGAAATTGGCATGTGTGCATTACTGCCTTGATTCTACAGAGGCAAATAGTACCAATATTATTTGGGGTTTCAGGGACATAAATTAAAGCAGATATACTGAGCCTTTGTTTATGTTCCTTTAAGCAATCTAAAGAAGTGTAAGTATACCAGACATTTGCTAGATCATGCAAAACTGCATTCTTGAGCTACATAAATAGCAGTGCTCATGTATATATCAACTTGTACCCCAATTATCAAAAATGTAAGATCAGGATTAAGAAAAATGCCTAGATTCCTGAGGTCAGAATCAGAATTTAGACACAAAAATATGATGCAGAAACCAGGAGTTGAAATTCCTATAAAGCAAAAACTAACCTTTCCAGATGCACCTCCAAGAATATGTCAGAGTTGAGATACAATAGCAAAGCAGTGCTTGTAGGGACCTTCATCCATTGCAGCCTGTGCTGTACCTGTTTAGGGGAAAGCAGAGTAATACAGTCTCAGAGATTTGTTACTCTGGAAGCTTTTACTAACAGAAAGCTCAAAAGGGTGTAAAATTACTGGTTTGAAGTGGATTAGAACTGAGGAGCCTTATGTTAGCATGATGGCTTAATATGCATTTTTAGGAGCACCTCACAAGACAAGTTCAGCCTGTTCGTGGAAGCGAGGAGACAGGAAAACCCATTGGAAGAACTGCAGAGAAAGAGAACTTTGTTTTCCAATGTGCTAGACTCTACACCTTCTTTGACTAGCTACTGCTTTAGCCTTGATTTGTGATTATATTAAGCAATTGAACAGGTTTACATGTTTATTCATTTTCTCCCTTAATTTAACAGGAAGTTGTACAACAAATCTAACTGTAATGCTGTAGGGAAAAATACAGGCTGTGCCCCGCAATAGATGCAGTGATCAGCACAGCCACGAGCATCTGCATTATATCTGTGTTCTTTAAGAAATGCCACCTAATTTTTGGAGCACTTGTGCATAATACCGTGAGAATCAGACCTCACGCTCACTGCTGTAACACAATTGTTGCTACACTGTCAGAAAGCAGGCCAGTCCCTTCAAGTGTCACTGAACAGTTAACTATTTTGGGGCTTGTTTTGTCTTCTGGTGTGTCATCCATTAGGAACTATCTCTGGAGAGAGGATCGTAAACCAGGAGGACCAGTCTTATCCATTCTAACAAACCCAATATTCCTAAATCATGCTCTTTAGTTTCCCAAATTAACTTACCTCTTGGTTTCCCCTTTGTGCCTAGAAAGATTTATTGTTTTTATTCAACCTGAAAATCTGCTGGCATTAGATATATTAGGATACCCACAGGTGGTTCTTTTGTCATCCTATCACTGCAGTAGGAAGATAGCAAAATAAATCAATAAAAACAATGTCTTGGTTGATGCTTGGGGAAACCAATCTGTGGTTGAATATATAGCTCAGCAACAGACTGGCCCGAGTGCAGACAGCACTAGGTACCATGGCTTCCACTCACTGGAGATCTCAAATAAGGATTTTTGGTTTTATTTAGCTTTTTCCCATCACTCAGGTTTCTATCCTTTTTAAAATAATGGTTTCTTATCTTCTTTTTTCAGATAGATGCTAGAATGGCTGTTACTTTTCCACAAGGTCATGTTTTCTTTCTTTAACTTGAACACAACATTTGCAAGCAAGAGCCTAATATAAAGCTGCCACTATCCGATTTTTGTTTTCAAAGACTATATGCAAATCATGTCAGTGCTGCCTTCTATACTTCCTCCATTTTATTTTCTATAGAGACTGAATGTGAAGAGCTGCAGTCTATTTAGAAGATCATGGTTATTGCGGCAGAAAACCAAAGCTATTTCCAAAAGTGAAATTTATTTGAATCAGTGAATTTTCTTCTGCTTAAAATGGAAACATGTATGAGCATTCTGAGTCTTCAGTTATCCTCCCAGGTCTGAGAAGATGTGGGGAGAAGCAGAATGAGTATGGAGAGAAAAGCGGTTGATTAGTAAATCCATTTATTTATGCTGTGTTAAGGAAGCAGAGTGGAGACTGCTGGAGAGAAGTAAAATGAGTGGCAATTTACCCTATAGCTGCATTCCCCAAATTATTTTTCCCTAGGAACACCGTGGACATTAGCAGGCCCAGGCACAGTCAGCCAGTTCCTGCAGAGAGCAGCCTCTGGTTGAATTTGGTACCCTGAGAACCATGCAGCTCCAAGGCATGCAGGGCACGTTGTTACTGCCCCCCTACTTGTATGGGGGGGGGACCACACTCCTTACCACATACAAAAACCATGCAACATGCCCTACGCATACATATGTATATATTGCCTTAGATTACGCGTATCTTCTGGACTCTAGACTGTCTGCCAGAGGAATGCTACTCAGAACTTGGGCTAACCCAAGAAGGGATGAAGCAATGTCAGTGGGGATCTACCTATCTCTCTGCTCTCAGAAGACAGGTGCTTTGTCCTACTTTTGCCAAGCCAACATTGATTTCATACTTGAAGCCACTGGTAACTCAAAACTGATAAAGCCATAACTGAAACCATTTAATAATTGAAGCCGTTGAAGGACATCTACTGGGAAACATAGCCTTGGTTACTTGGTATCCTATTAAGGGAAGGCTGGCACTGCATGTGCTGCAGATCTGGTTAATAAATTTCTGGTTTTATCTTGAATACAGTGTGCAAGTGCATATCCGAAAAGCTAAATACATAAGGAACAAGCAAAGCCTATTTCCTACAGGCTGCTATGCCTACTCTATGGAATATTTTTCACCTTGTCAATCAAATACAGGAGGTATTCAGCGGAGCTAGTTACAGAATAGAAAAGGGCATCCTGTTTTCCAGGGTTCTCAGGTTTAAATTCCTGTTAGTGCAGAGCCAGGTGCCCCTTTGTGTTCCTGTTACAGAAGTGAAGCCCTGCGTCTCACTGTCAAGGAAAGCATTTGTTAATTGTTTCCAAAAAATCCTAGAGTGAATAAACATTTAGCTAAATAGCTAAAACACGCATAAGGTGCCTTACACAATTTTCAGCACTATCAGCTGCAGCGCAAGATGCTCGTGTAGCAAGAACAGTCATGCCAGATGTTAGGTATGAACCCACTTGTTTCCACTGCATTTCCACTGTAGTAGGGTTGTTTTAACTCTATGCAACTGTGCAGAGACCTTGCTGAGGCAGTAAAAGCCGCCCATGCCCTACCACGTCTGAGAGCCCTGCAGGAGCAGGGCCTTTGTGCTTTGTTTGCATCCAACGTGAATGGTCAGGAAGCCTTACACTGGGACTAGGAGCCAAGACTTGGTCACCTTATTTATGATAAAAAGAGTCAAGGCAGTTATGCAATTACTATTGTGAAGAAAGAAAAATACTAATTTTTTTTCTTTTTAAAACACAGTCACAGTTTTCTGCAGCAAAAAAGACTGTGGGGGTTTGATTACCAAAATTGTTAAGAGTTTCCTTTGCTCTTTTATGTTCCCTGTATAGTCCGATTTTTTTTTTTCTTCAAAAACTGGACAGCAGAGGGTGCCAAACCCCCAAGAGGGAGAGCACCCAGGCCCGCTGAGCTCTCATGCATCACCTTAATTCCCCTGCGTTGATAGCTCTACTCCAGCACGAGTGGTCAGGCCACATAGAGACACTTCAGAGCCGCATGTTCCATCTGCGCCGATAGCTGTATTGGAGTGTATTATCTCATTTGGTTGTGTCAGCACTTCCATTACAGTTTATAACCTCTTACTTTGTGGATCAATCTAGGCTATTGCAAGGCAAGTTATTTTCTCTCTGATGTGCAATTGGCACTCAATGTTATCTCAGGAATCTGAAGCCATGTTTTGTTATCAGGATGTTGCAGAGACGACTCACTAAATTAAAAGCAAGCACTTGATCATACCAAGCTGTGCATAAACCCTCCCCCACCTTTAACATGTGGTACAAATATGACACAGCCGTTGATGAACTAAATCTGTTTAACTTAACATCATTTGTACGCAGCTTTTTACTTTGGACAAAGAAACATGAGATGAAAACATCAACAACTCTGAAATCCCATTCTTATCCTACAGCGAATTATGAAATGAAGTGGTATTATATTAGCAGGCATTTCTTCCTGTTCTAATAAAAAGATACACATTCTACATTTTCTGCAAACACTACTCACGGGAATGAGATGGAAATCGGTCCTCAAGTAGTAACTAGTTACAATAGCTTCTAAAAGAGCCTACAAATTATTCTGATTGTATTTAGGAGCCAGATCCCAAAGTCTCTATTGTATTCATATTCTTGTTGTTTGCTGGAGTCAGAATTGCTGCCCTTAGTCCGAAGAGCATTTGCTGCTCTTCTATTTCTTGCCAGCTTCTGTCCTGAGGATGAGCATTGTCAGATGGCCAATTTTACTATTCACGTACCTGATACACGTAATCACCGGCCCATTATTTCTACACAGGAATGGGATCCATCACTCCTAATTGAAAATTTTGCAGATAACAATTGATAATTTGTAAACAGTTATTCACTTTGAATGAGTTATGTAGGCTCTGTTTACTTAATCTAGCTATTTGTCAGCTTTATCAGTCACTTATGAACAGAAGCAGAAAGCAGGCCACATATTACCCATTCATCATCCCTTCCTGTCTCTGGAACACACGCAATATATATCTCACATGCCACAGCACTGGTGAAATAGCTCATAATATAACTGCCAGCAGAACTAAGTATAATGTTACTTTCTCAATGCCAAAAACTTGGAGGGCACTTTGTAGCATTGGTGACATTTTCATTCAGTCCCGACACTTAGGCCTAAGAAATTAAGTTATTGCAAATACGTCACTGTTGCTGGCAGTTAGGACAGGAGGCGGTGCAATGGGTTTCTGGCTGGACCCGGAATACCCAACACCCCCGTGCAGTCATGGGGGAGGATGTTTTCTGAACAGGGACAAGTGCAGGGAAGAAGACACAGCTAGAAAGGCCCTGCTGACCCTCAGGGTACAGAGAGGTACAATTTTTAGTATCTTTGTGTAGTAGCATATGATACCGAACACAATTTGTGTAGAAAGTAATCATTCCGAAGGCACGTTGTCACAAAAATGACCTGCAAGGGCTTGCTGTACGGGTAGCGTGATGCCCTCGGCCTGTAGCCAGCAGTACTCAGGGCTGTTCTCCTCTCAGGGCAGCAAAACTCAGTAACTTTCACATCTCAGTTAAATTACAAAAACTGAAACATCAGTACCATCTCACCTTTCCAGGCCTCACTAGTCCTGTCGGTACCCAAGCTGAAGGGAAGCGCTTTGTCCGAAATGTGAGGCTCACCCCAAGTACATGGCCTCAGCAGTGGCTCCTCCCTGCAGACATCTCCTCTGGGCGTCGGGCAGCCTCTCGGGGCACCCAGTTACCCCCTGCAGCCTTGCCGAGCAGAGGAGGCTGCCCAAGAGGGGCGGGTGGTGCAGCGGAGGAGGAGGCTGTGGAGAAGGTTCTGGAAAGGGCGGGGCTCCGCTCAGCAGGTGCCAAGGGGCGTGCCTCAGGCCTCCCCAGCCAAGATGGCTGCCTCCCATCTCCTCACCTAACTGTGCCCATGGCCGCCTCCCACCCCCGCCCCGTTTTTCCTCATATAGATTTTACTGTGTGGATGGGCATCCCTTGCCTCCTGTTCTCTACCTCATCCTTAATCCCCTGCATTTCTTTTTGCCTCACAAATGTCGCCCTCTCCTTGTCCCCACTGCTGGCAGGACCTAGCCGGGGCTTTGTCCAGCCCCGAAACTCAGTGCAGGTGCTTCTGTCACAGTTTCAATCAAAACAAAATTATTGTGTACCTTAATAAAAGACTTGCTGGAAAACCAAGGTTGGAGAATCACCAGCTCTGCCCTTATCCAGCAGTAAATAGTTCACTGCTAAAAAAAAAGACACACACCACCAGCCTTATGCAAAACAAGGGCATTGGGCTCGGTACACAAGCTTGAGTAAAACACCAGAAAAGAAGTATTGTCACTCTGTGACCTTTTAAGTAAAGTCTGCAGGAGGATGAAGACTTAGAAGAGCTTTACAAAAATAAGCCCTTTCTACCAGCTCTTTACAGGGAAGGCAGAAAGCTGTTGTAAGGATTTCAGATGTACTATGGCATGAAAACATTTTTGCCCATGGAACCACATTTTAAAAAGTTATTACTTTCTAGCTCCCACAAATTTGCCATTACCTATCAGTTAAATAATTGCTGCTGCTTATTTTCCCTCCCTCAAGATATTTCTTTGTTTCTTCCTTTGACTTGGGGAGGATAGTTGTGTGGATTACTTTTGTGATCAGCAATTTTCTTTCCAAGGGAAAACTTGTGCTATTTTTTTAATCCAAGAATCCATATGCCCCTTGTGAGCTGGAAAAATAAAAGCTTACGGATAATTCAATAGTGTCTTCAATTTAGATAAGCCACTCAAAAAGGAGCTAGCAATAGTGTGGAAGCTGACAAGCTGACTTGGCTCCGCTGGTCTTTCACTAGTAGTCCCACTGTGAATGGGGGATCTTGCAAATCTCCCTTGGGTACGTGGCTGCCAGGAACCCTACTTTGGGGAGCCAGAACTGCCTAAAACGGATGCTCTTCAGGACACTACAAGAGGGAACGTGGAACAACGTTAAAAATCACAGTTAATGTGGCCATACAGTCACTGATCCTTAGCTTGGCTCAGACACTAGTAAATTCTGCAGTGTAGATGAGCCCTGTGGAGAGCTTAATATGTTAAGAGAATCCATTACTTTTTGCTGATTTATTTTATAATGGCTCATTTACATGAACTAAGAAATGGTATTTTTATACTAGTAGAAAGGCACAGATTGCCTCTTTGCAGTCATACAGGTTTTCAATTTTAGACAAGATCTTTAAAAAATTGACAGTATTATGAAGTTCCAAGAAGCTTTTCAAAGTCACTTAGGTTTCTAAAATCTATTACGGTTATTTTTTCCTTCATATTCCAAAGGTTGTATTGTTGGACTCATGGTACTAACGAATCCTGTTGTATATGTTGAGCAATATGAAAAATAGGGTACTAATGTTTTAAAGTCTCTAAAACATTTCTCAAATTGACTGTAAAATGTGGCGTTTCTACAATACACGATTGTTTGGCAGGATATAAAAGCTTACTGGTTCTCATTTGGGTGATTTGCATAACTTGTTCATGGCATCATTTGTAAATATTATGCCCATCCCAAGCTGCCACTGATAAAAGAATAAAATTGCCTTTGCCAAAGCACATCATACTATAGAGGAGAAAAAAACTTCCCATCTAAAAAGAGTGAAGCTATACAAAGCGACTTAAAATTTTATACTGCACTAATCTCAGGAAATCACTTTTGATGTCTGTTAGAGAACATAAAAGTGAAAAAAAAAAATTCCTTTCACTGTGCAAACTTGTTCTACGAGGGTTGTAGAAGCCAAGGAGCAGGGACTATTCCCGAGGAGCCATTTGCTGTGAGAATGCTTCATACCAACACCCAGAAAGTCCTTTTGCCTGTGCAGCAGAGAAGAGAGACTGGGCTGAGAAGGGTTTTTCTGACTCCCCAGGCTCACTGCTGATTAAGACATAGCCAGCAATTCTGTTTCATGCAGACAGATAACAATTCAGCTTGCTCACTGACCTGTGTTGACTCTTCGGTACTAACAAAACCAAAACACTGATACAAATCTATTTCACCCAAAGAGACTGAATACAGAGGAAAAGCTCATTTACTTCACAAGGCAAGGCAACTTCCATATAATCACTTTAGAGTGTGGTTTAATATTCAAGACTATCCTAGGAGGAGGCAATTTTGACTCATGCTACAGAGTTCACTGGCCTCTGCTTGCTTAGGAAAGGTTCGTCGAGGGATGCTGCATTGTCTCGTGGAAAAAGGCTGTGGTGAACATGATGCTGTCCATCTTTGTAGGCTCTGTCACAGTCACCAAATAGATGGACGTCTGGAAAGCAGGCGTGTTTGTTCCCCTTCACAGTCAAGAATATGTCATTGTGGCTGCTTTGAAGACCTCCCTGATTAAAAAGCTCAGATGAAGATTTTTGTCTCTATAGTTAATTTAGTGGGAAAGAAGAAGAGTAACTAGGACATAGATTGTAACTACCTCTAGAGTTTCAAACTCACTATATTAGCAACTGTGCCAACATCCTTGTGCTAATTTTTATTCTAGTACTTGAACTGGCTGTTGTAAACTTTTAGGAAATATGCCAGGCACTAAGAGATGCTAATATCTCTAGATGTGAAGGTAAAACTTTAACAAGGTACCATTTATACACGATCTGTGGCAGAGCTCTGAAGTTATAGCGTGCTGCTGGGCAGGGAGGGTAATATACTGCTCAGCTCTGCTAAGCCTGGCAGCTGGCTTAACTAAAGTGTTTGTCTCCTCCATGAGGACTATAACAGAGCAAATATCTCAAAAAGATGTGGTGACTTTTAAATCAGTGAAACCTAATGCTTTGATTTGGATAGTGCTTTTCCTCCTCACCTTACATTTTTCTACTTCTTAAATTTAGCAAACTGCAACTGAATGGCTTTTTTCAATCAGACCTTAAACTAGGGGGAAAAAAAAAAATTGTCAGTCAGCAGACAAGGCAAAGGAATCCCCAGAGAAAGTGCTTGGCATCATTTCCTGTGGTGAATCTTTGCCTGCCAGGTTGAATTTGGGAAAAGAGGCAGAAAAGAAAGCTAGAATTTGCTTTCATCATGAATGACGAAAAAAAAAAAAAAAGGTAGGTGACTAATTACTTCCATAAGGTATACATATTCTATTCCTTTAGTATATAGATGCCAGTAATAACCTCAGGTATAGGAATATTTTTAAAGTACAGTGTCGGCACTTTAGTAGATATAGCAAAAGAAAAGTATTACAGATTGTATTTGTCCCAATTGCAACAAGATTAAAACAAGATTTCAAGCCACTAAACCCACAGTGTTTTGCCAAAGTAAGACTGGAAATATTTCTAGGAACATACTACTGAATGTACCTTTCTCATTTGCTTCCAACCAAGATTAACTCAGGTAATGAATTTATACTGATGAGTGGAGGTCAAAGCCACTGATTTTTGAAAGTAGATCTGACTATTTGGGCAAAAAAGCTTGCAAGTATGGAAGAAAAAAAACAAAAACAAAAACAAAAAAAAGCTTTTTAAAGAAGTGTTCCTAATCAATAATGCTACATTTGAGCATAGAAGGTGCAATTAACTTTTCAACCTGGTTCTTGAAGCTCCTCTATATGGCTGATGTTTAGGAACAAGATTTGTTTGTTCCTGCTGCAGTAATGAGCAAACCTTTTCTTTAAAAGCTGTGGAAAAGACAAGGTTTAGGTTGTGAAAGTATGAAATAAGGGAAGATAAGGATTTGTATTTTAGAGTTCGCAAATACCATTGCAATATCTGTACATTTATCCACTGTAAAGTCTGCACTACAGCAGGGCAGGAAAATGCTTCCCTCTTCACAAATATTTGAGATTTGAGACCATTTTTGCCCCGGTTTGTATTAGGAATAGCACAAATTCTTCCAAAATAGTCTATGCAAACTAAGATCATAAAAGGCTGGTGTCTCCCTAGCAGTCACAACATGATTAGAACAGATTTTGTGTGCAAAGAATCTGGATTCAAGTTCCTGGTCTGCTGATCTCAAAGAGGAAATTGAAGCCATGACTTTTACCTTAAATACCGGCAGGTGGTTACTCAGGAGGTTGATCCAGCTCTCTGGGTTTAATCAGAATTGGATCCAAGAAATTATTCCTAAAACTGTGTATCTTCCCACAAACACTTTGCTTTGATGAATCCACATTCTTAATGAAAAAGCAGGGTATAAAAATGGTTCTTAATAACTTTTCTCTGGATTATACAAATAAATTTCCTTCATGATCCCTACTTAATTACTGCTATGTATGCATATCAGCACTGGGTCCAGAAAACTCACCAAACAGAATTTAAAAAAAAAAAAGAATACCTAGCATTTGGCATGTCCAGAATCTAAACGAGCTGAGGGAATAAGCCAGCCAAAGAATCACTTCTGTTAAGCGATCTTCAGTAAAACCAAGCAACAGACAAGCCTGGAACCAACAGTGCCACAGCATCATCTGCACCATGTATTTCTGCACCATGAAATAGCTCAACAAGACACAAAAGGTAACTGCTAGTGCACAGCAACGGCCCTACAGAACAGCAGTGATCCCAAACATGATTATTTTCCAAAGGATTTTTCCTATGTGCTGGAGCTAGCTCAGCAGATAGCTTCTCCTTCACCATTTGAGCATCAGTGTTGGAATCAGTCCTTCCTCAAGCTTGGGAAGAGGCCAAAACTGCAGAAAGGAATGCCCACCTAAGCCTTCTCTAGCTCGGATGGCTGGAGCTTTCAGGAGAGCACTGCAACTTGTCACGGAGCCTCTGGAAAGAAGTCTTAAAAGAATTAGTCACTGACAGCAAAGCGCCTGCATAGAGTTGCAAAGCCGAAGTTTACTGTGCTTTGACCACGACAAAACACCATGATTGTTCATAGAGCTTGGCTGGAAATATGGCAAGATAAAGAGTTAGCAAAACCCACTGAAGCTGTTGGTGACCTGGACTGGCTGAGAGTACACAGCATCTACCTAGTGAACAATTTGATGCAACAGAAATGAAGGGTCAACTATTCAATAAAAAGCAGAAAAAATTCTGGAGCTCACAGTGGTTAGCAGGTATTGCAGTGGCACACAGACGTGTCCTGGAAAGCAAATACATGACTTTCCACCCCGTTCCTTCCCAGCAAAACTTACTTAGTCTAACCCGGCAGCTCAGAACAGCTCCAGCCCCAGTGACAAAGTGCCCAGTTTGTTCAGGGCTGCCTTTATTATTAAGTGACCATGACATGAAAAACAAGGCTGACCAGGTGGAATGAATGATGAGAACCAGCGATCCTGGCTCCAGCACAGAGCCACAGCCCTGTTTCTGAAAAAGATTTAAAGAACCTTGAGCTGTTCATAAGGAACAGGGGTGGACCTTTTATTTGACTAAATCTCCCTCTGCAGCAAGGCTTAGGTAAAAAGGCAGCAGCTGGAAATCAATAGGTGGGACTAGCAGCAGGAAGAAGATAAACATAAATTCTGAAAGATAGTGTTGTGCATGTGTTAATCCCCTTCCAGTATATAAATCCAGGAGCTGTTGCGATTATCATGCTGAGCAAGGAAAACCAACAAATGTGATGGCAGAAGAGGCCCAAGAACTTATTAGATGCTCCAATGAGATATTTTTTAAGGAATCCCTCACCGTAATCTCATTCTTTCTGAACATAGGACGGGATCTGGTTATTGAAACACCACTGGCCAGAATGGAGCCCTCAATTAAAGGAGGAGAAAGAAGCTCTCCAATCCTAAATCAGCTGCAAACACTGCATTTCTGTAGGGCTCATTGGTGCTCAGTAACCGTTGGGTTGACTGAGGGACCAAATAAATTGGATGAAAGGAGAGGGATTAATCCTTTGAGCATACCTAGAATTCCCTGCAGGTCTGTCACGACAGAGTGGCTGAAAGCCCTGGGCATAACACTCTGTTGAAGAAGAATACAACCTGAAATTTTTTGGAAATTTTCTTCTTATCCTCAAAATAGTTTAAAACAAAACAAAAAAAAACCCAAAACAAACAAACAAACAAAAAAACCCAAACAAAAACAAACCTATAAACATGTGAAAACCAGGCTGGAAGGACTGGTTTCAGTACAGAAATGTTTGCTACCCTGACAGTTATAACACTACAGGTTGTATTCTTACTATATTTGATTTTTTTGTTGTTGTTGTTTTCAAAGGACTGACCACAAAATAAACCTTGACATAGCCAAAATTGGGTGGTACTAATGAAGCACCCAAGAGAACAACACGCTGTTCCTCTGTGTGAGCAGCAAATGGTTGGTGATTAAATAGCTGTCAGTGGGGGGTGCCTGATGTATTTTTATTAACTTTTTGTGTATATTGCATACATGCTCCAGAATGACCAGCTAAGGTAGGTTACATGGCATTTGAAGCTGAATTTCCTGAGGTGAAAAACTAATAACCTGACAGAGCACAATATTATAAGTGCTTCAACCTGCTCACTTTCTCGTGGTGGGTGCACAATTAATTTTTGATCTGGAGAGGGCTGACTGACATTTACAGGCATTGCAGACACCTGCTTTAGAGGAGGGATTTCTTTCAGTTTCTATGAAGTGCAATACACAATTCAGCTAATATCAGATAAATAAGGTCTATAGAAAAGGCTGCAGCTGCTTAGTGGTCTGAAGCTTTTTTTTCTTTTTTTTTTTTTTTCCTTTGATAGCAGAAAATGAATGTACCTAGTACAAAAAGGTTTTGGGTTGGGGATTTTCTCAAGTGAGAGTGTTGTGTCGTACAAATGAGTTTTACAGATAAATACCATAATATTTGATGCTGAAATCCAGAGATTAGCAGAGCCCAACCTGAAGGATGCACAGTTAAGGAGTGAACATTAAAAAAATAAATCTTGTATTTCAGTTTTGTTTTATGACTGCTTAGTGGAAAGCATAAAATGGCAACAAAATGGGTGCACACTGTTTTAAAGACTTTAAGCTGTTAAGCAACCTGATTTCAAGGGAAGATTGCAGAAGGCAGACTGCCTGTTAAAGGAAAATAGCAAATATTAACACAATAGCCACTAAGCAGAGATTTTGATGATTCACCAAATATCCTCAACATGAAACAGCAAATCATGTTGCATTCAAAGTAACATTTGATGAGTAAGGACTTGTAATCCCTACAGGAACATGACCAGATATATAGATAAGGGTGACATGCGTAAAGAATCTCTTGAACACTGTGGCAAGGCCCGTGGGCTTTATTAGAAATGCCGAAGGGAATATTCAGCATATGGTCCTTGAGACAAATACTCTACTGATACCCCGCTCTTTCAACAAAAAGAAGAAAAACCCACGGAGTGCATTAAATTCAGGTTTTGTCTGTACTTCTCAAAGGACTGCCAAACTCGGTTTGTCGTTTATCCTCAAACAGGGGACAGTTTCTGTTGGTGGGATTGTTCTAATGAATTGAAGGAGTGGCTTTCTTCAGTCCTCCTGCTGCTGTGGCATCACTGGAGGGTGGCAGCTGCCTGCTGCTGTGAAAGGATTGCTCCCAAGGAGTACAGAGGAGTGGACGGCTCTTCAGGAAACACTTTGTATGTCGTAGACAATACATCAACAGCGTACTGTGCAATTTAATAATCTAATATTCAACTACCAAGCTGCCACATTTTCAACAAATCCTTGGAGAAATGTAGGAATCCTATCAAAACTGCAGCCTTATCACTCCTTGGAAATTTTCTGATGTGCAGCAGAGCAGAGGGCATGTCTTATATTGAAAATAAGATCAGGCATTTCCTTTGTCTGACAGCCAACTGTGGTTAATGGAATTCTAATTTAATCAGAGTACAGAATGGGGCAGATGTAACATTGATAAATTATAACAGGGATCAACATGCAAGAGTAGTGCAGGTAGGAGAGTGACAACTGCTGGAGAAACTACAAGTGTCCAAAAAGGATTTTGCATGCGGCATTGGGTCAGTCCCACAGCATAACAAATTGAAGCACACTTGGATTTTATAACCGCTTTGAATTTTCTTATGTATTGTACTCTGTCCAGCCCTACCTGAACATTCACGTGATTTTTCAAAGGAGGCTGAGTTGTTTCAAACAGCACCACAAGTGTGCTTATTTTTAAAGCAGGCTAAGCTGCAAACAAATGGAAGAGAGAAAATGTAGTGAGGAGACTAGAGCTTATCCAAAACCTTGGGTTTTGCTTCCCAGCTACAGTTTGCTCACTCAGCATGGGTTACTCCTGCTTTCAAGGCTTGCTATGTGGACATCACCTTTATGTGCCTCTAAAAGCAGCCCAAATTCTTCAGTAAGAGTTGCTCTACACCCTCCACCGTGCAATCCCTCTCCTAGAACTAATGCGTCAGGCAGACAACCAGGACAAACTGGAAGGAGATCCTTGCCACATCATTGGACCTCCTTGCCACAGGAGGCTGTAAATGCTAGTGTTTATAGGGAATCAAAACTTAGCAGACAGATTAACGGAAGAAAACTCAGTCAAGGTTCTTCAAAACGGGCACCATGGCTGGTTTAGGAAATATTTATGCTGCAGATGACTGAAGACAGAAAGGGTATTTTGAGTAGTACCACCAAATGCTTGCCTTGTCTTTATGTTGTTCACCTGACATTTGCTACAGGCCAGAGACAGATTATTGTAGTAAATGGGTCTTTTGCCTGACCTGATGCTTTATTATTTTCTGCAGTGATGGTAAATGTCCCTGTCCAAAGAACTCAGTGCTTTACAGTAAACATCTGGATGGCTTTTCTTTGCAGTGATTATTAGCTGACTCAGCTGCATAAATTAACCTAGCCAAACAGCAAAGGCACGCTGAGTGCTGAGTACCTGAGAGGTTCAGTGCTGCCGGGATGTTCAGGGATGTCTAGTTGTTAGACTTTAGCAAGGCATATTTAATATATGTAAATAGGCTTTTTACAATGAGTAATGTTGCCAAATTTTCCAGATTGCTAGCACTGTCCTCCATTAAACTTGGAGGACAAATTCACAAAATACATTATTAGAGGAGGGAGCAGTAATGCTAGTGAGTAAATCTGGTGGTGCTCTTAATCTTGAAAAACAGAGAACAGATATCCTTGCTTCTTAGCAAGGTCGATGTTATATATTGTTAAACTGCTAGAAATAGTCCGTGGTTTTGTTCTGTTTCAACAGATTTAGTCGGAATACACAAAATTAAGCAAAAACCCAAAGAACAATATCATAAGGGCCACAAGAATATATTCACCTAAAACTGGAATTATGTTACTTACGGGATAATGCAAGTGATCCAAGTCAGAATTAAAATTTCTCTTAAAAGAAAGGCTTATTAAATATTGCAGACACTTACACTTAGATCTACCATGAAAAGAAGAAAACATTAAAACTCCTACATCCCTGATGTAATTTATTCTAATCTGGCAACAAAATCAACCATCTTAAACATGTGCTGTGTGACTTCACAGGGCAGAGTTACATTTCTGTAGCTACTAGAATTATGTATCTTAGAAGCCATCCTATATGGTCACTCCCTTTCAATTTCAAGTTGGTAAAAGATGAAAATGTAGCAGAAACCTTTCCACAGCAGTGTAGATATTTGAATGGATGAAACAGTTTCAGTTAGTAGTGTGCGAAGAAGGCAGTTCTAGAGAATTAATGCTATGAGCATTAGCCAAAACAGATTTTGGATCTTCTCTCAACTCTCCATTCATCTTGCTTAATCTATTTCATGTTTTATTCATGATTTTTTGAGTTCATTTACAAAATTACAATGCTTAACTAAATTGGTATGTTGCTAACAGACCTTTTAAAAATCCTCATGAACTCTTTTTCATGGTGGTGTGATGCAAAATATTATTGAAAAATAGCTATTTTATAAACCTTGGGAAAGCTATTTAATAACTGCAATAACACACTCAAATGTAATAACACACTCTATTGATTTGATTATCACCAGATAAACACACTTCTTGACTGGCTGATTGTGCCAGGCATAATGCACACACTGCAAGGAACTTGGTGCTTTCAGGGTATGTTGTCTGAGTGCGCTTTGTGACCGCGTTACTTCAGAGGCTGTAATGGGACAAGTCTACTTCTGTAATTACCACCCTGTGCAATTTTTTGTGACTAGCTGCATCAGGACCATTTATAAGAGCACCAGAACTGCCTACTTCAGGTTATCTTTCATTTCAAATAAATGATGCTCAACAGATTGCCTAAAATTCAAGCTGGGCTAAATCAGGGTAGAGGATGGTATTTCTGGTTTGAGGATCTCCCATCCTCACTTTTGGATTAGCATTCTGTGCAGAAGACCCACAGTACTCAAGTAGGCAAAGTACTGTGGGATGGCAGAGCTGGAGGACCACCACAGTAGTCCACAGCGCAGAAGTGCCCATGTGAACCATCCCTTGATAGGCAGTTAACTCATTGCTGCTACAGGACAGGGGCCTGGAGTCCTACCCTCTCCCCAGACAGCTAGTGAAAGACAAGGCCTTCAGGAAAGATCACGTTGATACAAGTCACTTCATGGAAAGGAACCTCAAAATGAGTGCGAATCAAAACATCTGCCTCACAAGTCCAAAGGCTTGTCTATTCTCCAAAAGCAGCTGCATTCTTAACCCCATTGAACCAGGCATGCCAGGGGATGGGCTGCTCCCTGGGAAGGAGTTCGACAGAGTCCTCAAAACAGGCAGCTCTGTGAGCACAGAGTGACAGGCTTTGCCTTTGTAACTACCAGTGAAGAAAGAGATCTTGGTATTCTGACAGACAGTGCCAGCTCAGTGCTCAGGAACAATCCAGGTATTGGGATTTACAGGGAAAGGAACAGGGACATCCACAATGTGTCTGCATCTTGACAGTTATGAGCTGTTCTGCTCACCATCCCTCTCAGTATGGATTTACTAGAAGCGAAAAGGATATGAAGATGGGCAATCATCACAGGTATGGAATGGCTTCTGGTTGTTGAATGACTAAATGAACCAGGACTGCTGGCACTGAGAAAGATATGACTGAAGGGGATTTCTTCACCCAGCGCATAGTTGAGCTGTGAAGCCTATTGCTGGGTTATTGCAGAGGCTACATTGGATATGCGTTCAACCACAACTAGATGACTTAATAGGAAAAAAATCACTACGCAGATAAACACATAGATACCATCTTTGACTCAGGAAAGCAGAGCTGCAGCTACCTGGGCAAAGGGAGAGTATTTCAACAGTTCTGCATTCTGGTAATCTTCCCTACGGACCCTGCTGTCAGTCTCCAGTCACAACAGGTACTGGCCTGGATGGGCTTTGTTTTACCTATTCAGGCTGACTTTACGTTCTACCTGCAGCCTTTCTGCATAAAGCTCCATGATCACGTGCTAAGATACGCCTTTACTCACTTGCTTTACACCTGGGGAGTGAAAGAATAGCCAACCGCTAGGGAGGAAACATCCCCCCAGGCACTTCAGCTGTACGTCAAAATGCAGATCTTTCCTGCTCAAAAACTTGACAACCAAGAGTGGCACAAGGGGGCAATCTGGTGTGCGTACTGCTTCCCTCGAAGCAGCCCAGCAGTGGCAAAGACCCACTGCACCTGATGGAGACCAACATCATAGCCCCTGATGGAGAGAAGCACGTTTAAGACCAGGAGAGGAGAATGAGGTTCAGGAGGCTGTAGCATATGGGCTGCTGTTCTGAATCTTTCCTAGCAATTTGTATAGCAAACCTGCAATTTCTGCGGTAGCCATGGAAACTAAGGTACCGGAGTACAATGAAACACATGTATGAATGCCGTTGTCACCACTGAGCATACATCACTCAGCATTTCTCGACAGCAAGGGCAAAAAGAAGGATATCTGTGTAATCACAATTTGGTTGTGGCCACTGAAGTCTAGATCAGGCTGAATCAGACCGCAGTGGCTCTTCTGCTCTGACCAGGGAGTAGGATGGCTGCTGGGATGCAAGGCCAGTGTCAAGGAAGACAACCTTGTCCACTCCAGAAGAAAAAACAAGGAATGGATGGGAAGAAATGTTCCCCTATGAGCTGTCTGAAAAAGAGAGAAATCTGCCTCATTTTTGTCTCCTTTCATATTGCTAGTAATCTCAATGCCCATAAAAGTTTGCTTTCTTATGATTTTTCAGTCACTGAACTACAGAAGTCAATGGACTCATCTCACCTGGAGGGACAGGCAAAAAATATGTTCCTGCCAGTCAATTTTCTCATGAAAGAAATGTCTAGAAGCTAGTGAAGGGCTCTCATCCAATGTACAGCATTCAGTTGTAAAGAACTGCAAACTAGGAGGCTCATCCCGTAAAAAATTTCAAACCCCCCCTTATTTCCCTCAGACGAGTTCTCTGTAGATCACTAGCTTTTGTTTAACCATTGCTATTCAGGTTAGTGTTATGCTTCTGCCCAGACCCATCAGGTGTGTTGGTTTTTCAGTAGGCTGTGCTGCATAAGATTTTAAAACTGCATAAATCAGGTGAGAGTCTGGCCAAAGGATGCCCTTCCTTAGGATCTGAGGCAGACCTGAAAACAGAGATGTTAGCCTCTCAGGATGGTTTACGGCAAGGAACATGAGCTGTAAAAGCTGGATAAGAATTTCAACAGGGAACAAACACTGATAACCCTTCAAACAAGTTGGATTAAAGCAAAAAAGCCTCCAAACCGTATTGCTTAAATACTGCAAGAGACCGTGTACAGTTAAGTGACAAAAGGGTTTTGAAATAGGGCAAAGCACAAAAGATTCCTTATAATTTGCAGCAGCCACTTGGCTTGCACCTGTAGGAAAGCTGACATAAAAAGGTGTTTAACAGAGAGGTGAGGCAGACTAAAATGCTGACACCGGACTGTTTGAGAAGGGAGGTGAGCAGGCACCAACGGTGAGGCAGCTCGAGGGTCAGAGCAGCCAGGAGCAGACAGCTGTGCTCAGCAGTCCCAGCCCCACAGCCTTGTAGCACCTTCTCTGAAATGGAACAATTAAGATTTCTAATATTAAGAGGTTCTTAACATTCATCAGATTGAAGTAGGAGGTGAATTCTGTGGCAGAGATGCCAGGTCCTTGGCAGGGGAACCCATGCATCATAACCGTGCCTCCTAATTAGGGACTCCTGAGGTCACATTTTTAATGGGCACAAGCATTGTTATCTACTTAAATCCTGAAGATCAAAACTTCGCACTAAGGTAGACCTGTAGAAAGAAACTGCTATGTGCTCTGTTTTTGGTTTTATCTTTTAAAAGGAAAGATCTCTGCCACCAATGCCCTCCTGTAAAATCTAAATCCTGGAGTCTGGATGTGACATTTTTTCAAGCAGTAAGTGTCACTGCACTGTGTATCTGTTCTCTAGCCAATATGTATTTCTATATTAACTGTACCTGTCCCTGGGCATGAGGTGAAGACCTATCAGAATTGGTTCCATTTCATGGGGTTCTTTGTACTGTGAGCTCACTAGCTAGTTCACAGATGCCTTATAGGATATCAGTCTCACCAGGTACCTTGATAACTGCAGCTTAAGAGTAAAGACATTGTCTAATTAGGATGCCAAATTTGCAATCATGACAGCTCTATGACTGGATGGCCTCTCCAACCCAGCCGTCTTAGCAAACCTATCCAGAGGTAGCGTGGTGCGTTGGCTAGTGAAGGGACCCTGACTGGAGATTAATTTAACAGGTTTACAGAAGTGATAAATCTGGGCATCAAGAGGGAAGGATAAATTACAGGCATGACACCAAAGTATTTCATATGGGATCTCTAAGTCACCACAGATTCCTCCAAATGACTTTATTTCCACCAACAATATGCATAAACAATATGTAATTTTAGACTAAACCCAAGGTTTAAGTTTATAAACAGAACTGAAATGTCACTTATCTTCTAAATTCTGTTCACTTTACTTTTGTCTTTCTTCCTCTCAACACTCATTTAGCTGAGCTTTCACATCCTCGAGGACAATAGTCACAATATCTGGGGGGCCGAAGATTGTCCCATTTCCCCAGAAGCACTTTCCTCACCAGATCCTGATTCCTGCCTGGCATTTCCAGAAATGCATCATATTAAACAAGCACACAGAGGAGCAAGGCTTTGCCATAGCTTTCAAAAAAATGACACTGAAATTGGATGAGGCAGACTCTCAGCTCTGCCAAAGGGACAAGGCTCCGCAGGAAAAACTACAGTAAATATTCGCTAGCAGTTGAGGAAGAAAAATGGGTATTTAGTTCGCTGGTGTAAGCAGAGAAACAGAGGCAAGAATCATAGGTTAATTCTGCTCTGAACTTGAGAGTCACAGAAGCAAAAGGGATCATGGATCCCTTGTTAATCTTCTCCTTTACAGCTAAAACACTGTATGGCTGTAGCAGGAGGTACATGCTTACTGATATCCAGGTTAGGCATTTTAAGAACTACTTGGAAGAGCAATGGTGGGAGGGAATTACATGAAAACAAGTTCCTAATTGCTGTTGCTTTTCTGGTTGAGGATCATGCAGTGTTCATGAGCAAATTAAAGTTAAGATTTTAGCAAATGCACGGCCCCATTGCAAGTGTCCCATAATTTCTAAAGTGGAATAAATAATTTCCAGTGAATAACTCGGTTGCCTTCTGCCTATGAAGCACATACAGATCACTCTGTCCTCAAATTATTCCTGGTCAATTAAACTTCACAAGTTTGACTTTATACGCTGTGAATATTTGAAATTTGAGCTGCTGCTCAGGGGTGATATTGATTCTCTTCTCTCCCTGGTTGAGTGCACAAGCTTGTCTATGAACGCTTATATTTAACAACTGAAAATTCATCTTCTGTAAGTACACAGGAGTAACTGAAATTTGTTTCCTTCATAAATTTTGGCTACTAAAATTCAATTACCTAAGTTAGGGCTTAATTTGATTTTATTTTTGTATTACACAAGCACCTCAAATCAAATCCAGCCAAGGTTAAAGTACTCTAGGTACTACTGAAGCAGTCTGTATCTTACAAATAAACGTCTTAGAGCTGCATAAACATTTGAGAAATGGAAATAGGTTTATACCCAAAAGAAGTTGCAGAATTTTGGGGTAGTTGCATTTCTTCACATATTTTTATGGCTACTGAATACTCACAGAAAGATTTTGCATACCTCGGGAGACAAATAAATTACAACACGACACAAACGCTCTTCACAAAAATCTGTTACTCAGTGTTCAATAGTAATCCAAACCTCTGCTTAAGCAGTCTCAGCCCTCAGAAATGAGAACATTTTGTCATTTCAGGTAACCAATTAGGCATTTTAAATAGAAAATATGAGCTCAAATGAACTGCATCTGACCAAATTGGGTGTTTGTGATATTCAGTGAGTACTTTTGCTGTGAGGCTACAAAAGTGAGAAGCAGAGCAACTAATGAAAATAGGAAAAGAACACAAGTGGTATTAGCGGTACCTGGTTGCAGCATTAGAAGATCTCACGGGCTTGCAGCCAGCGGGTTGGACATGCAGCATCTCGGAAAAGCACGGAGCTGGTACAAGTTCAGGTGAGCAGCTCAGCAGTGATTTATTGCCTGCAGAGACTAAGACACAGCTCTTGTTACATCTCTTGGACATGCTCTCTCAGTTGAAGACAGGAGGCTTGCATGAAGAGTGTCCCTCCTGGATTTTCGGGAAGGATGTCCCCCTCAGGACCAGGCACACTATGTCAGGATACTGATGCAGATGCAGCCAGGAGCTATGAGCGCCACAGCGTGCCGGGCTGTCACTCCTGTTTTACCAGGACTGTAGTGTTTCTCAGGCTGGAAATTTCTGCATTTGGAGCCAAATTCTGCAAATGGTATCATGTACAACGGGAATGTACGGTTCTTTTTTTGTTTTTTTTTATACTGTATACTTCCAGTGCCCAGAAAGAAACCATGTTTAGATTATTGCCATTCCCTGTACCACTAGACTCCAACTCCAAACCTATCCACTTCAGCTGGCTGACATGGCAAAGGCAGTGCTTAGTTTCAGCTTTAGTAAGTTTTAGCTAACCTTTTCTTTATGCTAAGCCTCCTCTTTTCTCTAAACAAAAAGCTTCAGCCTTTGTAAACTCCACCTCATTTATCCAGAATTAAGAGTTTTCAAGTTACTGAATGCAGCTGTTTCTGCCCTTCTTGGCTTTCTAGTGGCCTCAGAAATTTGCCACATGGAAAGGCTACTTAACGCAGACTGTTTATAAGCTTAAAAATGGGATTTTTGAGCAGGAGAAACATTGAGTTTTGGACAAAGAAATGGAGTTGGGAGAGTGTGAAGTGCTTGTATTTTCCTTCTTTATTCTGAATCCTTCACTAAACAGTAACTGGAAGATGCAAATAGGTCTGGAGGTACATTAGGAAAAAAGAGATCTCTAAGCAATAGCAGTTTTTGCTCGTCCAGGTGGCAGTTCAGTCATCATGCACTTGGTTTTGACAACAGTGACATTTAAGAGCACTGCGACACGACTTAGCAGGAAGACAAAGCAAGAAAGAATCCCAGTGATGCACACAAGACAGACGATAGAGCTGTACTAACTGGACTCTTCAGTTAATCGGCTTAATCTATGATTATCAAAACAGCTAATAGACTAGTAATCTCTTCCTATCTCACAGTCTGAAACACAGAGGCCAATGGAAAAAGTTATGAAAGAAAGAAATAAACAAATAGAAACCAAGTAAACCCATAACACTATTTTTCTAATCCACCTGAGCTGGGAACTGCTAGGGTCTGGATCTGACATAACCAAGATGCAGACATCAAATGAGGCACAAACATCACAGCAATTTTATTTGCACTGCTCTGAGACCACATAAATCCCTGGCACAAAAGTTCTTTCTGCTTTGTTTAGAAATGCATTTGGTTTGGCTTTCCTTCCCTTCTCCAGAAATTTCTTGTTTAAGTTATGTAAAGGCAACAGACTTGAAAGTACAATTAAAAGATACAGTCGCTTGTTATACATATCACAGAGGAGCTAATGCAGACATGCTGTAAGATAGCCTTGTGTTTCCTTCCACACTCGCTGACTTTAAAACTGCCACCAATATTGTCACACAGTCTTTGAGGCATTCAGTGTTTGCACCCACCGAGGTCACCAGTCCTTTAAAGCACTGCAACGAGCAGACTTCTTGGCATTTCCTTCGTATTTTGAGTTATAAACAGGATCGGGCAGGACTTTCTTTAGGTAGGATGGTCTCAGTAAATATCCCCTGCCATGAGGCTACAATGAAACAGCCGGGAAGCATTTCCTGGGAGCAAACCAGGAGCCCCTCTGCTTCCAGTTGAACCCTTGTGGCTTTTATTAAACTAAGGAGAAGCTCAGGCTCTGACAGACCCTGAGCTCCCCCTTTAAAACACTTTCAAGGAGTAACATACAGCATAAGTGTTATGGTCTTCTTGCATTCTGTCAGAAGAAAACCTGTCTCTGCAGAAAAGTAACATGAAGAAAAAAGCCACTTATACTTTATTTCTTGTGTCTTTATTATTTCTTACTTTCAACTTATACTTTATTTCTTGCCCACGTTCTTTAGCCTGTCAAAAAATCTCTTGGCAGCATCTTTCAGTCAGATGTATATCGCAGCTTCCCTGTCACCGTGTTTTGGACTCATTCCGGTAGTGCACACAGCCGAGCCCAAGACAGTCCCTGCAGAAGGGGAATCCTGCTTCGGTTTTGCTCTGCTGCTCTCCTCCTGCTTCCCAGGGCGCAGCTGATCTCAACCTGTCCTCATAGAAGCCCCGCAATTTCTTTTGCATCTGTTTTGATTAAATTCACCAGATAGCCAAAACTCTTCTGCCCTTTGAAAGTTATTGCTTCCCAATAACCTAATAAAAGAAACATCTGGAAACCTTTAATGTTTAGATATGTCCTATTTGGTTTACTTTATGAAGGGAACAAGAACAGGACTGAAACAATATGGGAGACTGGAAACAAATACGTGGGTCAAACTTGAGAACTGCGAAACCCTGTGATTCGCAGCATGTCTGAGCAGTATTAATGCTGCGGTGGCTCTGTGATAAATGAGATTAATATAAATTTTGTATCCATTAGCATCTCCTATCTCATTTTCTCCAAACTACATAGGACATCACTGCTCACCACTCCCTCATCTATACGCAAAACCTAAGCAGCTTCTTTACTGTACAAAATTATCCATGTGCATTTAATGCTACATCCAAATTTCTGAATCCTGCCTCTGCAGGGATTAAGCAAAACAAGTTTATGGGACTGGCTGCTCCGTTATGAACAGGACACCAGCTCAGAAGTGCTCACTACGCTTGAATGGGAGGGTAGGCACTCCCGACCACAAGCAGAGCTGCAAAGGAGATTTCTACAGAAAAATGCATTCTGGCACTGTTTGAGAACCAGGTTAGGGAACACTAGAGCGTACAATCCTGTGCGTGCACACACACACATCTGTGCTGGAAATACAGGTTGAGTTTCAAATAAAAGATTCTGTAGTAGGGAAATCTTCTGTACTTATCTCTGCCCTTATCTCCTGATTTATTGTAATTATTTTTAATAGTTCTCAGTGAGGGAAGCTGTAGCAAGAATTTGCTTTAGTCTATCAGTTTTCCCTAAATCCACTTGTTTTTCAGATTCACTCAGCCCTGCAGTTAGTGCAGTTAGTTTATGGACTCTGAAAGTCCATAAAATCTTGCACAGGTTCCCACAAATGTGTTCTTCGTGATGTTTTTCCTTCCTCTATAGTAAAGAACCTCAACTTTTAAACTTTTTCCCAGTTTGGTCTGGGAATTGTCAAGTTAACCTCTTGACAGCTTCATTCTTACTTGCTTATCTTTTAGTTTCCCACTTGAATGAGAAGCTTTTACACATACCAGTGCAAGGAATAAAGATAGGAACAGTAGTTAAACTTGAATTTAAAAAAAAGTTGTAGTACATATTGTCTGCAGTGGAGCTACTATTCAAACATAGTCAAGTTTGCCAAGCTGTACAGCAAGATGCCAGCAGCATGCTCCAGCTTCACATGTGAGTAGGAAAATGCTTTACTCAGAGATTCCCAGTTAACTTCACAGCTTGAAGGACTCTTTTCCCTCTTTTATTCAAGTACAGCTGCAACGTTCTAATCTGCACTGTAGCAGGTTGTGGTATTTGCAGTCATCAGGAATAAACTATTTCTGAGCTTTTTTTTCCTAATTCATAAGCAGGTTTTTTTTTTTGCTAGTGTGTGAAACCAATAAGCTGATAATATATATTCTCTGAACACCAGAAACAGAGCTTTGGAAAAAATCTGTGCAGCAGTAAGGTTGACAAGAACAGTGGCTTTGCTGTATTAAGAACTGAACTGTTCTGAAGTGTGGTAGACATTCAGTTAAAACAAAGCATGATGTTGTATGAGCTAAGTAAAACTGATGTATCTCAGAAATTGAAAACATATCATATTTTTATACAAAAAGTAATTAACTTCTGGTACCTTCATTTTCAAATCATGAGCTTGAAACCCCAGTGGGCTCAGTTTTGAAGTGCAGAGCAACTGCCCGTAGCAAAATCATTTTAATATGTCATAGGCTGGGAACTTCAGTCAGCAGATATTTTTGAGAAGCTAATCAATAAAGCTATAGCATCCTTTAGACGAAGAAGAAATTATTCTGAGAGATCGACTTACATCTTTCTTCCCATGAAGAGTTAGCAATTTTATATAAGTGCAACACCCCTGCAACTGCAGGAAAGAGGGGTAGATTTTGTTACACTGGGATAAGTCTATGAGGAACTCCTATGGAATTCACCAAATAAACTTTAGCCAGGGATTAATAATGAAAGAGGAGATGTGGCAGATGGTGGTGCGCATGGAGTAACATGGTCCTAAATACATTTTCTCCCACTGAAAGGAAGCATTCAACAACAACAAAAAAGAAGGCTCCTGGCAATGAATTTGGAAACTTCTTAGAATAATCTATTTAATACAGGAGATATAGAAGAATTATTTCCAAACAGGGATTTGACATTTACACTAGCAAGAATAATATCTCTAGTAATACTAGGGAGTTTGAAGATACAAGAGCTGTTAATATTTCCATTTCAGTACATAAACTTGTCATCAACTAGGGGTAAAGAAATCTGTTCCTCCATGGCACCGCATCACACTTAATTAAACAAATTAGGGGAAGGATACAAGGGGAAAGAGAAAGGGGGAGGGAACAGAGAATGAATTATTCTTTTTTTCCCTGAGTCCATCCATCAGTGGTTACAGTTAGCAACAAAAAATCAAATTAGTTGCACCAGTGGTCTGTTCAAACCTGACAATTTCTGTATTTCTAGTTTAAATTAGAGTAGAATCAATGGAAGTTGTACGAAGATAAGTTAAAGGCAAAGCTTGTAACGCACAGCATTCAATCTGCCTGCCGAGGCAAGGTTTAGCCTTACAGGAGTCATTAAGGTTAATGCAATCTATACTGATGTGACAGTAAGATGCTCTATTTTCATTAGACCAGAAAGAAGCTCTGATTCAGTGTGGTTAGGGCTAATTGACAGTTTCCAAATCACACGGTAGTAATTGTTTACAGTTGTAGAAAGGGAGTATATTGTTTTCACTGCTGCTTTACTTGATACATTTATCCACTTAATCCCTCTCACTTAATTCTCTTTGATGGGTGGAAATAAGAAATAATTGAATTCTAGTATCTTTTGACATTTACTTTTCAGCTAAGAAACTGTTTTGCTTTTCAACCAGGAATTCAGGTCAGGGGAAGAGCTTGAACACGACTGCCTTTCTGAGAGCAACCACGTAGCCCAGCTCGCCCAGCTCTTTGATTTAGTTTGGACAAAGCAAAAGTATGCTCGCTGGCTCCAGAAAGTTAGAAGATGCATTCAGAGTGCCACGAGTTTTCTCACTAACAAAAGCAAAGTGCATACTCAGCCTGCTGCACATCTGACTCATCTCTTCTACCTCCTCATCCTGTTCTTTAGGTTCTTGCTTGTAGCAGCCTCTATTTTGTGTGCTCTTGTCATCCATTGTTCTCCTTGGAAGAAGTCTGGTATTCCGCTGCTATTGCTGAGCATTAGAAGGCCCTGTACATACTGAAGAGCTCCTTCAGGGCGGCTCTTTGTGCAAGGACAGACTAATGCGGGACTTGGAGGAGGCGGTGGGCTGGGGAAATAACCAGAGTGCAGGCAGCCCCAAGATCCTGTATGGCTGAGGTATGACATGAGAAACCCCCATGAACAAGCACAGCTTCCAGGCAGGGTATGGATCTGGGGTGATCGGTAGCCTCAGGGGCTTCATCCAGTCATTTTTTGCATGTGCAGTGTGGTAGCTCCGGGAGCATACTGACACAACGCAGCTCAAGTAGGTCTCTAAGGAAATTTCAAAAACCAGCAGTTTAAAAATGATTCTCCTCAAAAGTGTCCTTCTCACACAGGACATTTTATAACATAGTCCTAGTTAGAGCAGCTTTCCGTGCAGAGCAGAGAAATGCTTTGCAAGGACTGTGTCATTTGGAAAGTTTTCACAGACAGGCACATCCTAAGGGACCAACAGAGCTGGTTATTTAATGCCCTACTCCATAGAGGTTTTCTAATCTGATCTGGAGATCCTGCTGACAGCACCTTCTTGATGAGAGATTGTCTCATAAGGGTGGTCTGTTCCAGGGGCTTCAATAGGTATACACAGCACATGCTTAATGAAGTTCATTTTCTGCAAGGGAAGCACAGGCGCATGCCTTCGCCTCCAGGATAAATGATCAGATGATTACAAAAATACAAGAAAGAAAGCAAGTGTCCGTTTATACATTAACAGCCAACAACAGGCTATTAATGTATAAAGGTGACACGGAAATAAGATTATGACAGTTTGGCAAGGCTGTAGTAGATATGTGAACATCATTAATACAGAAAGAAACTTTTAAAAAAAAGATAGAGGAGTTATCATCCATAGAGTCACATTAATGTATTTAACTAGTACAAAATCAAATTCTCATATGAAACATAACGAATTCTGCATGAACTAAATGAAAAGCAAACATGTTTTAAGCTCCTTGAGTGAACCTGAACGTTTGATGGTTTGTAAAACTGACCATATCGATGTGATGGTGATCACATTTTGACACCGAGCAGTGCTGTGATGCTGCAGAATGGATAAGCTTGTGGTTGATCACGTCTCCTAATTTGCTCAGTGTTTTTTATAAACTTCGACATGAATTCAGGAAACATCAGCTATTGAGGAAGGCGCCATGTGATGCTACGCCTGCTGAATCAGGTATTTCATGCTGAAATAAATCCCATCTAGGGTCAGCTGTTTCTAAATTGAAAAACAAAAGGGTAAAATCAAGTGCATACAGTCATGTCTATTAGGTACTATCCTATATGTCTAGGGTGCAATATTAAGAAAACAGTAAATTGTTAGATACTCAAAGTTAGAAGATGAACACAGTCACAGGGCCCAGCCACTACATCCAGTGAGAGATGCTGAAAGAGGTGACTAGTTTGGGGGAAGGTACTAGATATCAGTGGCTCAATTCTACAAAAAAGTCATCCCAGAGGGTGTTTCAGTAGCATTTGTGATGGCGGCGAAGTAGTTAAGTGAACCAGTCCTGAAGGACAAATTTAATTCTGCTTCTAAGTCTATGAGTTAAGGTGTTGTCTGTTTGCACAAGAGGTCTCTGAAGCATCTCTGCACACTTCCTCCAGCTACTGCTTTATGGATCCTGCAATTTTGTCTCCACGTGAGGCTGCAAACCTCTGTAATTCACTGTCTTTCCTTACACATGCGAGTTCAGCAACTTCTCTCTTTGAGCCAGTGATGGGGTTTGCCAGGAAAATTCAGCTCTCTTAAAGCACAGAATTGCTTCTTCCAAACACAGGCATTTTCAGAGAATCTGTTTTAAAGCAGTAATGGAGATGGTAGTGGGTCCAAGTAGTTTCAGGACCCCCCAAAATCAACATCTTGTGGCCACATTCCCACAGCTGCAGGGTCTCAGACTGTACCTGTCCCTCACCAAGGCAGTCCTTTAACACTGGGTTATTTGTCTGTTGTTTTAGGACTCCTGAATCAATGAATCTTTCAGAAGGCTGTAATGTATGAAACTTTAAAAAGTGTAAACCCACTCAGTTTTGGTACCCAGGACTGACACTAACTTCCTTCCTCTGACTACGGTTCTTACCCAGTCTCTTATTTTACTCACTTAGCAAAGAACATGGTGACTAATGCAGCCTTTGAGTCTTCCACCCCACCACATCTCTCAGCCGAATCACTTAGGACTCCCAAAAACTTGAGGCAGCAGCCACTGAAAAATATGAGAAGAACAGTTCTTTATCAGCCAAGAAACCAAGTACGTAAGGACTTCTGTCCATTGCTGCCTGCAGTTACAGCACTTGGTCTGGTCTAAGATGAAGAGCTTTCCATGGACAAACCGTCAACTCCCTTCTCACACACGTTGGGCTTCAGCTGAGGGCACTGCTGATGCCTTTGTTCAACAGTGTTTCACTTTACATACCAAGCTGGTTGCAGCCTACGTAAACGTGACTGAACAGGCTATCCCTGCAAGTGCTACCCAGATATGCATTTTCTGGGGTTTTTCTGTTATTTTACTGTTAGCAAACTGAAAGAAGCAGAAAAAATCCTTCCCTTAGCACTTCGCCTTTACTTGCCTGAAGGAGAGGAGGGATCCCCATGGTATACAACACACTTCAGCCCATGAGATAGAAGACAGCAAAGCAGACAGGGTGCAATGGTTTGTCTGCACATCCTCCTTTGGCCGTACGGCACCTTTCACTATCCTTTCTGTTGACATCTACAGCCGAGGAGTGTCTTGAGTGCGTGCAGTTAGTTACTAACACGAAGGGGCTGCCTCAGCCGTTCTAGGACTTAAGAGTCCTAGTGTTACTGCTACTGAAAAACAAAACAATTCACATCAAAGATTATTGAAGAAGGCACTGAACAGATATACCCAAAGTATTATTTCTGGACCCCATATCATAGTCGGGACTGAAAATTATGTCAGACTTCCAGTTTAACTGAAATGTCATAGGAGGTTTGCATGTTTGTGCAACAGCATTCTCCTGGGATTACTCAGTTTTGCATTATTATGCTGCCCTGAACATTTGTTTTCCCTTCCCTAACACATTTTCTTTCCTGCTCCAATTTGGTTAATTGAATGTTATCAGTTTTGTTTGTGGTTGGTTTCAGAATGTCAACAAAATATCTGATATCTGTCAGCAAAACTCTGGCTATTTTCACAAATCCTTATTTCTGTGAGATACTATTGGTGTACTACATCTTCAACTTCTCTGCTTTACTAAGGTTCCAGGTAAAAACATTTACAGAAGCTTTGGGGGTCTTTGATATTGTCCCACGCTAAAATACAGCTGCCTGGTGGTAATTAGACCTGTCAATAATTACTGGAGCTGAGTGAACTGGGAAGATGTAAACAGAGGCTTGTAAACGCCTCCGCTATTTGTCACAGCAAAGCAACATGTAGATATATCGGCTCCACAGAGGCACGTGAGTGGCAGTACTCTCCTGTCAAGAATTAGCTGTTTAACTCGGTTCAACGCCTGGCTGACCCGCAGGGTCTGCTCCCAGAGCTGTGCTGTGTGGTGTCCACAGCGCCTCTGCGGCGCCCAGTCCCCCAGCCTTCTAACTAGAATCATGGTGATACTATAATCATTTTTTAAAAAAGCCTGTAAGGATGCTCTGGTACACTGAGGAGATGCTGCTGGAGCTTCACAGCTTTGGAGGACTCCCCAACATGATGGATCCTCAAGGGAATAGTTACACCAGCTGTAAGACGGCTGTTTGCAAATACCGGAGCTATATAAGTGCCTGCACACAGGTGGGAATGAGGGGTCTCTGTACAGCTGTGGGCGCAGGGCAGCTGAGCATGACAAACTGCACTGTTGTGTGCGTCTGACACCGGCTGGCCACAGTGTCGTTGTCCCAAACCTGCTGAGAGGCTGGATGATGGGTAAAGAGGTTGTGTACAGCTGCACCGCTTTCAGGGGCTAAGGTACTCCACTGTTCATTTAAAGCTTAGGTGGACAGGACAAAGCCTGACAGCTCTGGATTTTGAGGGCATGCCTTGAGTCAGAGTGAAAACAATGGAGAATCAAAATTCAGAATCTTCTCATGTGTCCTCCTACCATGGAGAGGGAAGTTCCCCACAGGGTAAACCTGAATGTCCTAGTTTCAGATGGAGGGGTGAAAACACAGGTCCAGATTGCGATTTACTGAGATCTGAAACACAGAGCTGAATACTCAAAATTTGATTAAAGTTGAAAAACTGAAGCCCTGGCCATACTCTGTACCTTTAAGCTACCTTTGACAGAGTAATTCTGTTAGTGGTTAAACAAACCTGCTGGCAAAGCAAATAACTGCAGATTTTCATACTGTCTTGCCAACTACTCAGTGGTTTATTGGAGCAGTCCAATGCTCAGATACAAATAAGACAGAAACAGTCCAGGCTTTGCAGAGTTCACCATATTCTCCCCCAATTAATTTTATCTCTCAGGCCTGAGATTTGTTAATCTTGTGTTGCTCAACACATATGTGAGATCTGCAGCAGCTGCTAGAGCTAAGCTGAGCATTTCAGCAGCTCATCCTCCTCCCAAACCATGTAAAATTTTTCAAGCTTGAGCAATTTTCAAAATTCATCTCAGGTCTAGCTAAACACAATGTGTCACATTTTCATTTTGATACCACCAGATGCCTGGCCCTGATACACTACAAGATGAAACTGCTTTTCTGAGTAGAGTTTCACTCTGAATTTTTGCAGGTGAAGACCCAAGTACATTTTTACACAGTGGAAACTAAAGAAGTTACAGTATTAAGGGTGAGTCTGCTGGGTTTTACACAGCTCCAGTGTGCCTTGATGTTTAATGCTTTCACTGTCATCAATCAAAGGAACTTGTGCTGCAAATTCCAGCTAATCCAAGGCAAATGCAAAGTATATTCATGGACCATGTCTCACATTTATAAGCAAAATACAGACTGCAGGGACTTTTAGAACCTTGGGCAAAAAAGTGTGTAGGAAGTGTTGCAGCACAGAGCACCCACCATTGAAGAGGCCTCACCGGCAATGTCTGTGACCTGATCTGCCTCAGATGAACCAGCAATCTGAGATGGGTGTTGCAAGCACCATCTACTCATGAGAAAGAGCAAAGTTCCTTCTTGTGTGAACCTCCTTTGATAAATCCTTTTTGATTCGGACCTCCAGGTAGTGACTGCCTCTAGGACAATTTGCTTACATTGCTTTGTCAGCAAGACTCTCCGTGTGGTTATGAAAATGTCAACTTTCAATCAATAAAATAAGACTTGCTTATCTTTGAGTAAGAAGGAACCCAAAAGCAAATCATGCTGTATTCAACTAAATAAAGGTATTTGTGTTGCATCTCATGTCATACCACCAGCAGCAACAAATGGGCAGAGAAATACAAGAGGTGAGGATCTTTATAATCTCTTAAGCTATTTCTACTGCATTGATAGTTTTGTTGGTAACCTCTTCAACAGGCTGAGAAAAAAATGAATAGAACCTAACACTGACAGCTGAGACACCAGTATTAGTACAATTTGGCTGATGGGAGTTTGCAAGGATACATCCATGCGTCTAACGCATGGTCTATATTCCTCTGTGTGCATGGGAGAAAAGGCTTTTAGGCTTTCTCATGGCACAGCTCATCTGTACAGGCACAGTGAGCAACAACCCAAACTGCTACCACTTTTAAAGGAAAAGATGCGTATACTGAAAAGACAATCAGATAATCAATGTGAAAACAACCTCTACAGGACTTCCAATCAATGATCTTTCCTCTTTTCTGCTAGCCATGTTGGCCTTTATTTAAAACCCTTTCTCCCCAGAACACACAGTGTCCCTAGAAGCTAAATACCTTTCCTGTATCCCCCTTCCCCTTCCAAAATGCAGCACACTGATTAATAATGGGTCATCCAGCCCTCTATCCATGTAAAGAACAACTTTATAGTAGCTCTAGACCTAAAATACAAACCTAGGGTGCTTGCACAAAATTCTGCAAAAACCCCTTCCATATATTTACTGCCACGTCTTAAAAAGATCAACCAAACCTGAAAATGCAGATGACTGGAGACTCTTCTCAGCCTGGAAAGCAGCAACCACACACATGGTGCTCACCTTCCTGGATGGTGAGACTCACATCATCTTTGCTTGGCTTCACTGATGAGCTCCAGTCATGCACCTCAATGCTTCACGCAGGTCCCACTATTGATGGTTATTGTTTTTTTCCTGTTTCAAGGTTGGTTGAGATTTTTTAAACAAGAAAATAATGAAGAGAAAGCATTTATATGCAAATACTTGCATTCATATATACATTTACATATTTATACAAGAGGAGTTGTTTCCTGCATGAATTAAAAACCTCCTTGTAAACAGACATTGAATATTATCATAACAGAGAAATGCTTCAAAGGAAGGCTTACAGAGTTGATCTCAGTATAAATTTATATTCAATACCTAAAAGATGTTATTTTTCAGCAAGTGGCGAAAAATAAATGCCAACTCCTTTAAATAAAATGTTTAAACCATTCCTCATCAGAAAACCTGCACTAAAAACATTCAACCTAAGTACTGTTAAAACCCAGCACTTTCATTTTGACCCTTCCTATCTAACTGATAATATCCACCACAAATGCAAGAGTACCATATAGGTCTGCAGGTAGCTAATACTCCACGTGTGCTTTTTTTTCTCTCTTTTTTACCCCTCTTTGCTTTGAACATGGTTTTTGTTATTGCTCTGTGAGTGTTTTGCACCAAAGCATTGGCGTACATGTGTTCTCTGAGCTTG
The DNA here is from genome assembly GCA_013400195.1 of Aramus guarauna. Taxonomy (NCBI): domain Eukaryota; kingdom Metazoa; phylum Chordata; class Aves; order Gruiformes; family Aramidae; genus Aramus; species Aramus guarauna. The sequence continues at coordinate 41,166 of VXBL01011221.1, forward strand.
GCACGGCCACACTGATTATTTTAAAACCCTTACAATTTACAAAGTGTTCAGGTTCATTTGGTCTATCCATTTTTGCTGCCCAACAAAAGAGCTGAAATGAATGAATCAATTTTTAAAACAAATAGGACTTGACAGCAGACACACAGATTTGTGGGAATGGCAAAAGGTGCCTAATTAAGAGCTCTAGAGATGACGAGGCTTTCATTTCTCTAATGAAAAGGAGCTTTGTGATCTTCCAAGTGTTATCCAGCTCCAGCAGAACAGATCTCTTCTCCAGGGAGAAAAAGACAATTCATTTTTCATGCCTCCACTTAGTTACTGTTACCCATTTTGCCTTCTGTGTGAAACTTGGGTCAAAGCTTTCAGGTGACCACCAGTTTCCAAACACTGAAACAGATACCCGGAAAGGATGTTTTCAATTTCCAGGCAGCATGGAGTGACCATTTCTAAAATCAAACCTGCTCACCGTGTCCCCTAACAGCCTGCCTAAAACATCTGGTATTTCCTCTCTGAAAAAGCAAAAGATCCCAGTTCTGTACCATGTGTGTTCCAGTCACGATGGCAACACTGTGATTGGGTATAAATAAACCTGATTAGCCAAGCACACTGGTCTCCCTATTGTCTTCCCTAATAAAAATATACAGAGCATAAAATAAAAGGTTAATAGGTAGGATTGCATCAACTATTGCACTGCTATTAGGAAACCAGCTAGGAGGTGGCTCTAACCAACAACAAAGCTTGCTCTGAACACTGCCGCTCGTTTGATGTCCCCCGAGGGGAAAAGGCAGGGTGTTTCCACATTTGATTACTTCTTGTACGATTAATCTGGGCTTGCTTAATCCTCACCCACAGTGCACTACACGCATCTGCTTTAGAAGTCCATTTGAGTATTTTAGAGGGTGCAAAAACTGAAGAAAGAGCCCTTAAAGCAGCAGATTTACTTCTAATTTTTGGGTTTTTTAAAATAAAGAAACAGGCCTTTATGTAAACCGAGGAGGACTTATGGCTGTTTTGGCCTACAGTCACACTACTGTGCAGTAGCAATTACCGCATTCGCGTGGGGCTTGGGGTGGGCGCCAGGAAGAAGCCAAGCTGCTGGGTTTCCATCATCTCTGCAGTACTTATAAAGACTTTTTGGAAATTGTAATAATACCAGCATCTAAACTGAGCCTGTGGTTTGCAGAAAGAATTTAGTTGTACTGCTCCATGAGAAACATAAGCCTGGGGGGCAATCTTATTTACAGACCCTGGATGAGGCTGGACTGCTTCTTAGTCCAAGAAAGCGCTTTGAAGTGCCTTCCTCAAGTTATTCATAGTCTTTTAACTGAAGTTGTTCTTTGATCATCCGTCATTCCTCATGATTCTTTTGCTTTAAAATGAGATTATTCCAAAATAGCGAGACCCCTTTGTGTCTTAAATGTTCCCTGGCACACGTCTGGTGAGGTGCATCTGGCACAGTTTTACCCAGGAACAGCACTGCAGGGACCCACAGCAAAGCCTTCAGCGTGGCTGCACACATGCAAAATCAGAAGTGGCTGAGGAAACAAGAAGCAAGGTTAAAAATGCTTTTACTCATTTAGTAACGTCTTTAGTAACACCTGAGTTTGACCTGCCTACAGCAAAGCACCTTGTTCTTGTATGAAATAAATCCCTGTGAAAAAGCATCCCAAAGCGCGCATTGCCCACCACGGCACTGAGCAGCCAGCCAGCCTCAGGCAGAAGACAAACAGGGCAGAGGCTGATACAGGATATTTGTGTGTTGTGGGCATATCTGAGTGGACATATTGGTCCATGCAGGTGAGCAACACATTTTGTCCATCGCAACCAACAGGAAAGGCGGCTCACACCTCACGCCACCTCCTACACCTCTGTAGGCATTAGGAATCTGGACCGATAAGCACAGATATCATCTTTGTGCTTTAAGTCTGTCTTTATTCATGATCTAAGAGAGAAACATCTCAGTTGTGTCTAACGTTGAGAAGCAAAGAATAAAAGCAAGTGGGAGAAAAAAAGCATTTCCCCCATATTTAAGCAGCACAGCTGCTGAGGCTGCAAACCCAAGCACACAGCTTAATGAGAGGGTACAACTGAAATCTCCGTGAGAGTCTGTGCACGATGGTGGACGCTCTGCATCCAAATAGGAGCAAAATGGCAACTTCTCAGACAAAGATGCTTTCATCTGAGAGTTCAGTACACAGAAAACAGCATAGCTTAGTACCCACCTACTTATAAAATTTTAGAGGTAATGAACTTAAACAAAGCATCTTGTTTTTCCTGGCAAACAAAAAGGAAAATAATTTTAACTAAACTGGCTTAAGTGAAACATGAGGAGCTGCTGCCAGCAATCCAATTTAGAACTTTGCATTTATTTTTTTTTTTTTAGTTCATAACCTTTTGAACATACCCATTCACTTAGGCTAACTTTCCGGTGAGTGGGACTGTTTATTTCACTGGCAGTCTTTAAAGCTCAGTGGGGAAAGTTTATATTTCTTCCCATTTTCTCAAAGATACAAACATCCACATGGGTGGAAATTTTATAAAATGGAAGAGGACAGACAGATTTGCTTTCTCAACTGTATGTATACACGCACACACACACCATTGGTACTGAAAAATAAAGACAAAGGAACGTGCCTATGATTCCATTCTTCACATGTAAGTTTGTCCTTAACTGGATGGGAACAACGACAAATTAACTATTCATAAAGATTAATATTTGCTGGTTTTTGACTTCAGATTACAGCATCTGTTCTGGCTGAGGGTAAATGTAGCACAGAACTGTATTTGTAAAATACAGCCTGAGAACTGATGTTCAAAACCTTCCAAAAAAATAGGTATATTTTTAAGAGCTCGGTAAATACGTACACAGTCAGAAATTTATTAGGAAGAAATACACCAACCTGACTCTGCAACCCAGGAATATGTCTCTTACAGATATTAGCATCGCGTCTTGCTTTTGAAATGTAGTCTGCAAAATAAAAATTATAGCCAGATTTTCATCTATATATGCAAATACTTGTACTTCTAAGAAGTGATTTTGAATTTTTGTAAAAGCCTCCAGAGTAAAAAAGTTGGCAATCATATTAAGCACTATTATATGAACTATCTTCATGCTGTGCTCAGAATTCCAAAAATGAATTTAATTTGAAATACATCTTGAAAAACTTCAAAATGGGTTGAACGTTAAAAATGAAGACTTGAAAAAATTTGATTATGCTGAAAAGTATTATGCTTGAGAGCAAGTGAAGCAATGGTCCGTTGGGAAAAATGGAGAGCAGCCTCAACTTGCTCCTTTCAGGTTTCGTTATAACTATGAATCTCCACGTGTGCTATCTGGGAGGCTTGATGAGACCTGCCAGTTTTTCAAAGCTAACGTTGGTTAATTTATGGTTTCACACAGAACAGACATTTTCGCATGCTTTGGCAAAGAAGCGAGTCACATCTCAGTAGTGATGACTGAATTAATGATTTCTCGGGTTGATTGAAATTGAAATCCCCGAGTTCTGTTTTGATTTTCACAGGATTTTTTTCAGGAGTAAGTCCAAAGGTTGTAAACCAACATAATTTTTAAAACCACACAAATCAGACCTTTTCTCCTATAATTCTTGTGGATCCTACCATCACAGCGACCTCCTTTAAAGAAGTTTATAGTGTCCTGTTCCAATTTTGCTTAAGTTACAGCAAACTTAAAAACAATGGCATCAAAGGGAAGAAGAAAAGCGGGCTGAACTGAAGTAGGGCAGTTAATAAGAAATATGAAAGTGCCATCTGGAAATTGGCACCAAAATAATTTGAATCTGTTTGGATATTTTAATATGAGTTTGTGTGGGTTATTTCTCTCACGAGGGAGGAGTGGTGCAAGCAGTCGTTGCTCAGTTAAATTCTAACGCTTAGGAAGAAGCAAGTACTTTGTGTAGGCTCTCTAAACCAACCAACATAACTGATTATTTCCAGTTTATAGGGTCAGGATGACTCAGCACACTTGAGTGAGGCTGGGGGCTGGCAGCCAGATCCGACCAAGAGTCCAGATCATCAGGAAAATTCATAGTGACACAGAAAGGTCCAAAGTGAAGCCAAGAAGTCAAGCAGATTGGGGTCAGGTCCAGTGATGGTGACCAGAGCCGGATCCAGCCCAGTGATCCCTGGGGACAAGGCAGGCCTGAGGTGGAGCTGGGTCATCATCAGTCAGGGTCTGGATCAGCAGGGATCAATGGCCAGGCAACGGCACAGCTGAGGGGGCCTGGGACCAGCACTCCTACCACGTAGCCCAGGGCAGACCTCGAGTGATGTTGGAAAGGGTCATTAAAGCCTGTTAGAGCCCTCTGGCCCCAACAGAGGACTGTGCTCATTGCAGAGAACATTGCAACACATGGGCACATTGTGAGCAAGTCTCCTCCACAGGGTGGCCTCAAAAAAAGACCATCTTGTCCCCATATCAAGTCAACTAATCTTCTCTTCACAGTTATTCAAAAGGCTGAGCAGTAACTTGTAAAGCACTACAATGCCCACCTTGATTTTGTCCAGCATCTCCAGGAATTCAGCTCACCAAAAACCTGTATTCCGAGAAAGACAAAATGCTGGGAAACTAAATGCAGCCGTTCAGGCTTGTTTTACACAGTTGCATATCTGCTGAGTTAAATCTGTGTAAATCACAGGCACAATCTGTTGAATAACCTCGTCCTCCTCCCTCGAGGCAGCGCGTACAGGCATTCCCATACGGGCTCCTCCTTCCTTTAAGAGCCATTGGAGCCTGGGATTTAAGGGAGCTGATGAGACCGTCGACGCTGCAGTCAGTAGATGGCAGTTACACCTCTGCAAAAGCCTAACCTCGAAAGAGGGCAGATGTTAGTCTGCAGAAAATGAGTTGATGGAAATGAAATAATAAAAATAGAAAAACAATAAGTTTCCCTCTTTCAAAGGCCTTTGATGCGGATGTCTTGGTTGGAATTTATCGGCTTGGATAACAAATCATCTGTTCCTTCTGACTTGCTGCTTCTTCTGCACCAGCACAACCCCCACATGAAAACCCAACAGCGACTGAGCTTTCCAACTCCTACTTTAATTCAGGTCACTCAAATAATTTAATTAATTTTAGACTTTTTAAAACTTATCTAAGGAGTTCTGGCTGCATTCTGTGAACAACACGTGGCAAAGTCTGACTTATTTTTCTGAAGTAACCAGAATCTTTTAAATCTGGAAAGAATGATCTTTAAAAAAGGAAGAGAAATCTCCCAGCTCACAGGCTATATAGTCAGGGACTAGGAGGTGATCCCAAGAAAATCCAGAAGGGCCAAAAGGAAAAATCAAAATAATGAGCGTAAAAAGAAACTGTTCAGCTTCTTCCAGTATCACGGAGTGTTTACTTCAGGCTGAGGAGTCTTAGACCAAAATTGACAGAGAAAAGGCATAGAACTTTTATCTTAAGCAGGTTTCTTTTTCCTTGCTTCTTCCCCTATACAATCATCCGTGGATTTAAGAACACAAAAAGCACTGAAAAGGCTGAAGACTAATAGTCACTATTTATTTGTTTCTGACTGAAATTAAAGACTACGGCCTTGCCTCCAAGGGCAGCACTTTCTTTGATTTTACATCCATACTCATTTAAACAATCAGCTTTCCAAACAATATTTCACAAAGGTATGGGGACTGGGTAATGCTGTAATAAAATGAATGATTTTTAAACATTTGGCAGACTTTCATTTTCTTCCTGGATTGCTAGCAGAGCAATAGCGGAGGTTGCTTATGTGCCTGCGAGAGCTGCTTCCTCGAGGGACTGTTTCAGCTCGCCAGCTCCCGTGGCTGCCAGCAGCTGCTAAGCCTGCCTGTCCCCTCTTATTCCTCATGGATAACACTTCCCCTTTTTTTACTTTCAGAGGGAAAAAATTTGTGTAATATTGTAAGTTTGGGAATAGGTTGTTGCACAGATTATTCATTAGCCATGCATTACATATAGGGTTTTGTAATGGTAAAAAAGAGTAGCTTGTACTATCATATTTGCCTCGTTCAGACATTTAACCTATACACAGCCTTATACATGGGCCACTAGTTTCTTGTGTGAGTAAAATACAAGCTTTCCGCAGCCGGGAGACGTACTGCAATGCTCACTGCCCTGCTGCAGGTGCAACTTCTTTCGGGGTCTTTCCTTCCCGGGGTTGAGCCGGTTCAGCTCATGACAGCATCATCCCGCTGCATCAGTTCAGGCATTTGTAGTTTGGCCCCAAGCCCCGACTCCACTGTCAGTCCAGCTACATCTCTGTGTAGCAAAGAACCTTTCATCAGTCGGAGGGAAGCAGCAGAACTTCATCCAGGTCATTCTGAGCAATTACTCATCTTTCCGGACCTTCCTTTAAGCTGGGTGCAGACTGTGGCATTCCGAGCACATTACACAGTCTCGCGGGCAGATGTAGCAGTCGGGCTCCAGGGGGTCTGAGCATCCAGAACCACCAGCCATATGGCTCAGGAGGGTTGTGACATGAAATTGTCTTTCATCCATGTGTTATGCTGAGCTTTATTTCAGCATTGAGATGTAGGGACTTTTCTTACAACGAACAGTAAAAGTGCTTTTTCTTTTGTTGCTCTTTTCCAAGTATCTTTTACCAAGCATGGGTACACACACACACAGAGTATTGCAGGTAACCAAGAGCAGCAGTTGGAATTTCCCCTTGAATGCATAAAAGCAGTGATTGAGGTAGTAGCTAATCACAATAGAAAACGGAACATATTGTCAGGGGAAACAAATCTTTCGGAAGTTTCCAAAGCAGTATTTCACAAGGTGTAATCCTCGTTTACTCCTTGCACTTCTGCCCTGCTGGGTCAGAACATAAAGCTTCCTTCAGCTCTCACCAAAACATTTGAGTCTTTATTAAAACCCAAATCCCCAAGTCAAAGGCTTTTTCCTTTTCTTGGGAACTGGCATTTCTCATGAAAAGCAGAAAGCACCCACAAAAGTTTACATTTCAGTAAGAACTCCCTTTCCCAGTGGAAAGTGCAGGTTCAAACTGACTTTAAGCAACACTTTTCCCTTGGCAGTGATCCGATATGCTATAAACCCGCATTACTTGGGCTGTTTTTCTGTCAACAGGAAGAGATGAAAAAATGTTCTTCATGGACATAGTCATCTTTTTCTGGATAGAATTTCCAACAGTACAAACCCCTTCTGAGTGCTTATCTGTTTAAAGGATGTGCAGGGCTGGCCAGTACTAACAGACCCTAATCTGTTCAGCACAGTCCAATTTCTCAAATCTGAGAAAGCAATCAATTTTATGCTAAAATATAGGAGTGTAAAAATCTGAGATTATGACATTTCATGCCTGTTCACGCTCCATTCCTGGCAGACTGAAACAGTAAAAGCAAAAAACTTTCCTTGCTGATCACCAGTCCTACAAATCAAGTGCAACATCTACCTACACAAGTCCAGCAATACCAAACTCCAAATACATCTTGAGAGCTAAGTAAACATTGTATTTTTCTCCTTTCCGTGATAACTTTGTCTTCTGGGAACACGCAAAAGAATTTTCCAGGACTTGTTTCTAGCCCTGTAGGAAGAATCATGGATAACGAGAGCAGAAAGCACCCCAAATGCAACCCTGGTCACATAGGCTTGACAGTCCAGAGGATCTACAGGAATCATTTAATATCTTAATCTAGTGATGAACCTTCGAATGTTGATAATGACTAGCAAACCTCATTAAAGATTTGTCATTCTTTAAGAAGAGAAAGAAGGACAGTGACAGCTTCTGCCTCTGGACCACACCAAGGCATATGGCAATCCAGTAACTGCGAGGCTCTGGGATTCCTTCCTCTGCCAGTGTAAACACAAGCAGCTTTATTCACCTGTGGGGATGGCTTCAGGAAACAGGCACACGGCTCCACTTTGTCTCTATAGCAGCATCTGTAGCACTAAAAATGTTTTGTTTGCACAGTAGGAGCATATTTCTGTATCGATAGAGCAGTTCTTGGCTACAAAGTTGGTGACTTGAAACTGTGGGGCATTGCAAAGGGCTGGGAGAAAGGAAAGGGAGGGTTGTTCCAACGGAGCAGCACTGTGTGAGGCTACCACCCTAGAAGAGCCAGGGGCTTTCTGAGGATAAACATATTCACTAATTAGAATTCACAATCCTTAGTGGCAAGAAGTAGTAAAAAATATTCACCACCTATTAACACTGTGTATTTATATGTAAACATATACGTTTACGCAGCACGGGGCCTGCTGGCAGTGGTTGGGGTTCAGCTGTCTCAAAGGGGGAGAAGGATTCTTGCTCACGAGTTGGCAGGGCTTGTCGAGAGGGCTTTGAACTAGGTTCGAAGGGCGAAAGGGATATAACCACGTTAGCTGGAGAGGAGCCTAAGCGT